>PVHX01001990.1:0-182460 GCA_004024805.1 Geosciurus inauris
TCTTCGGGGAAGATAATATGGGGTCTCTCTGGATGGTGGCGATTGGTGGGGTCACTCACCCAGACCCCGGGGTGTAGGTAAAAATCTGCTCTGCCCCAGTGAGACCAGAAACACCTGGAGCAAGAAGCAGGAACACTAGGGGTGAGAAGCAGAAAACATCGTTTATTCCAGAAAGTATAGAAGCTTAAATACATTCCTTGGGCCAATCAGGTCCAAAGGTCACAAACAAAGGGTGTACTCTGGCAAGAGCACAGTCTATTAGCATAGAATGGGGAAGGATGGAAGGGAGGGGTTGAAGGTATTGGAGATGCTCCTACAGAAGAGGATTTAAATTATAGACTAAAACATACAGTTTTAGGCCCAGATAAGGTCTGCTTTGCTGGTTTCTGAGTGCCATCCAGAAGGGTTTTGAAAGAGATTTAATAAGGTAATGTAGAGTTGCCAGGCTGTAACCTTGAATCTGCTCTTGAGATTGCTCCAAACAAGCTTAACGCAATTTGTTTCTATTCTTTAAAATGAAGTAAAAGCTTGATCCAATAGAATGATCTATTTGAGTCTTGAAATAATGCTTATATTTATTAATTACATAATTGTTACATATTATAGACTATATAGAACAGCTGTCCCTTGGGGTCTATGAGGTATTGTTAGCCATAGATGCTTAACACCCATGCATAAAATGGCACAGTCATTGCATATGACTTTCTCACATTCTCTGGTATACTTTAAATTATCTCTATAGATTACTTATAATTCCTTAATACATTGTAAATGCTATGGAAATAGTTGTGATGCTATATTGTTTAGGGAGTAATGCTAAGAAAGAAGTCTGCACATGTTCATAAAACTTTCTACACAAAATTTTCTTCTCAAATATTTTCTATTTAAGATTTGTTGAATCTGCAGATAGAGAATCCATGTCTGGACTGCACATACTTATACATTACATAATTATAATATAAATTTTGTAGTTAAAAATCATAGAAATGTTTTTGCTTAAAATACCAACAAGGTCTTTCTCCTATGATTTTTAGGCTATAATAACACATTAGAAATGCAAACCGAAGAAATGTTGTGTATGAGTGTGTGTGTGTGTGTGTGTCTTGGCATCAACCATAAGCAAGACCCTTTGCATGAGGTAAACTAAAGAGATATTCAATCAAGTAGTATGCAATGTGAAAGTTATAGAAAGTGATCTGGCTTGAGGTTGTTTAGGAGGAAGAAAGTCATGGTGTGGGGTCATTTTGAGAGAGGGTAAAAAAGGTTTAGGTTTAATTCCAGGAAAAGTTACAAATGGGAAGGTCAACCAGTTCTGTGGGTAGATCATTACCTCCAAAATTTCAGTGTGTGTGAGGTCAGGATTCTGGGAGGTCTGTCCATGCAAGAGAGCACGTCAACAAGTAAGCTTGAATAGGCAGGATCTTTGCTCTGGGTGGCATATGGAAAGGAAGAGGGAAATTATATATACAGGCATTGGTTTCCGATCCCATGGATTGGGTCTCAGGGCAGGAATACAGTCTACAGACAGGAAAGGGTGGAGTGACAACCTATCAGACTCTCAAAGGGAATATAAAGCATTTGACTTGAGCCATCAAGAAGTTAAAGAATGACGGTAAATTGAGGGCTGACCACAGGCAAAAATATCTTGAGCCTGTAGTACAGAGATATGTGAGAGAAACTACCTGTTTCTGTGTCCTACAGGAGGAAATCTTTGAAATTCCCTACCTGTCTAGGGGATGAGGAATGGTTCTTCTTACAGAACAGATCCTAGCATTGCGGCTGGTCTCAGCCATGAAGCTGAACAGAAGATACCAACAAGGCAGGGACTGGCATTTGTGGCACTGCCTTGGATCCCTCAAACTCATGTGGGTTGTGTAAACCAATCCACTCAGTTTGGAAAAGGAAGAGAGAAATGCGGATAGTTCTTGGACAAATTTGATATGTTCTAATTGAGTTAGGAAGTAGTAGCTAAACGGTCCTCTTAGGGAAATGTTTGTCATTCTCAGATCAGAATTAGAAAATATGGAACCACTATAAGGACTTTGTTGGTCTGATTTGTATCTCCCTCATTCTCGCTTTGAATTCCATTTTTTTTCACATCTATTTTATGCAAGATCTTGATTTCAGAGTTTAGAAGCTCTCCAGCATGGCAATGTTAATTCCCCAGGAATTAACATTACGATTTGTGGTGTACTCTAGTGCTAATGTGCTTTAGTGATTCAGCAGAAAAAGCTCAAAATGACAACAGTGTTATTTGTTCTGCTTTTCCAAAATTGGTTCAGCCAAATTATTGTCAGATACTATGCAAGCGCTATCTTGCTTAGGGGAACTTTAAAAGATGGGCAAGAGGCACATTTGCACATTGAATTGTAATAAAAAATAAAGGCCATTAGTAATCATTAGATTAACTATACCATCATGGGAAATCATAGAAAAAAAGTGTTATTAACTCCAGTTTTCAATTCTAAAATCTATCTAAAAAATAATCTATCTACCTACCTACTTATACTTCTAAGCTTTTATGATTTTTCTAATCCTGGTTCTTTAATTATTAAAAATTGAAACTGTTATCAAGACAATGAAAATTAATAACAAATGTTTTAAATTGAGAAAGCAACAAGGATAATGTTATTCTTGACTTGTAAATTTATGCTTCAAATTGAAAAAGAATAACTTGAATAATTGATTTATACCATTTCTCATAGCCTTAATGAAGATGTGTACTTCTCTTAAAATGCTAAGGAAATATCTAACTTTATTCTTTTACATTTAGGATTGGTTTCTGTAAGCATAAGCTAAATAATTCTATTTACTTAAATTCTATATAAAATGATAATGATACTATTTTTGAAAATGAAGATTGACATGTGATTAATTGCAGAGGAATTAGAGATAATATGGCATTTAATTTAGTAGATAATGAGTAAGCCATTACAAGAGAAAATACAAGAGGTGGCAGTTTAGGAAGGGGTATGCAAAAGTCAGATGATTAGGTATTTTTTTCCTGCAACATACACATTGAAAACAATTTTCAAAGCCAAAGTAAGAAAATATGTCAATGAAATTGCACAGTTACAAAGATATAATGGAGAGATCATTGTTCAATTTCAATTTGACCACAGTAAAAATTTACATCTAATCTTTTCAGAAACATAAATTAAATTCAGCCAAGGAATCCAGATTCTGTAAGGTTTTGGGGTAACTGTGGGGTGCCAGTTCATTACATAAGGGAATAATGACTAACTCAGACTTTAGCTGTGTTTTGAAATATGCACTTTGAAGATAACTGGTAGTTCCTAGGATGATTTCAAATGGTATATTAATGAAAACTTTAAAATTTTAATTTAGATATTAATTATATGTTTGAAAAATATAGTTTTCACATAAAAACAGTAATTTAGGAAGTTCAGATTTTTGGGGGGGTTTTTTTAAATCAAAACTTCTATAAGGGAATTTAAAGTAAAATGTTAAATATATAATAAAACATGTACACAGATTTGAGAAAATATATGAAAATGATGTGAAATTAACTGATTTTATGGAAACCTTGAAATAGAATACCAATTAGAATAGATCTCTCCAGGGTCCAATGCTCTTGCTCATCACTGGTATATTCCCCTGTGGTTAAGCTGAAAGTCAGAAAGTTGATTGGCAAGTATGGGCTCAAGTAAGGGATTTGCATGGTTTTGACAACTCTTTTGGCAAGGTCGTGTGAAAATCAAGAGTCTAATTGAGAACTATGTAATCTCATTCTAAGATGTTGAAAATATTGAAGATTTTTTTTTCCAATATTTACCTGACATGGTCTCTTTTTTCTTTTTTCATTTCCTCTTCCTCCTCCTCTTCCTCTTCTTCCTCTTTAGGAAAGTTTGGCCATGCTCCCAAAGATGAAGATGATCAGTACTGAAGAAAACCATGTTTCTGTCAACTTTCCAGGTGTCTAAGAGCTGGGTGATGCAGGCATGCTGCCTGTCAGAGGGGACAGCTAAAGAATGCATTCCCAACAGGAAATACCAAACTTTAATCAACAGAGAAGCACTTTTGTTGTTGAGTATGAAATAGGGTTATATTCCATTTCTGTTCTTGTTTCTTAACCTGATGCTTCCCAGTCTATAAGACAACAGAGTTTCTGAGAAGATCAAACAAAATCATGTCACATGGTAAGTACTTAATAATAAAATTATGCTTTTTTTCCCCCCGAGAATTTGGTCATTTTTTGTTTTTCATCAGAGTGATGACTAAGAAATTGAAGAAAGCATCTTCTGGGAAGGACATGTGGGGAATGTGGGTAGCCTTAAGTATAGACCTGGAATCACTGAAAGGGAGAACATTCTTTTCACTTGGGAGCTCTGGCGGTAAAGGCTGCCGTGGTGGCAGCAGCAGCTGTGGCAATAATGTCCATCCTGGAAGCAGCAAAACGGAGGTCATGTGGAACTGACCACAGAGTGAGTGAAAGGCACCTTGGACTTTATGAGAAGACCTGGGGAGGGAAAGAACAACTGGTTTTAAGAGCCAACACAGACAAGATGGCAGTAAGAGGATGGATTAGAAGGGCATTAGGCTCCATACTCGTCATGTAGCCTGGGACAAGCTGTTTAGCATCTCTACATCTGTTCTCTTGTCTGTAATGGGCATGGTGGCAGTGACGCCTACCTCAGAGTACTGCTGGTACAGTTAAATAAGACACCCGGGTGAAGTGTTCACCTAAGAAAAAGCACTCAGTAAACACTGACTCAGAAGGAAAATCCCAAAATCTATCAATAAATATACAACCTCCCCCCAAAACCCTAAAACCCAAACACAGCACAGTTATCTCCCAAGCTACAGTGGAAACAAGAGAAAAGATTTCTAGTACTGAATGCATTTATCTTGAGTCTCGATGTCATGCAGGCAGAAAATCCATGACCACATTAAAAAAATGTGTGTGTTTTTGTGTCTTCACGTTGAAGTGATGAATCCCTTTAGATTTTGGCTCTTTCTAAGAAAGCCAAAACAGCAGGGGGTTCATATTTGAGGTGATAAAGCTTTTGTTTTCCGAGTACTTTCTATCTGCATGTCAGTGAATTTCATATCTGGACATCTTTTGTAACAAAAATGAGCAACTTCTCAATATTTAAAGTAAGGTGTCCTTTATTTCCAGGAAAATATTGACAAGTTATTATCTTTAAAAATACTCTATTTTTGTACAATGAGTCAAAATGCATTCTGCTGTCATGTATAACTAATTAGAACAAATAAAAAATATTTTATCCTATTTGCAAAAATGCTCCACAGAAATGTGAAAGCATCAAAATAGAAAGTATAAATGGCAGTTACTTTTTTTTTTTTAAATTTTTTTAGTTGTTGATGGATCTTTATTTTATTCATTTATTATTTATATGTGGTGCTGAGGATCGAACCCAGTGCCTCACGCATGTTAAGCAAGTGCTCTACCACTGAGCTATAGCCTCAGCCCCTGGCAGTTACTCTTAAGGTTGAGCCTTGAAGGTCTGACCCAAGCAGAAGCCCCTGGGAAAGTGCTTTGCAGCATGATATGTGTTAATTAGCCTCATTAAAATCTGTCTCCCATATAGATGGAGACTTAAATCTCAGTGTATACCATAGGTATGCACAACTATTATTTTTCAATTAAAAATAAGTAAAAATATTTATAAATTGGTGGATTGTGCTTCACTGTTTACAGGAAGAGAGGACCTAACTGATGTCCTGCCCCTATTGGAGTAGTCCTCATGGAACAGAGATAATACTGAAATGTTGACACAAAGGCTTGCATATAATAATTTTAATTTTTTCTGCTTTAATTTCTGGGTGTTTGAGTATTTAGTTGTGGTATACCCAATGAAAAAATTAGTTCTCTTTTAAAGATAAATTTGTTTTCAAGAATACAAAGACATAGCTGGGTACGGTGGTGCATGTCTATAATCTCAGCAGCTTGGAATGCTGAAGCAGGAGGACTACAAGTTCAATGTCAGCCTCAGCAACTTAGCAAGGCCCGAAGGAACTGAGTAAGACTCTGTCTCAAAAGAAAATTAAAAGGACTGGGGATGTGGCTCAGTTGTTAAGCACCCAGTACCAAAAAAGTGAAAAAGAAAAAAAATATAAAGACATTCATAAAAAAGATGGTTAAGTCAAGCAAAAGAAGGTCGAACTCTATATGTATCAGCATAATTAACTTCTCTATCATTGCTTTTTCCATGCATCGTTTGAAATATTCATGAGAAGTGGAGAGTCTTACATGGGCTATTTCTGTTTGCATCTGTCCACACTGCTGTCTCTTGAACTCACTGTGCTACAGACCCCTTTAAACACTGAGAATTAGAGCAAGATAGATTCCATGCTTTATGTCAAAATGGATTCTACTGTCACATGTAACTGAAAAGAATCAATTAAAAACAAACATTGAGGGGATGAAACAGGACACTCCCTAGTTCTTTTTTTGCTTGTTTGTTTAGTTGTCAATGAACCTTTATTTTTATTTATTTATATGCAGTGCTGAGAATCGAACTCAGTGCTAGCCAAGCATATCACACATGCTAGGCAAGTGCTATTCCACTGAGCCACAACCCCAGCCCCAGTTGTAATAGTTCTCATTCACGACATTAAACAAAAGGTAATGACGAATGAGGCCAGGTGGACTAAAATAAATTTGTCAGTCCTCTCCAGCAATTGATATTTCAAACAGAGGGGGTAAGGGGGAACAAGAAGTATCTATTTAAATTCTAAAATGAGAAAGATTGAGAGATTAATACTAACTGAAAAGATGTGAATAAACCTAAGGTCCTGAGAGAGAATTCAACTGCAAAGATAAGAGCAGAGTCTGGCTTCAAATGCCTCTATTCAAACCATACAGGTACTTGCTGATTTTTCAACTATGACCAAGTTACTTAGTATCCTGCAGTCTAGTATCCTTTTTTTTCAAAAAGTGACAATTTTAAATAGAATCTGCCTCATTGTTTAGAGAAACATTAAATACATCACTAAATGGAAAGCATTTAAAATATCACATGACATTTCGTCAACTCTGGATTGCATTATGAGTTGTCAGTATAATGAGAAAGTGTGCATAACAACTAAGTATTTGGGCTCATGCTCCTTTTGTGTGTCCCCCATGAACTTATTTCCTCTTATGACAGTATTTACCATCGTCTCTTTCCCATCCTGTGTACATTTGTCAAGATGCATATTGGTCTTGGCGGTCAGCCACAGCATCTGATTCTAATGGTTGAGGAAACAAATATGTCACATGGAGGAGATGGATTTTTCTTAAAGCCTTCATGAATTAGATACACAAGAACTAGGGACTTCTAAATCAAATCATGAAAGTTAATATGTTTAGGATAAAAATAACTAAAGATGTTTAAATATGGACATTTCTGAGGTAATCTTTTTAACCATGTCCTTCACCTAAAGCAACAGAATGAAATACTGAGACTAATTCAATTTTGATAGCCTGGTTTTCTGTGCTGTTTTAAATATAGTCTAATCATAGCTTGTTAAGGACATCTGTGGTACAAGGGAAAGTTGATCGGATTTGGGGTTAGGATCATGGCTTCCAAACTGTTGTCTGCAGAAAATTGGTCCTATAAGATGTTTGCAAGTGTTCTGTGAAGAGAAATCTCTTTGACCAAATAAGTAGGAAAATGCATAGTTAAAAGATCTGAGTTCTGCTTTACATTTATAATAGTCTAAATTGAAGAAGTTACAAGTTATGAACTCCATTTGTAAGAGATCAAAAATAGTAAAATACTTTTTATATAGTAAAATATTTTTCACTACTTTTGGTGGCTCTTTTTTTTTTTTTTTTAATGGGATAAATAAGATACTGTGCATGAAAGACCTGACAAATGTGTTCGTGATATTCGTTGATGAACTTCATTTTCAAGTTTACAATGGCATGAGCCTGACTTTGGGAGTTCTTTTTATGTATTTAATATTCAAGTTTAGAGGGAAGAGTAATTCCTACATACATTAGAAACATTCTCAACATATTAGGAAGAGTTCTATCTGCTATTCTGGACTCAGATATGAGTAGAGAATTGGATTTTTCTAATGAGGTTTAAAAAATTGTTGCAAGAGCATATTTTCTGTTATTTTTTCTATGTAATAGGTCTTTAATATGTTTTATCATGCACAAAACAAAACAGAGAAAGGTAATACATCAGAATGCATTTAAATAACTTGCAGAAAAATAATCTAACATTTTATGATATTAAATCATCAATTAAGAATAAGTCCATTGTAAAATAGTTTGTTTTTAAAACTATGAGAAGATATGATAGATGTTTCAAGAGGGATATATGTTTAAGCTTATTTAAAAATGACACAGTATATACAATTGTCGATCAGATCATCATATGGTATTGCATTATATGCTCATTTTTTGTTGTCAGTTGAAAAGATTAAGTTATGACAAAGTGAAAAACAATTGTTGAAAACTAAAATTCCTCAAAAAGAAAAACACAGACAATTAAATGTATTGGAAACAACAAGAAATCTCACAAACCGCTGGTGGGAATGTAAAGTAATACCACTTGTGAGATTCACATTAAAGCTGAATCTAAGCATATTCTATGACCCACAAGTCTAGAAACATATTTTTCAAAGGACATGAGCTAGAACCTTAGTAGCAGCATCATTATGGTCTGGATGTGACGTGTTCCTCAAAAGCTCATGTGTGAAACAATGCAAGAATGTTTACAGGAAAAATGATAGGGTTATGAGAACATTAATCCAATCAGTGAATTGATCTCCCTTATGGAATTAACTGAATGGTGGCTGAAAGCAGGTGGATGTGGCTGGAGGAAGTGGTTCCCTGGGGGTGTGTCTTTAGGGTATCTACTTTGTATCTGGTGAGTGGAATCTCTCTCTCTCTCTGCTGACTGATTATCATATGAGCTGCTTCCCTCCACCACACTCTTCTGCCATAATGTTCTGCCTCACCTCGATCCCCAGGGAATGAAACTGGCTGTCTGTGGATTGGACCTCTGAAATTATAACCCCCCAAATAAACTTTTCCTCTTCTACAATTATTCTTGTCGGGTCTGTTAGTCACAGCAGTGAAAAAACTGACTAAAATAATCATTTATAATAGCCCCAAAATGAGAAACTACCCACATGATCATCAAGAATAGAATGGAGAAACCAAAGGTGTTCTATTCATACAATAGAATACTATACAACAGGAGAATGAGCAAACTCCAACTTCAAATGCAAAATGCATTGTAATTATAATTTTGTAATTATAATTTGTAATTATAATTTTGCAATGTAATGCAAAAGCATCTCATAAATATGGGAGTAAAAGACTCTGGAACTAAAAGTACTATTTTAGTCAGTTTTTTCATTGCTGTCACCAAAAGACCTAACCAGAATAATTTTAGAGGAGGAAAAGTTTCAGAAGTCTCAGTCCACAGATGCTGACTTCATATGGACTTGAGATGAAGCAGAACATGATGGTGGGAGAAAGTAGCTCAGGACATAGCAAGAGAAGGCATAGAGAGAACTCCACTTACCAGGGGCAAAATATATACCCCCAAAGCATGCCCTCAGTGACCCACTTCCTGCAGACACACCTTAACCTGCCTTCAGTTACCACCCAGTTAAAACCTATCAGCTGATTAAGCCATTGATTAGGTTATGCCTCTCATAACCTAATGATGTGGCCTCTGAACTTTCTTGCATTGTCTCACACATGAGCTTTTGGGAGACATCTCATATTCAAACCATAAAAAGCACATATCATATAATTTTATTCATGCAAAATAGGCAAAACCTATCTATGTAAGAAGTTAGGACAGTGATGACCTTAGAAAGTCTGTAACAGAACAGAAGGCAAGGCACATGCCCCAGACCTAAACCCAAGCTTCTTCTTGATCTGGTGCTGGCTGTGTGGATAAGTTAGTTTGGGGGGGAAAAATGTATAGAGCTACAAACTTAGGCTATGTGTACTTTTCTGTGGTATATTTTGCTTCAGTAAAAAGGTGAACAAGAAACTCCCCAGAGTATTTCCAACTTCAAAACTGAAAATTGTCTCAATGTGTCATCTGAGACACTAAGTGACAGGTTTCCCCTTCATATATGATGCTTATTATTTTTTCTTTTTATAAAACTTAAGGATTGGCTGGCTGTGGTATAATGTTCTGTATTTCTTCTTGACAAATGAACCACTTCTAGCCCTAGGTTACTTTAATTACACCAACCAGTAAGCACCATAAAACCAGGCTATGGAACAGGTCATTTTTAAGTCACGAAGTCACTATCCTTGCTCTGTGACTTAGCTAGAGCAGTCCTATTCTATAGTCACCAAAAAAGACAAAGAAGAACAAATTCAGTTACTACCAGTCCAGCAAATGCAGGTAAGTCAAATTCAGGGAGTTTAAATATAAAATCAATTAACTGTGATTTTTTGAGATTGGTACTGACAAGAGACTTCAGGAAGTAGGAGAGGAATTATGAAAGTTTATGCTATGGATATTTTGCTGGGAAATCCCACGAAGAATATAACAATTAGCAAAATTATTCTGCAAAAGGAAAATCACCTATACAGGGGCATCAGCTACTTATTTTAAGACTATGAAGTTTATGAAAGCCTTTTTTCTAATGCACAGGATTCTGGTTGTCCCCATTTGGGATTTTTCCACTCTTCAATGCCTATTTTCATTCCTCATAGCTCTCTTGGATAATATAGACTTGTAAAATAAGAAGCAGGATATGTGAGTGACAGCGCTGAGAATACTTCAAAGGTATTTTCCCAGAAAATCACATACAAAGAACTAAGAAAACAAACAGAAGATTGGCTATGATTTTAAAGATTTCTTTTCTAATTTTGCAAGTTTTTAGGAAAATGATAGTGATTGCTTTTGCTTAAGTAATGGTATATGCTAGCTGCAAAAGTTAATTTTAATAAACAAATTTGTTAATGCTGAGAATATCTAAATAAAATTTTAAGAAATGTTATTACATGGATACTATAGATTACACTATGTGCATATATACATTCTAACTACATATGTATGCTATGTATATTCTATATATTACTGCATGAAGAAAATGAATATGTAAGATTCAATTTTGTGTGATTGGTAAGACTGATAATTTAACATTATTCTTTTATAAGTTTATGATCATGAAAAGGCTTTTTGAAATATCCAAGTGCCCTACATTGTTTTCAGCTTGATGGAGCCATGGTAAGTCCTTATACTTAGGATTACTTTTAAAATAAAGCATTTAAGTCAAGAAAATATATAGAAAGGAAACATAAAACTTTCTTAAAAGTATGATAATATTATAACTTGGCTCACAATATGATTTAGATAAAAGAACATTTTTCTAAGCCATCAGTGGATAAATATTCTACTTTCAATGATGCTTTTATTAGAAGATTATTATGATTATTAAATTATACTTTGAGTAGTAAGTTATTTCCATCATTTGAATAGTTACATTTGAAAAGAATCATTGATGTATGTGTGATTATGTACAATTATATTCTTCACAGCATCATTTTAGCAAAGAAAACTAAAAAGTTGGAAAATTGTTTTCAAAGACTATTTTGCATAAGAATAGAATTCACAGTGTTACAATGGGGTAGTGTCCCTTTCTGTCAATCACCTCTCTCTGTCTATATGTCTCTATTTGACACACACACACACACACTCACACACTAAACCTATCTATACCAAAGAACTGAGATAGATCTGTATCAAGTTTTCAGGAAAGATTTACTATGAATGATAGAATTCCAAATGGTCATAGCAATTTTCTCTGAGATTTTCTGAAATTCTTTTTTCCTTTTCTATGAATATTCTTTTTGTCATCAAGAATACAATTTTTGAAATGTTTGTTCCTTTAGTTCTTTGTTTTAATGCTATAGGATTTTCTTGGTAGATTGTCTAAAATTGTGAACTTCTCCCACTTTAGAATCTTTAAATTCCCCAACTCATTTCTTTTTTTCTGCACCTGAAGCTGTCTGATCTGCTGTGCTTTCAATTTACTTATCATATTTAGTGTTTATCTCTCTAACTACTCTGTATGTTTCCTGAGGGCCAGGAATGTTTCCTATTTGTTTGCTGTACCATCTCCAACTCCTTCAATGGCCCATGGTATATAGCAGGAGTTCAATAAGTATTTGTTAAATAAAGAAATTAATTTTCTAGAGATACTATTGTGACATATAAATAGTATTAAGTCTATCCGTTATGCTAAACAATGCACATGGGAAAGGAATGAAAGTCACTGTCATACATTAGAGACTAAAACTTCCATCTTTCTGGTGAGATTAGCAAGATCACACTGCACAGAGGCCTTTCCCTTCTCAACGTGATACTGTCTAGAAATGCCAATGCCTTTGTTGACGACTTTCATATTGTAGCTTTTGCAACTGTTGAGAAGAAAACATGTTTCTCTGATGGTTGGGAATGGCCATCTTTTGGAGAGAGACGACATAAGTAGAGAGAGGTAAGTGGTCTTTACAGAGAATACAAATGTATTTTGATATTGTAAAAACCAATTGTAGGAATATCTGGATTTTCAGTGCTTAGGCGTTTCTTGGAATTCTCGGTTCCACTTGCATGGAGACTAACAAGGTGGCAACCCTAAAACAACTTCTGTAAAGACTGGCTGGGACCCCAGCTGCTGCTGAGATCCATTTGAAACCTGGCAGGAAAATCAAGTTCTCGTTTCTTTCATCCACTTTCTTCTGCTCCTTGTTTGTTTTGGAACTTTGGACCACATTCATTAATACATATTAACAAGATCTTTTAAAAGGAACAAGGAGTAAGAAGAAAAACAACAAGAGGGCAAATGAGAGAAGTCAGACACAAAAAGAAAGAATAGAGTGGAAAGCAAACAAAAAGGAATTCCAAAATGTATCAAGGGCTGTACTTGGATGTTCACTACCAAACCATGGAAATAGCATATTCCAAAAATCCATCATTTCCTTTAAACTGAATTTTCCCAATGTGAAAGTTACTGAAAGTGAAGTCACATTATAATCAACACCATAATAAAACAAATTCAGTTTCTGAATGGTGGATTCATCCTGGCTGTTAGGATCAGTGAACTGACTAGACGGCCAACATCCTCATCATTATTATTTTCTTAAAAAATAAATAATCTTAATGTTTGAAGCAGTTTAATGTTTAAGCAGTGACTTAAAAAATTAAAAGCAGCCAAGCACCTGGTTTGTTTTATGTGGCTATTATTTGAATAAACAGTTGTTACAAAACACATGTACTCTTTTAGTTTATTGGAGTGCTACTTAGTGATTTGCTAAATGATGTGTAAGTGACCTGAAAGAGGTTAAACAATTATATAAGAATGTAAATTAATTATAGTGCATAAATGTACACCAGTCACCAAATACTAAAATAGGACTAAAATATATTCAAAGTCATTTGTTTCTTATTAACTATCTAGTTAATTAATATTTTTTGAGCACCTCCTATGTGCCACAAACAATTCTAGGCACTCAAGCTACATATCAGCTACATATCACCCACTGGGATGGATTTATGTGAATACAACCTCTAACACAAGTGGGTTACAAGAACATGTATGTCTTGCTCAGGGATCTATGAGGTCCCTGTAGCTTGCTGGGCTTTTCTGGGCTAGGATGGGTTGGATTCAGGCCTGTGCAGGATTCAGATTTTCTATTTCTGTCATTTTAGGAACATACCCAAAGAAATAGCAGCTATGTAAGAAATTCTTTTTTCAGGGAGGAAAAACTCTGCCTAAAAGTGACATGCTGTCATTTCTATTGACCAGAGAAAATGATAGAGCCATGTTTGACTTGAACAGAGCAGTGTACTCTTTCCATGGTGAAGAGTAGTCCATATTTGCTGAACAATCAGAAAATAGAGAAACCTCTCAAAAGTATAGCAATGAACAAAATAGAAAAATAAACTTCACTTGTGGTGCCTGCATTCTTGTGGAGAGATAGATCATAAAATGATAAAGAACACAGAAATGTGTATTGGAAGATAAAAAATGAATTAGTGAGCATAACATTCACTGAAAAGATGAGCCTTGAGTAAAAATTTAAAAGGAAACAAATGGATTTAGCCATAAAAATGTTTTAGAAGAAAATTATTTCAGGCTGAGTGTCTAATCTTTGCTAACACACTAAACTGAGAGTGAGCCCAGATTGTTGGAAAAGAAACAAAAACAAAAAATACAAGGAGCCAAGCTGGCTGGAACGAGGTGGACAAAGGTTCACAGTAGCTCACACAATTTTGGAAGCCAAGAAGCCCCACAACATAGAAGCTGGAGACCCTGCAAAGTAGCTGGTGTCATGTAGTGGGAGTTCAAACACCTGAGGAGGAAAAAAGGGCATGAACCAGGAATTGAAGGGCTGCAATGTCCAAAAGTAGGAGAAGGTGGATGTCCCCACATCCATCCATCCAGAGAGACAGAGACAGACATGAAGAACCAGAGAATTCACCCTTCCTCAGCTTTCTTTATCCTCTTGGTCCCTGAAAGGATTGCATTGCCTGATTCATATACTAATATCTTTCAGAATCAAAGATCTCTAGTCAAAACATTTTACTACTGTTTACCATTTTAGGTAATAAATTCATTTAAGTCCATACACCTTCTTGAGCATCCACTTCTGTGTATTCTCTAGGTTGTGGGTCATAATCAAATAAACCAAAAGAAATTTAAAATGTGTTTTCCATTGTATAAGACAGCTGATTTATATCCCATTTTTCAGAATTGCTATTATTTTATGAGTGCTTTAATTTTGTAAGATCAAAAGAGATTTTTCTCATAAAATACAGCTTATTAATATTAGGGAAATTATATAGAACCCTCAAAATTAGCATTCATTATTACTTATGAAAATAATATGTAGAGTCTACTCTCCTGCTTTCATTTTCTTTTACGCTTAAAAAAAGTTAATGGCTTTTTAAAATAATTCTTATTTTGACTTTAAGTGTTTGTTCATCCCAACCTCATTATTTAGGCACTTTAAGGCCTTGAACCTTCCTTAATTTTCTTCTTTATGCCACTGTGTAACTTTGTAAGTGAAGATGCATTTCTGAGCTTCTCCCTGCATAGTGAATAAATTTACTTTTGATCAAGAAGTCATGTGGTCTCTCCCAAATTGTTTAATTCTACAGAATGTGGTAGAAATCTCATCTTCCTCTTGTCTGTCCCTATATCAAGATTTCCTTCTCTCAGGGTTTGTACTGTTTCCACTTCACTAATCATATAGCTATATTAGATAAGAATAAAGTAAACAAATAACTTAAAAGTAACAAAAAAATAATAATGACATGGATTAAGATTTTCCTATGTCCTGAAACTATCCTAAGTGTTTTATGATTAACTCCTTTTCCCATCACAAAATATCTTCATTTAGGGACAAAGTAGCCCAAGCAGAGAGAGATAAGAAATATTCCCATGGTCATATAATTTAAATGAATTGACCAGACAGCATATTAGGATTCTAACTCAGGCAATCTTCTTTAGTATGCACTACTGGCCATTGAGTGGTCCCTTTTAGCACTTCTCCAACATCCAGAGAAAAGCTGCCACTTAGATTGTTCAAATATTTCCTTGATGCTCTTCTTTTTCTCCAACACATCCTACCATTCATTTACTCATTCATATTTATTGATCATTTACTTATAACAAACAATTCATGGTACTAGTGATTTAGTCATGTGTAAAATAGAAATTGTCTAGGGCTAGGGTAATGGCTCAGTGGTAGCATGCTTGCCTAGCACGCGTGAGGCACTGGGTTCTACACTCAGCACCACATAATAATAAAATAAAGATATTCTGTTATACCCAAAAAATAAATCTTTAGAAAAATAGAAATTGTCTTGCTTTCTTAGAGAGTACACCATAGTGGAACATTTTCAGTGGTCATTTAAAATAGCGGTCACTGTTATATATATATTATATACTTGGCCTGATAGGAAATTTTTAGGCATATATCATTATAGTAAGTTATAATCAAAAGGAAGAATGCCCAGATATATGGAGGGCCTTGCTCAGACTTTCAGAGTTTTGTCTCTCCTGTGTCAGCTGAGTTGATAAATTCAATTCCAGTCCACACCCAGCGATGTTGAGCACTTATTTTCTTTAAGTCACAGTTATATTTACTTTGTGTTACTGTACAACATCATGGAGAATAGGATGTTACTAGGTCTACAGAACTGAGAGTGGATAGCAATGAAGTTATGCTGAACTGGACTTTACAAGGAGCTTCATTCCAGGTGGGTATAAGAAGAGGAAACAGCCTACTAATAAGGAGTGTATCTGATATAACAGAAAAAGAGACAGAGGTGCAGATGTATGAACCAATAAAAGGTAATGGAAATGGTGTGGTTGGGGCCTAAGGTGCCCTTTAAGGAGACAGAGTCTGAGTAGAAGGAGATAGGGTCTAAAGACAGATTGGTTGAGGGAGGTTGTGATCAGGAATTTAGAGTTATGAACAACCAGGTTGTCTTTGAATGTTTCAAAGCAGAAAGGAGATAGATCCGAGAATCTAAGGAAGTAGAAATCTCAGGCAATGTTATCAAAAATTACAAAAGATAGTGAAACAATTCATAAAGATATATGACTTTAAAACTGTTCATTTTTGAGGTCTTTTTCATTTTCTTTTTTTTTTTCTTCTTCTTTTTTTTGTAGTGAGAGCCTTCTAATTCGAAAGTTGAAAAAGAAAAGTGTCCTTATTTATATCACGTCTTTAAAACTATCAGCCTGTGTTACAGAGTAGATGGCATATGAAGTAGGCAGTTTTATTCTTGTAATTACTAATTTACTCTGGTATTTGTAGCATTCATTAAAGCTGAACCCAGCTCCTGAAGGCTTTTTCAATCTTCAGTTATCTCATCATAAATACAAGAATATAAGGTTTCAATGGTGGTTCATTTTCAAGAAGTTTGAAGACTATGTAGTTTCATGACATTATATTTAAAATATGAGTAAACATAGTTCTGAAACTGGCACCAGGGTGAAATTCTAAAAGTCATTCTGTACCTGAAATTAGTGTTCTGGCTTTCAGCAAATGCTGTCACCGTAGTTTGTCTTGATCACCATCATGGTAAGAGAAATAGAATATATTGCCCCAACTTTTTCAATTATACAAACAAATCTTTATACTTTACAGTCCTTGAGAATTTATGAAATATTACTTTACACCTTATTTTTATAAGACAGCTTATTTTAACACTATTAAAGAATGTAGTATTAACAATATGATTTTCTTGAATAGCATTTTCTTTAAAAAGGGTTTTAAAGTGAAATTCATTTTCAGATTTTTCTGATCTAAAGTTCTCAATCTGAAGTGAAAACATGAAGTCCAATGAAGTAAAAACTCACTGAAATTCATAAAGGCATCCAGATTATCTGCTTCTGTCCTCTCCACTTCTGTAGGCACATCATGGCTGGTGATGCAGCCAGGTTTTGAAGCTCTTGTAAATCCACCAGTTTTCCCAAAGTAAAGTAGCTAATGAATGGCTGGCTCTACCAAGAGTCTGTTTTAAAGCCTAAAGGGGAGTAGTATATTTTTAAAATACTTGTGTATATTATTAAGCACTTCAAAAAAAGATATTTTAATTCAAAAATGGATTTTACTGAATAATGTTATTTTACTGAATAATGTCAATAGTTTTTAATTCATGTCTGGTGATAGTACTTGAACTTCTGACTGTGGCATGGCTGGATTAAGACTGGAGTGAGGGCTGCTACTGCTATTTCTTGCCGCTTCCTATCATAGCTTCACTAATATGGATTCCGGCAAGATTGCACAAAGAAATAATAAATTCCAGATCAAATCAGAGTTTTCCAAAAAAACAAAAGCATTTGTGTCAGCTAAGCATTTTTAGCAAGTGAAAGATTTTATAAAATGTCCTGATGAGTTTTTCTTTTTAAATAAATACAGGATTAAAAAAATAGAAAACAATTGAAACTTTCTTTTGAGATCCAAAAAACATTGCTGTTCTAAGGTTTTATTTATTTATTTATTTTCGAATAGTACTTTTTAACTGTCACAATGAGGAGTTGCTGTCCTTTGAGCTGGAATGATTGTAACTCATGATATTGGCAGTAGGATTAATTTCTGTTACTAATTTGCAATTCAGCGCTGAATTTTGAAAGATACATTTTTCATGTGTACCAATGTGTAAAGAACAAGATTGTTTTATTTTAATGTAATATTGTCTAGATATTTAAAAATATTAGAAAAACATAATGCTTATTGTGTAAGTAGACATTGATCAGCTAAGTTACCACTTATACCTTGATGCTTAGAGCATATCATCAGCTTTCTAAAGTTAAAGCAATGGGAGCATCATTTTGGTCAAAGAGTTTCAAAACTTTTGGATAATAAATTAACAAATGTTCACCAAAAACAGAAAAATGGAGAAATGTAATTTCAAATCATTTTACTTAATAGTGTTTTAAAAATATGTATCCATATAACTTGAACTTCTCACATTTTCCTGATAAATACCTTCCTTATATCTTAACTTCCATTTATTCTGCAGATTTTCATTGAGTTTAATAAGTTTTAGGCATTGTACTAGGAAACAGCGGTAAGAGATAAATAGTACATGGTCCTTCCTGTTAGCAAGATGAAGTCCTTTGGAGAGGACAGGTCAAAACATTGTCAGAGAATTTGCTGCATTCCATGATGCTGGGGACAAGTAACTGGTCTCAAACAAAGAGAGCCACAGATGTGAGTCACACAAGTAATTTTAAATTTCTGTTAGCCACGTTGAAAAGAAAAATAAAATTGAAAAGTTGAAATTGATTTTAATGATTTGTTATTTAACCCGGTATGTGCAAAAATATTTCATTTCTATATGTAATAAATATTTTTAAAAATGAGATGTTTTATATTGTTTTCTTTTTGTGTGTGGGGGGGGGTACTAGGGATTGAACTCAGGGGCACTCGACCACTGAGCCACATCCCCAGCACTATTTTGTGTTTTATGTAGAGACAGGGTCTCACTGAGTTGCTTAGTGCCTCATCTGAGGCTGGCTTTGAACTCGCGATCCTCCTTTCAGCCTCTCAGCCTCTGAGATTACAGGCGTGTACCACTGCGTCTGGCTTATATTCTGTTTTTCTTTTGAGTCTTTGAAATTTGGCATGTATTTTTCACTTATAGTGCATCTCAGTTTGCATCAGTCACAGTGCAAGTGCTCTCCAGCCTGCCACACATGGCTAACATATTGGACAATACATTTGAGAAAATCAGGGGTGTCTCACTGAGGCAGAGATTTTGTAACCAGGACAGAGGATATGTAAAGCATCCAGAAGTGGAGCAGAGTGAGGAACCTTAAATTATAAGGTCTGGCCAGATGGAGAACCAGAAGAGGAGGCCGGGAGAGGCCACCAGGGACTAGAATTTACAGAGCCTTGCTCACTACCTGATAATCTAATAGCTCCCATTCCAAAACCCCTTGGCCCTATAGTAACAATTTGCTGGTATTAAATGACTAGTGATCACGGACTGGTGACCTGATCACTAATCCTAATAGGAAAAAAAAAAAGCTAAATTTCTTTTTTGTGCCAGAAAGAAAAATTAATCAATGTGTAAATGTCAGTCTTTAAAAAATGACCAAATGTCTTCCTTTTTGAGGCTGTTGCTGAAACCACTGTCCCAGTCTCTGCCCTCCTGGCTGTTTCTTACTTTTCAAAGGCAAATTTGCAAATGACTGGGAAACCTACAGGATTAGCTCATGTTTTTCTTGGCTTTCTGGGATTTTTGCTCTTCAGATGCCCATACTGCATTCTTGAATCCTACCCTGGCAGAAAACAGTAAAGTGTTTGGATTCAACTGGAGAAAAAAGCAAGAAAAAAGTGCTGAGAAATGTGTTGTGCCCTGGGTTTCCTTTGACATGACATTCTTTCACTCATTCACTTGTTGAAACAAGCAATACTTAATTTCTCAACAACAACCACAGACTTCTGACCTTAATAGAGAGGATTTATTTAAATATAGACTCTTGCGCAAGGACTGAGTGCCCTAGAGAGAAGCCATTCATTTTTCCTTGGGTTAGGCTACCCTTCTAGTACTTTTCCAATTGAGGAAGTAGATAGCAATAGTCCAGGAAAACTAGAAATGGCACCCAGCAGACTATACTCAGGAATATTTACTCAGTTCACTTTATAGATATTTAACTTGGTTTGGTTTTTATTTCGTTAGAGAGCTGGGGCCTTTCGAAAAACAGTGAAAAGATTCCCCTTCAAATGTCAATTCTTGTGATCAAGTCAGAAAGATTTCAGACATGTCACTCAGAGTAACAGGAATGAGTTTATTGAAGGGATAGGAAAAGGGAAAGAGGACACTCTCAAAGGTGAGAGTGAGTCCTCTAGAGAACAGAGGGACAATAAGCCTCTCTTGCACTCCAGTTTTTTTTTGGGATCCCAGAGAAGTTTCCAGAGAGTCCTGCCCAGGTCCGCCTCTTGACTTTTGACTAACAGCAAGAAGACATTAAATACCCAGTGCCATGGTAAATCTAAGTTGCCTTGGTCCATGGTAACTGGTTCTAATTGGGTTTTTAACCATGTTTTCTTACCTATTTTATGGTTAGGAGGAACTATCTTATCTTCCACAGTTTCAGGATCTGGTCACAAAAGTGTACCCCGTCAGGGTAACTTGGGTGCCTCTTACCACCGTTAATTTGGGCTTGCATTTCTTCTTCAGTGAACAGGTAATTTACTGAAGAATGTGACATATCCTATCCACTTAGGCCAAGCAGGGCTGCAGGTAAATTGTTTCTTGGAAAAGAAAGCATGTGAGGGTCAGGAGAGCGGGCCCATTTCAAAGAATTATTTTCTTAACCTCATGTTCCCAGCATCCTTATTTGTCAGTTCTCTAACAATTTAATTTTTTTTTTTTTTTTTTTTACTGGAGATTGAACTCAGGGGCACTCGACCACTGAGCCACACCCCCAGTCCTATTTTGTGTTTTATGTAGAGACAGGGTCTCACTGAGTTGCTTAGTGCCTCGCCGTTGCTGAGGCTGGCTTTGAACTTGCGATTCTTCTGTCTCAGCCTCCTAAAGTGCTGGGATTACTGCGCTTGGCTAATAATTTAATTTTTAAAAGAAAAAAAAAGTTGGAAATCAAGTAAGTTCCCCTAGCAATGTGAGAACAATATTTTCCCCATCGAATCAATGTGAGAGGTTGAGAGGCTGTCACATGGAAAGTAAGTAAAGCTATTCTCATGCCATTTCTTTCTAATTTTTCCTCTCATATTGTATCTGAATTTAAAATGTATGTTTCATTTTTATTTAATACTATCTTCTTGAAGTTCAAAGAGATTAGAATACATACAGTGTTTTCTGTTCAAGGGGATTAGTTATCACTGTTGTGGGAATATTCTCCTTCCTCTTACTTTTCTCTTTGAAAGCTAATGTCTCCAATGCTGCATTTTACAACCATCTCTCTCAGGACTTGCCCTCTTCCTCCCTCAAACCACACTTGTGGATTTGGCTGACTGTCCTAAGGCGTTTGTTTCTCATACCGCTGTACAAAGTTGCCACAAACGTAGTGGCTTAAAACAATGCAGATTTATTATCTTACTGTTCTGGAGGTTAGTGTCTTAAAGCCAGGTGTCTGCAAAGACTATTCCTGCAGGAGGCTCCCCAGGAGACTGTCTTCCTTGCCTCCTCTCCATCCTGGAGCCTGCCTGCCCTCTCCATCTGCAAGGCCAGCTTCTCTGTGTTCTGCTTCTTCTTCATAGCTCCTTCTCTGACAAAAATGCTTCTTTCCTTGTAAGAACCTTATCTTTACAGTTGATTACCTACATAATCTAGGACAATCTCCCCATTATAAAATTATTAAATAACTTCAAGCTCCATTTTTTTCATATAAAGTGATTTTTTTCATATAAAGTGATGTATCCATGTACCTATGTATCCTCTGTATCTCTGAGGAGGGGACAGTGCCATTGCCACCCACAGGGATGACTCCCTCTCTCTGTCTCCAGCCCTTGCCTTTGGTTTTCTGACTCCTCACATAGACAGATATGCTTATCAAATACAAGAGGCTCAGGGATGAATGTTTCTTCGTGTTACACAAATTTGGTTTATTTGATTCCATTGATACATTATGGATTCATCTCCTAAGAAAAGAATTCTGAAGTCAAATAACTAGGGATTGTCCTAAGTTCAGCATATTCACTCACTTGCTAAAAAGCCAAGATATATATATATAAATTTATACACACACACACACACACACACACACACATATATAAACTGTGTGGAATCCTAACCTCTAATGTGTTGGTATTAAGAGGTTGACCTATGGGAGGTAACTAGATCATTAGGGCAGCCTTCATGATTAAAAGAGACCTAAGGGACCTTGTTTACCTCTTCCACCACATGGGGATACAATAAGAAGGTATCATCTTTAAGGCAGAACCAGGGCTCTCATCAGACACTGATTATGCTGTCACCTGCATCTTGGACTGCCCAGTCTCCAGAACTGTAAATAATAAATTTCTGTTGTTTACAAATTACCCTGTAAGGTATTTTGTTTAAAATGCTGGAATAGACTAAAACAACTCCTAAACCCTTGACAAGGTACATCTTCTACTGTATTCCTTTTACCTCTTTTCTGGGTTTGGGGCTGTCTAACTTGAACTGCTACAGTAGCCTGTGCTCTTGGTCCCCAACCCTGCCTCCCTTGACCCCCAACCCTGCCTCCCTTGACTGTGTTTCCCAGTTACACCTGACATGCAAATCTAATGGTGTGGTTCCTGGTATTAAGCCTTTTAATATCTCCCCACTACCTATTATCAAATGTACTCTTTCACCTTACTGTTGGGGCCCTTCCTGATCTTGTGTCTGGCTAGTTCAGTCATATATTTTACAACTTTCTATCACACACCATAGGATTCATTTTCCTGCTCTTGTTCACTTTGTACTTACTGTGCTCCTTAAGTTTTGTGTTTCTCTCATTCTAAGCCTAGTCAGGCCTCAGTAAAGACATCTATTGTGTGCAATGCTGTAATTACCTGCATATATGTGTTTCTAAACACTAAGATTATAGAAGATATTTTTATTTGCTTTCATATCCCATCGTTTAGCAGAGTCCTTAGAACAATGTATATTTTTCATAATGAAATCTATCTTTTTGGCTTTGTAAATTCATGAACAAAAAGCATTTAAACCCCCTGCAATAATGAAAGGGTATCTAATGTTATGGGGAATTTAATAATTTATGAGGCTTTTGGTCTGTGGGCAAGTTGAAGGAACAAATTAAGTCTTGTAATAAAGCAAGAACTTACTCTGACAACTTATAGTGTATGAGACTTTGGTAAAAGAAATATATAAACATACTCTAAATAAAATATATGTAGTTTTCATGTGCTTTAAATGTAGCTGGTATTAGTTTCTGTCTATTTTTTATTCTCTCCCTGCTCTTTCATTTTTAAACAATATGCTTGACAAGCACCATAAGTCACTGTTCTCATCAATGACTTGCTTTGGGATGGTGACAGGGTAGGAATCTGTCTTTAAAAGATCCTCTTACACTTTTTCTCTTTTTCTTCCTCACCCCAGATTGAACCTTGCCATGACCTGGAGTTTTCTACTGCAACTTAGCCCCTATCACATGCATAAGCCTTCTTTTCCCCCTTTTAAGTATGAATGTGAAAGTCAAATATATTGAGTTTAATTTTGAGGGGTGCTGGCAATGTGGGGAGTCCAAAGTAGCCTACTGACTTAACCAGTTACATTTTGACAGAAGTAAACCATGAGGATCATTATTCCTGGAATTTTGTTTTCTTTAAGGTTGCCTAACAAAGAAAGTAAAGAAGAGATTGGCCATGGTTTGAAATTCTGTAAAATAATTTTCCTCAAGAAGTCTCTGCTGTTTTCATGTACACATGTGTATATGCCTATGCACAACCTCGGCTGTGTCTGTTTTCACATCCAGAACCCATGTGAAAATATTCCGAAGACAAACATACAGGATGGGTAGAAGTTGAAACTCCTTTCCCAGGAATACAGTATTTACATTAATATTAGGGCATATCCTAAAATAAGTTCCATCAGAAGCCAAGTTCTCTACCATAAATCTTTATTCTGAACTTAGCAAACTTTTTTTTTTTTTTAGCTTCTTAGGGATATTAAACCTTCTATCCTAGGAAGGGAGCTATGCAGTCTTCTTGATCCACAGCTGACAAAGTGTGGCCATCTGACTGGCTGCCAATCCAGCATCTCCCTGGAGACTTTGAAGCAGGATGAAGCAACACAACGAAACAAGGACAAACAAATCTGTCAAGAAAAGAGTGTCAAGAGCCGGAGACTCTACAGTGAGTTTTGAGTGGTTAGGGTTTTCTAAGGAGAGTACTTAAGGGAGAGACGTAGCTATATTTTCAGTCATACATCTCTCTTCATTTCTATTGTTTTCTGAATTAAGTTCTTAAGACTTCTTTTCCTTTTTGGAGTCTTCTGGGAATCTTGCTGTAAATAGCCTCATTTATGTTTTCTAGAGTTTGTGTGTGTTGTTTACATCCAAGAATGCTGACTAACTTGATTTGGAGGTGATAAAAGAACAAAGGAAAAGGGTGCCTTAGGGAGAGTTACCCCAGAAGAAAATTGAAAGGCAGGAATCGGAGGGGCAGAGCTTTATTTAGAAGTAACTTCTGGAATCACAGGGAAGGAGAGGGAAGGTGACAGAGAGAAGTATGTGATAAACAGACTACAGTTCAGACCTGCCGGGAGAAGAGCATCTGAGGGGTAAGAAAGACAACATATGCATCCTCACTGTCCATTTAGCATGGACGATGCTTCCTGGGAAGGTCAACTCCTCCAGGTTTTCATAATTCCAGTTCACAGACTGAGAAATGACTCTTGCCCAGAGAATACAAATGCTTACAGCAGGACACTTTTATCCATGTGAAAAGTGTGACCACAGAGGGCTCATACATATAGACTCATGCTGTGGTAGTTTTTGTGACGTGTCAACTTCAGTAGACTATCATTCACAGATACACAGTTGATGGTGAATACAGTAATTGCAAGGAAGGGATTCTGTAGACGCAATGAAAGGTTCTAATAAATTGTCTTTAAGAAGGGGGAATTACTCTAGATAATGTAAATAGGTCTGGCGGAATTAGTTGCTAGGATGTAAAAAAAGGGTTGATATTTCTCCCAGAGATGAAGAAATTCCTCTCATGGAAAATACTTTCAACCTGTTCCCATGGAGTTCCTTCCTTGTGGATGACGGCTTCAGACATGTCGTGCTCAGGGAAGAACCTTCCTGACTGCCTGCTCTATGGATTTTGAACTTCATTCTCCAGGTACCACAACCATGTTAGTCCCACAACCATGTTACCTATCTACATGTCATTTAGCAATCTATTGATCTATTATTATCATATAATATTTGAACTGAGGTAACCTTATAGGTTCTACATGTCTGCTTGAACTCTGATTGGTATATACATTTTTGGTATCTGGAACTAGATGCTGCTAACACAAATACAGAAAGATAGGAGATGTCGTTGGAGCCAAGTAGATGGGATCTGGAAGTAACTTGAAGTAAAATTTGAAAAGAATACAGAGAATAATTGTCTTCAACTAATTTTAAGAAGAACTATGGATTTTGTGAGCCTTTCATGGTGACATATGCCTCTAATCCCAGCTACTCAGGAAGCTGAGGCAGGAAGATCTCAAGTTTGAGGGCAGTCTCAGCATTTTGGCAGGACTTTGTTTCCCATTTTTGTGATGGCAGAAAGTTTAGTGAATGTGTTGGAGATGTAGCTCCATGGTAGGTAACTTACCTCAGATTCAGGAGGCCTGGATTTCAGTTCCCATAATAGCAAAAAACAAACATAGAGGTTTGGTAGAATTGTCTTTTGCATTTATGTGGAAAGTAGACAGAGTTGTTTTTTTAAATTTAATTTTTTTTTTCTGGAAGTGACAGAATGGGAAATCAGAGAGATTTGAAGCACATAAGAATTTCTTGCTCGTTCAGAGATGGTGGGGGCCATGTGCAGGTACCAGAGAACAGCCTTGTTTGTGTTTTAGGGCTGCCATAACAAAGTACTGTAGACTAGGTGATCTAAACAATAAAAATTTGTTTTCTAACCATTCTAAAAAGGGGAAGTCTGAGATCACTGTTTCAGCAGGGTTGATTTTTTTTCCCAAAGTTTCTCTTCTTGGCTTGAGGATGTTCATATTTTCTGTGTCTTTACATGATCTTCCTTGTGTACATGTCTGGATCTAAATTTTCTTTTAGGGTACATGTCATATTGAATTATGGCCTACCCATATCACCATTTTACCTTAATTATTTCTTTAAAAACTCTGTCTCCAAATGCAGATACATTCTAAGGTGCTCTGGGTTAGGATTTCAACACATGAATTGTAGGGGCACACAAAACCCACACAAGTCCCCAGTGTCTGAGGACAGCCCTCAGCCAACAGTCAGTAAGAAAAAAGAAATGGCAGTTCTACAATAGCAAGGAACTAGATTTTCTCTCAGCAAGCTGAATAGGCCCAGAGAAAGTTCTTCCTCAGAGGCTCCAGATTAATTTCTAAGTTGGACAATTCCTTATTTCTGTCAGCCTTCCTGGCCTTCTGACTTGTAGAACTCAGAGAGTTTTCGAAGGCCTCTAAGTGAATGTTAATTGGTTATGCAGCAATAGAAAATGAATACAGATGCCGTATATTGTTAGCTAGCCAAAATTTCTGAAAGCAAAAATAAGAAACATTGTAATAGGGAGATTCAATGAAAGAGTCTACATTCCCTGCCACGGCAGTTGATCCCAATGTCCTAAAAGTCTTCCTTTTCCTTTCACCCACTCTAGATTTCATCATCTTCAGCCAGCACTCTTTTGTCTAATGTACTTGCCTAAAGATTTGAGCAGAAAATCTAGACAAGTCGAAGAAGACACTGAGGGCAACTCCTGTGTCACTCACTGCAGGTACATTGATTTTCCTACCTTCACTCACATCTTTAGACTTTACTGGTGAAGCTAGAATTAAAGACAGAAAGTCAGTGTAGATAGGTTATCAGGTCAGATGGAGAAAATGTAGGCCAGTTTGGGTCTGGGAAGTTGAAGACTGCCCCTGAGGAATTGCAGTGTTAATGTCTTCAGAGCCCTTCCTCCACCCTTATTAAGATAACCTGCCCTGCCCCAACCTGTTGCTAAGGTAACCTGTTCCAGGAATTGCCCCTCCTTATAGGGAGTTATAAAAGTTGTCAATTGATGTCTCCTGGGCTGCTTCCTGCCTGGGTCACTCCATCTGGCTCTTCCCCCTACCCATCTGCTTCTCACCTTTTGGCCATTCTTCCTGGGCCTAGTCACAGACACAAGGAGGAGAGAGATAAGGGAGAAGAAAGCAGGAGAACAAAGAAAGTCTAGGATGTATAAAGGGGCAGGATATTCTCATTTCTTGGGATGCCAGGATACCAGCTATGACCCCCTTATCCCTCCCTGGAGAAATCTGTTACTACTTTTTAAATAAACCCTGCTTTACATGCTTGCCTTGGGTGCTTCTCTAATGTTCAGACTGCAACATGTGAGGAAGCAGAACTAGTCACCAATAATCAGCAGTATCATTGGAACTATGGGATTTTTTTTCCCCACAAAGAGTAAGAGTAGAATAACACCTTAGCCTGGTTCATGGATCAGCCACTTGTTGGTTGGTAAGGGCCAAAAATGGAGGCCCACTGTTATGAATAAATTTGTGTCACTCCAAAATTTATGTGTTGAAACCCTAATGCTCAATGTGATAGTATTTGGAAGTGGAGCCTTTAAGAAGTGACTAGGATTAGCTGACTCATGAGAGCAAAGTATGCCAGATGGGATTGAGGAACTTCTAAGTAGAAGAGCCACCAGAGCTGCTTCTCACCCTTATATAAGAATACAACAGGAAGGTGGCCATCTTCCAGCCAATGAGGCAGCCCCCACCAAAAGCTGAATCTGCTGGTACCTGGATCTTGAACTTCTTAATCTTCAACCTGTGAAAAATAGTAGTTTGCTATTTAAGCTATTCAGTCTACGGTATTTTGTTATAACAACCTGAGCTGTCTAACACACCCATTTGAGCCCCCACACCCCTGTTTATAGTGGGGTGGCTCTCACACTGATGCGGAGGAACCCTCCCATGGGTAGATTTCATTCTTGAAATGAATGAAATCACTCTTTTCTAATGAAACTGAAATTATTATCCTGCCTATTTGTATTTATCTATAAATTTGGAAGCCCTTAATCTGCCCCAGCCAATTCCCTTATGCTTATGCCCCCATATTTTATAAAAACAAACTCAGTTCTTCATAATAAACAAGATCAATTATACCCACTTGTCTGGTAGTATCTGGCAATTTTTTTTTCAGGCCTACAAAAATGAAGAGTCCAAAATAATCAGGTGGCAATAGTAGGTTCATTTTAAGTTAAAACTTAACTATTTCTCTTGATAAAGAGGACTTCTTATGCCCCATGTCCAACCAGAAAGCAGTATCTCTATTTCAGCAGACCCTATGTACATTGAAAAGGGAAGTACACTTCCTTCAGTAGGCCAGTGGGAGAGGTGATATGAAAGACCACACTTCCCTTTACGTGCTGACTTCCAAACCTATGAACTCTATTAGTGTCATGATACCATGGCATAGTTGCTGGTTCTAAGAATATACCATATCTTGAAGGCAGATGATCCAACTTCATGGACTATCATATCTAATCAACAACTTAACTATGGCTTTTAAAACCTGTATGCTCCATCATGGAAGCAACTTTATGGCATTACACTATATGTTATAAAAAAATCAATCCTATGGACAAGTGCCCAAGGGTTCAGGTCCTTCCTATACATTTAATCCTTTGGTTCAAGGTAATACCATACTGTTATACAGAATCTTATAATTTTTAATGTGTGTTTGTATTTTGGTGCTGACCAAGGTACCATAAGCATGATAGAAAAACTCATACTCAGATTACATCAATCTTTTTAAAGACATGCTGCTGCTTCTAAGTGTCCTCATGTAGAAGCATGCAAATCTTTTCTATTTTATGTCAATGCCCACAAGAAAGATCTGGGTGGCATCACCAAGGATTAGCTTTATTACTCAAGATCAGGTGGTTTATTTTTTTCAAGTTTTGTCTTAATAAGTTAAGCATTTAACAGCAGAAGCAGCTTGATTAGTTTGGTGAAAGGGATTGTGTTGGTGGGCACATGCATACTTTCACCTTCTATCTTTTTGATTAAGTTTATTATTTCAATCTAGATTAATTATTGATGGGCTGATTATACAATCTGGAGTGGCTGATGACAAGTTTTCTTACTTCTATTGTCTGGATCATCCTCTCTACTGAATTATTTTTAGTGTGTTTCAGATTTCTTTTAGGCACCCAACTGCAGCCAAGAAGTTAGACAGGGACCAAAATTTAATGTGCATCTTCAACTGAGGCTCCTACTCTTTCAGTGAAAAGTCCATGACCATATGAATTTCTCAAAGCTCTGCCTTATCAGTATCTTTCAGGGAGACCCCTAAATGAGGCTGGGGTATTCACTTACAAAGTGAGAACCATCCATGTTTTGGTTCATGGCAGCACATTGAAGTGAACCATCCATGAGTCAGGATCAGATTTTTACCTTCTCTGTCATCTGGTTGTAGAAAACCTTCCCTAAGGAAGGATCTCTCTGTCTCTATCTCTGTCTCTGTCTCTGTCTCTGTCTCTCTCTCTCTCTCTCTCTATATATATATATATATATGTTAAAGGGTAGATGTCAAGGGAAGAGATGTCAGTGATTTGGGGTCTTGGTAAAGTATTTGCATATTTTTTGCATGCTCTTTGGAATTGGTTAGGTCTAATTCTAAATGCTGCTCTGTTGGTTGTAACTTTTATTTAGTCTTTCTGACAATATCCAGCAATTGATAGTCATCTCATGATATTATCACTCAATAGTTCGTGTTCTGGTACTTAGTCTTCAGTAGAGTCAAGTAACACACAAGAAACTGCTTTTCAAAAGGTGGTTATTTTTTCTTCTAAAGATGATAAGGCTTGTTCTACTTCCCTAGGTTTGTGATGTGCTCTTCTCAGTGGCTCTCCAGAGATGAGCCACAATGTCCTAATCTACCAAAAATACCTCCTGCATCATGGGATGTGCAAAGTCATTTGAATGAAGAAGCAGAGCTGCTTGTTCCAGAGAGCCCGAGAATCCTGCAAAATCATCTAGCTCTGAGTCACATTAAAAACTGACAACTGTTTGAGTCAATCATTTCATGGGATAAAGCCGTATTCCCAAGTGTAGGATGCATTGTTTACAACATCCACAAAGGTCGATTGAGGTTATCAGCTGTCTGCTTTTCACTGTCTGTGGTGGGTTGTGGTACAGATGAAGAGCTAAGGCATTGCTTTGTAATATCTCTTCATGTGAAATGTATGGACTGAATGAAGAAGATTGTGAAACTGGTTAGTAGCCGTATATACTCTAAAGGAAGAAAATAGAGACTGTCAAATCAGGTTGCAGAATGAAAGCCAGAAGATATCCTTTGCAGCAATTAAAAAGAGTCACATTTCCTTCATCTGAAGAGCAGAATGTCTTAAAACTTTGGCTCATGATTTTATAATAAGAGAGTTAAAGTCAAAAGGATGCTAAGTTCTTATTTCAGGAAAAAAAATTATGTTAAATTCTGGAAATACACAGCCTGGTGTTTACATTTGGGAGAATGAACTTGAAAATCTGGGTCCTTTTGAGCCAACAGGAGTAAACTCCATCTATCTTCATAGAAGAGAGTAGCTTCTCATTGCCTAACACTATGCAGAAGATTCACCCAAGACAAATGCCTCAAAAGTGGTACTTGTCCTACTCATCCTCTTCTCCTGTTTCCCCTAGTTTTTTTCATGACCAACCACATAAGGCCAATCTCAGCATGGCCCAAACAGGAAAATAGTGTTCCTCACAGGGGTAGAGATTGTTCAGCATCTTGTTGCAGGCCTGAATAATAATATGTGCCAATGGGAACCAGGGAAACCTTCCTGGCTGGGTTTTGAGAGTTCTGGAATTTGGAGAAGAATAACTCTTTACATAGCCACTGTTGATGCAACTAAAGACTAAATATTTATAAATAATTGACATTTATTTCTGATGGTTTCAAAGGCTAAGATCAAGCTGTCAGCAGACTTGGTGTCTGGAGAGGGCTCTCTGCTTCATAGATGAGATTTCTGGGCATATCTTCACATGATTAAAGGGAAAAATAGGTTCCCTAAACCTTTTTTATAATGATGTTATTTTAATCTGTTTTTTAATTGCTACAACAAAATACTTGAGACTTTTTTATATAAAGAAAAGAGGATAATATAGCTCACATCTCTTCTTCCTCTGGAGACGGATTCATGACAGATGGCACCACAATGGCAGGTGGGTGCACACACAGAAGAGATCACATGGTGATAAAAGGAAGTCAAAAGATTTAGGGATCAGACTTGTTCTTTTTAAAACAATTCAGTCTGGTGGAAATACACAGTTCTTGAGAGTTTCAGTGACCTAAGCAACTGGGAGGTTGGGGCACAACTCCCCACTCTCAAGTTGAAAATTAATGTCCAACTTTTGAGTCTCCTCGCATTTAAGTTCTAATGGTCTATTGTTGGTCAGAAACCTTATTAATCACACAGACAGTTGATTAACATATATTTTCATTCTTTATGTATTATATAATACGTTTTATACAAGATGACGTTTGCATACTACAATCTGCAATTTACTGGAGAAATTGAACTGTTCATCAGAGATGATTAGCAGTAGCACATTGTGTTTTAAATGGAAATTTGCAAAACTTGAGCTCACGTTAATAGCAATAGTAATAAGAGGTAGCTATGAAATTATCACAGTAGTACAGTAGGTACTACAATTCATTTTTTGCAAGTATGATTTAATGCTGCTCCTTTAGTTTTATCATTCTCTTAACCTCAAATGGTGCAATATATGGTTTATGTCTTTGTGTATGTAAGTTTTTGTAAATTTTAACTTTTTATAACAGCTTTATATATATTTGGGGTATATTTTACAATAGACTACTGATACATATTCTATTCATTCATAACATTAGAAAAATATAGTGTACACAGTTTATCAGCAAGTTTTTTCAAATAGTCACAAATCTTCCAAAAGAACTGAATATAAGTTGACCCGTGCAGTTTACACCCATCTTGTTCAAAGGTCAACTATGCATTTTTCACTTCTGAGAGTGGGCTTATTAGGACCTCTTCATCTTGCATTAGGGCCTATCTGTAAAAGATTCCACCATTTCTTAATCCTATAATGCTGGGGACAAAGCTTCTAGCACCAAACTTTTTAGGGCCACACAAACTGTATTCAAACTAAAACAAATGACTCTCTCCATATAACCCAATTATCTCCAAAAGGCCTCAACCTTTAGTACCATCACCTTGGGAGTTGAGTTTCTGTGCATGTATTTTGGGAAAGTCTATACATGTAGATGAAAGCAGTTGTAATCAGGGGATAAGACCACATTTAGCCATTGTATCCACAGAAATTTATGTGGTTTGTACATTTACATATTTAAGTCTGTCTTTTCCCTAACTTTGTAAGTCTGCCTTCCTAAAAGATTACAAATCCTTTGAGATCCAGGACACTATTGTGTAGCCTGCCTCTTAGTTTCTACAGTGTCAGTAAGCACATGTTGAGTAAAGGATGTGAGAGTAGTGCCTGAGGAAAGCACTGGAAAGAATCATGAGGAGCATGTCATTGATTCTGTTCTGCACTAGTCATACCTAAACGTAGGTGTTCTGCACCATGAGCTAGTTCTATGAGAGTCATAACACTCACATGATTTTATGTAATTTGATTTAGAGTTCTGGTGGGAAATGGCAAAGTCTTCATTAAAGTTGTAAGTTTTAATTCATTGTAGAATCTCAGATGATCTGCCCCCCTTTCAAGAGGTAATTGAAAGGTTGGAAAAACCCACTTGGTCAGTTAGCTTTCCTCCTTCTGTGGACACTGAGTAGCATATTTTCCTTATAAACCTATAGCCAAAGCATGAAACTGAAACATCAGTGATCACAAGTTGGCTGGGATTCCAGTCTGAGCGTCTAGACAGTCACACCAGAAGGTATTAGATCAGAACCAGTCTCCTCCCATGGCACCTCAGAAGGGGCTGCACTGAGTGCTGTGGTTGTCTTCCTTTAATTTCATTATCAATCCCACTTTCCATGTCAGCCACGCTACTCACCTTCAGAAACATCTCATTCATGGGAATAGGAACACCTATTCCCCAGGAGCCTCAGAGAAATGGAAGAATTGTGATCCACGGGATCAAGCACAAGTAGAGGTTGGGAGTAGCACTCCTGTCAAACAGGATGAGAAACCCAATCAATTCACTTCATTTCTGTGCATACTCTCTCTTTTCTTAAAAATAAGAGTGTATGTGCGTGTGTGTATATGTATGTATATGTATATATACATATGTATGTGTGTATATGTGTGTACATATATACAAATAAAATCATGTAGACTTTTTTCCCTACAGATATATCTCCCTCAAAACTAACAAGCAGAAGGAAAAACACCCTGCTGGCTTTTTGGCTTGTCTTATTTCTCAACTTGTTTATTCATCTGAAACTCAAATGGAACAATATACTATTGGTTGGGGAAACAGAATCATCCTTTAGCCGGTGAGAAGCAAATCAAAAAACACACAATTGTAACAGCTTTTATTTATTTACTACAATATGGCCAGACACTGGAGTACAAACATAACACAAACAGATTTTTTTTTCCAGTATTTATTTTAAAACATGTTAGAGATTTCTTGCTGCCAGAATTCCTTCTGGTCACTTCCGTCCTGGGCACTGCCCATCTCACTCCCAGCCTCACCCCTAGTCTGAGTCCTTCAAGCAGGTTATTAAGTCAACAAAAGACAAACAGTTTTGAATAGGCTATGGTTGAAATGGTCATTAAAACAAGTTCCTGATTATAGGCTTCTACATATCTTTAAACATTTATGGCCATTTTATATCATTTAACACACCTTTGCTTCTTTTCTTGAAAAAATAAATAAAAAACAATAAATCACATCAAATTGAAAGCTTCCAGTTCTCTTGTACAGCCTGTGATGTCATCTGAATTTGTTATATTTTATGGCCCTATAACAGAATATTTTTTCTCTCCTCTCTGAGTCTATTTATACCTGACTTTAAGATTATTCCCTATAGGGAGATGCATTTATACTTTATAGAATGAAAATAAACATTTCTCCAATTCCATGAAGAACTATTTCAAATATAAAAGATCCTTAGTTAAGGACTCTCCCTTTTGGGTAATTCAAGTGAAAGTTGAAAGCTTCCACTAATTTTTCTGTCATCTCAATTTGAAAACTATCTGAATAAAACTTTACTATAGTTTTCCCATATATGCAGTTTTGCTTTTCACAGTTTGAATTGTCTGTGGTCAACCTCATGTTATGGTTTAGAAGTTGTTTGTCTCCAGGTTCATGCGTCGGAAACTTGGTTCCCAAGATAGTGTTGCTGGGAAGTCTTTAAGAGGTGGAGTCTATTAAGAGGTTCCTAGGTCATATGGGGATGTATCCTTGGAAGAGACTGTGGGACTCCAATCTCTCTCTGGCTGTCTCAGGATAGAATCTCTTCTTTTTATCATGTGCTCTTAAAATGATGCCATTGAGCATTAGCTTCTCACAATAAGCCACACACATGAGGCTGCTCAGTCTTGGATTTTTAGCCTCCAAAAGGGTAAACTACTTAATCTTTTTTTTCCCATATGTTATGCAGCCTCAGGTACTTCATAACAATGAAAAAAAAAAAAAAAAACAGAACTAATAAACTATGCTCTGAAAATTTTAAATGGAAAATCCAAACACAAACAATTTGTAAGTTTTAAATGGTGTGTTGTTCTGAGTAACATGATAGAATTTGATGTTATCTTTCTTCATCAAATACAGGATGAAAATCATCATTTTATCCAGTGAATCCATGCTGTATATGCTACTCACCCATTAGTCACATAGTAGCTATCTTTTTTGATTTTTGGTTTTTTTTAGTTATAGATGGACACAATGTCTTTATTTTATTGCTTTGTATGTGGTGCCGAGGATCGGACCCAGGGCCTCACGCATGCAAGGCAAGCGCTCTACCGCTGAGCTACAATCCCAGCCCCAGTAGCTATCTTAATTATCAGACAACTACTATAGTTCCATAGTGCTTGTTGGTCACATAAATGTTATTTTACCTAATAATAATCCCAAACAATAAAAACGCAGGCAATTTTATTTATATGTATATACATATACACATATACACACAGAGAGAATGTTTAGTACTATCTTTGGTTTCAGGCACCCATTGGGGGTCTTGGAATCTATCTCTTATAGATAAGGACTACAGTAATTAAAAAATTGGAAATGTCCTTTATAACCAGTATTATATAACTTGTCACTGGAATAGATGATGTAAAAGTGAACTAGAAAATTTAAAAATACAGTGAATTAAAACATCTCCTTATTAGATTTAATGAAAATTTGATAGGTTTAATTTGAAACCTTTGAAGGAATATAAAATAAATTTTAACTGTCTCAGTTGATTCCCTTTTTACCACCTCTTCATTGTGAACTAAATTCAGATTTATGGAAGTACTATAGTAGTAATACCTTGATATTTTAACTCTCTACATTACCTTAAAGGAGACAAAAATTATTTAAAATTTTTAATATTTATTCTTTTAAAAATAAAGTTGGGTTTAAATTAAATATACACAAGAAAACTGAAATCCAGAAATTCATAGTTTCACTATATAAATTTAGAAATGATGTCTCACAATAGAAATAAGATCGGCTACACTTTTTTATTTTACTAACTTATCTGATTAGTACTATGGCTTGCATGTTTGTGTCTCCTCCAGAGTTCATTTTGAAACTATCTCCACTACAGCAGTATTGGGGGTTGGTCTTTAGGGTTGATTAGTCCTCATGGGCTCTATTACCATGGATGTTATAAGTGCCTTATGAAAGGACTGAGGAGAACTAAACCATGCTTTTTCTCTTTCCACTCTTCTATCTCTTCTACCATATGAGGACATAGTGTACTTACCTTTTCCTTCTTGTCCACTACATGAGGCTACGGCACAAGGCGTCACCTCAGAAGCAGAGTCTAAAATCTTGCTTGACGCAAAAATTGCTGTTACTTTGATATTGTACTTCCTGCCTCCAGAAATGTGAGAAATAAATTTCTTTTCTCATTATATTATAGATTCTAAGATATTTGGTCATAGGAGCTGGAACAGACTAAGACAATTATTATAGGAAATTATTTGCCACTCTCTTGCAATGATCTAAAATGGTTGATGTCTTGTGTCAGTGAGCTTTGTACCTCTTTGACCAAAATATCTACGAAAGACAATTCAGAGGAAACAAAGTTTATTTTGAGTTTGTGTTTTCATAAGTTCAGTACAGTATGGTTGTTCAAGTCCATTGCTCTGGGCCTGAGGTGAGGCAGAATATCATGGCAGATGGGTATAAAGAAAGAAATCTGCTCAGCTCATTGCAGCCAGGAAGCACAGAGAAAGAGAGCACACAAAGAGCCAAGGAAAAGATATAATCATCCCCAAAGGCACACTCCTAGTGAGCAATACTCCTCCACCCATGCCCCACCTGCCTGCAGTTAATATCCAGTAATCTATTAAACTTATTAATTCATTAAATGGATTAATCCACCATGAGGTTACACCTCTCATAATCTAATCGTTCCACCTCTAAACATTCTTTTCTAAAATGTGCTTTTCTGAGGATATCTCTAATCTAAACCAAGACATAGCATTATGTAATGAATACCTTCATGTTTAATGACAAAATATTTTTATAATAGACCTTATTTGAAACAGACTTTTTTCATTCATCGTGCAATATCCGAGTAATACTTGATCTGTTTTCTAAACCTTTAAATGCCTCATAAAAACAAATAGAAAGGGAACGTTTCACTTACTTTTAAATGGGAAATAGAGGAAGAAAGAATTTGATCCCCAGAAGTTTACCAGTTCCAGAAAATCTGGGACTAGCCAGTTCAACATAGAGTCCAGTCTACCTTTGATGTGCATTGTGCAAAGTTTAAATGTGGAAAACACAAATTCAATAGCACAATCTAAGACATCCAAAAGTAGGAGGAAGACATTGAAAGTATAAATAATAGAGTAGAAAAAGGGAAATAGATGCCTTCTTTATGACCAGCCACACCAGGAACCCAGACACTAATGCCAGAGCCCCAGTGGAATCTCCAGGCATTTGAACAACATGCTTGGTTGGGAGCTTTCCTCCTCTGCTCACATCCATTAAGACTAAGTCAACAGGGGTATAGTATCTCCTGCCATTTTATAAGTATGATGACAGTAGTGATATTGTAAGTCAGTGTTTTGAAAGCAGAAAATAATTTTTTAAATGATGTTTTCCATCCACTCTTCTGGTTTATAAGAAATCCAGTTAACACTAAAATGGCTAAATTATAGTGGATTTTAGGAAATGGTCTCCATCTTTGCCAAGGGAATCTCTGGAGACCACAGGAAGGTAGGATCTTGTAATTCAAATCAGTTGTTTCTATAAATTGTGCTGAGAAAGTCTTTCTCCCTTCCATTTTTTTTTTTTTTTGTTACTGGAGATTGAACTCAGGGGTACTTGACCACTGAGCCACATCCTCAGCCTTATTTTGTGTTTTATGTAGAGACAGGGTCTCACTGAGTTGCTTAGCACCTCGCCATTGCTGAGGCTGGCTTTGAACTCGCGATTCTCCTGTCTCAGCCTCCCTAAGTGCTTGGATTACAGGCTTGCACCACCGCGCCCAGCTTCTCCCTTCCATTTATGATTACCTTATCTTTTTACTCAAAATTTTCATTGATTTAAATTTTTTTCAAAAGATATTAAGTTGATTTGCAAGATTAAATAAATTTGATATGTTGGCATTAACTTACTGACTGATTAAATTTAACATTTCACTGTGAATAGATTTGCTTAGGATTCTTTAAAATGGAATTTTAGGTTTACCTGGGAATTAGTTTCACCAAACATATCATTATTTTTTGTTTGTTTTTCCCTCTGGTATGATGTTCGTTGTCTTTTGCTTTGATCGTGCAAAGCAAAAGACCCCCAGGAACTCCTGGCATGGGTTGCTATCCAGGGCAGAGAGAGTGGCAGCTCAACTTTGTTGTCTTCCCCTACCATCTTCTCCATGTCACTGCTACTTCCTCAGTGCAAATGTCCCTCTTGCACAAGGTAGTTTGACGCAGAACAAGGGGTTGAAAGTTGACAGACTTTAATCCTGAACATACATACTATATATATACTGAATCAAATAGAAAAAGACAGTGTGTATTGTATATTTTAATCAAATATGCTGTCCTTTTGATTATATCACTGAGACCAGCATGCTTTTTTAAAATGTGTTTGTTTGTTGTTGTCTGTTTTCTTTAAACACATGCCGAGGAAAATAAACTTTTAAACAGCATTGAAATCAACACTTAATGAATTGCCACATAGTTGCAATATCTTAACCTCACAACTTAGCCTTACAATTTAACCTTACAGCTTTTGGTACCAGGGATTGAACTCAGGAAGCACTCAAACACTGAGCCACATCCTCAGCCCTATTTTGTGTTTTATGTAGAGACAGGGTCTCATTAGCTACTCAGTGCCTCGCTTTTGCTGAGGCTGGCTTTGAACTCATGATCCTCCTGCCTCAGCCTCCCGAACTGCTGGGTTTACAGGAGTGAGCCACCACACCCACTAGCAGACACTTCTTAAATGGTTAAGATCTGGTACCACTAACCAGGTTCTGGTTTTTAGTCTGATTCCAGTCTGGTTCAAATTTATCAGCTCTTTCTTCTGCACATTGAATCCAAAAAGTTGTCAAATATTTTCATGTTGATTGTTGTATTAAATACATCTTTACAGTGCAGTAGGAAAATCTTACTGGTAGCTGTCATTAGAAATCCTTTTAAAAAGGAAAACATATCTACTCAGAGAAAATTAAGAGGAAAACAACCAAAACCTCTTGACAAGTCATTGAGAATGTAAGATGAGATCATCAGGGACCTACACATGGGTGGAAACGTTCTACGTGAAAATGATGTACCTGTTAATCTAAGAGAAGGGTTTAGGAAGGAGCACAGCTGGTCAGCTGGCAGAAGGCTGTGGAATGTAATGTAACCCCACCCATGATCCCCCAGATACTGACTGAAATCACCAAACTCAGAAATGCATGAGATGTGTTTGAATGTGTTGTGTGTTTGAGGGTGTGTATGCAGATCAGTCATGGGGCTGGGGGCCTGTCTGTACTGATGCAGGACAAAAGCCCAGACAGATAGGAAAATATGCAGTCAGAAGAAAACCTAAAGAGCTGAGTTTCTCAGAAACTTCCAGAAACTGGGTGGAGGGCTCTGTACAATCACAGACTGAAATTCTATTTCAAGCCAGTTTTAACCAGATCTCCAAGATCAGAAGAATTGAGTCCCTTGGGACTGATAAATAAATAAGGAATGGTTCCCAGGAAAGAAAACAGGACTAGGAATTAATGTTGGTTCTGGCTTTTCTCCTGATTAAGGACAAACATCACTGAAACTATAAAATAAGAATGGTTTTGGACTAGATTAAGGCAGGAAACCCTTCCCCTACTCTAGGACCACAGACTATTTTCTTCCAATAGCTATGTATTTTTGTCTTGCATATGTAGATATTTATCCCACATGACCTTTATTTTCAGATGTGGTATGAGGAAAGGACCCAAATGTATTATTATTATTTTTTATAATGGACCAATCTTGCTAGTATCACTGAAAAATACTCCATCTTTCCCCCAGTGGTTTGTAATGCAAACCCTATATGCCGCCTGTCCAACCATACATCAGTTGCAATTGTATGCTTTGATAGTCCTTCTTGTGATCTCATATATGTCTAGTTTTAATTTTTTGGTCTTTAAAAAAAATTGACAGGACCGACAGTGGAAGTCTCAGGATATTGAGACACTCTTGCATGTGACTAATGTACTATCATTGAATTTTATGAAATAGTAATTCTTTAAATATTGAAATGAAACTCAAATCCACAATGCCTTAATCAGAAGCACCCACATAAATGCCTCAATAATATTTACTCATTAATTCTTCACTTCAAGAGACATTTATTGAGTGTCTCTGGTATGTCAGGCACTGACTGTCCAGGAGAATGGAAATGAGAAGACTGAAAGTTGCCACTTGATTATCTTGTATAAGCATGTAAATCTGTGTTGAGCTATCACTGGTCTTAGAGTCAACAGTAAATAACATAAATAAAATGAAATAGCATGAGGTATAGAAGTGAGATGATATAGGATCCCTGGAGTTTCCAAATGGAAGAAAACCATTAACGTGTGACAAGCACACAACTTCTAGGATTTGACTTTTGATATCTGTTGAGTAGTGACCAGTAAACTCTCGTATTCTAAAGAGAGAATCAACACAGACACCAACAAAGTATGCTGGAACTGATTTTGAAGAAAGGCTCTCTTTCCAAACTCATGACCACAAATCCTTCATTTACAGGCCTTTTCCCATTGGCAATCTTGTCTACCCAGAGCAAAACTGAGAACTATAGATTAAAAACAAAAACAAAAATACCAAACTCTTCAGAGCTAAATAAGTGTGACAAGGCCATTCACTAAAATTTATAGACCAGAGCCATAACAATCCTTATGTTGTTTGTGTATATTTTTACTTCAGTAACAAATCCTAGAAATTCAATCACCTACACGTTCATCTCACTGCAGATTAGGAGCAGAAATTACAGGCCTAAAGTCATTAAAAACGGTGTCAGCTACCGGAAGACAATTAGCATCAGGAGAGTGTTTTACTGGATGGCATGACAGGCGACTGGGAACTGAGGAATTCAGAACCCCAGGAGCATGGCAAAGGTAATGTTATGCATTTAACATCAGAACAAATGGTCCTAAATCCTCCTTCATAGCAATGGTTGCTGAAAATAGCTACCTTAGTCTTAAAGAAAAGGTAAATTTATACTAATTATCTCTCCTTAAAACCACAGATATATTTGTTCTGTGTTTTAGAATAATCATCCCCCTAATAATTTAGTTCTTTTCTTCCTTTGAACTCTTCTCATTCCTTCCATTCTTTTCTTGCTGTGTCCAACTCATTTCAAACTCAAGATTTGTCATTGACAGGACTTTCTTTATATCACTTTCTTCTCATTTGGCTCATTAAGTTTCTACCCAATGTCTCATAATCCTCTTGCAGACTTGCCCAATCTTCTTGTGTTCTGGCATTCTGTATGCATAACTCTTACCAATCCACGTATTTTTGAGCCAAAGTACTGAGCACGAAAAACTTAGTGCAGTACTACCAGGGAGTGGTTGTTTTCTCTCACTTTTGTCTAAAATTATTCTCCATAGTAGTTATATTAACCACTTGTTGACTGCATCTTGGATGTGATCCATAATTATTTGGCCACTTCCTAGTTCTGTAATTACCATCCTTAAATTTATTTTTTCCTATTCCATCCTTTGGGAAATCCTATGGAGCTAGTATAGACATTTTGTACTTACTATCCATACTATTTTCAGGCTATCAATTCTTTTTTTTTTTTTTTTCAGATTACCAACTCTTGCTCCATCTGTAATTATTATTTTTTAAGCACATCCATTTTTCCAATAGATACCTATATAATGTATATTAACATATATGTGTGTGTGTGTATACATATGTTCAACACACATATGTATATTTTTATATATATCCAGTATCTCTAATGGATTCTTATGGCAGCTTGCTTTTTTTTCATAGATCGCTATTGACCTTAATACACTTGTTAATTACATTTGTTTTAAAGTCTTCTGATTGCTGTGGTACTACTATTTCTTTGTTTGTTAGTATTTTGGTTTGTTATTTGATTATATGGTAGCCATGCTTTCAAATAATTTAGCACCCTGGACCATAAGCTTATCTTTGCTTTCAGTGTCAGAGCAACTGCTTGCTGCTGCTTCTTGAATATCCGGCTCCAGATTTTGTGTTGCTTACTTTTTAAATATGATAATAAGTTGAAGGGATGGGATGATGCCTTTGCATCTGGTCTTCTTTCTCTCCTCTCAGCTTCAACTAGTTTGGACCTTCCACCCATGGCCCTTGTCGGTTGCCTCCTCTTCTCTTCTGCATCCACCTCTCTGGATACAGAGATCCTTCAGACCCATGCTGCTGTACCTGGCATTCTCTTCCATAGGCTTGCACATGTGTCCTGAATGCCATGTTCCTTTTAGTTTGTATCTCATTTTTTTCAACACTGTTATATTTGAAATGTAGTTAAGAACATATAGTATAAAGAATCTATGTTTATTTTGGGGTAGATAAAAAAATAAGATATCAGAGAATTAGAAAGTCTAAACAGAGCTTTTGGTTCAGATGTCTGAGCCAAAGCTAAAAGCTTACTTCTTTCTTTAGACTGAGAAATTACAGTGTTCTTACTTTCAAAAGTGGTTGAATGACATGGGTACATGTGAACTTACTTCCTTCTTCCCTAAAATAATGAAGGGTAGGATTTTGTGTGAGTCACTCAGTGCTTAGGATGTCTGCTCTCCTCAGAATACTGCTATACTAGGAAAACAAAGATCTCTTATCAGAAATTAACATAGAGCTTAAGAACTCTGGATATTTAAACAATTGGTTTAAGAAAATTCCTTAGGAAAACAGAACTATCAGTGTTTTTCTGTCTACAAAGGTTAACTTCAATCCAATGTTTAGATGACCTGAGGGAGTAGATAATAACAAAATTGAAAAAAGATGTTCCTTAAGTTTAGGAAGGTTAAAGAGGACCCAGAAGATTTAAGTAAACAGGAAGTTAGTTGACTGTTAACATGACTGTAATTTCAATAGCTCTTAATTTTAGAGATCACCAAAGTATCAAAATATATTCCTGTAATTCATAAATTCTCTGCCTTCCTAATGTGGAAATAGAAAGCTCACCTTAGTCCCCATATTTCAGTGCTTAAAGAGAGTTAATAAAATAATGACCTTCCCCACCCACCCTTAATTTTGTGTTTAAGCTCCTAAGAAGTGTAGAATTTTCCGTTGAAATTGCTCGATATTTTTTTCTTCTTTTTAGGTTCCCTGAATATGATTTTTGGCCTGATTTTAACGTTACTCATTTGTTTTTGGATTAACTTTTACCACGTGGCTGAAATTTTTTGCGTTGTTGCAATAATACTAAGTTGCACCATTGCTGTTTTCAAAAATGGAACTGAATGGAAATTAAGCCTTGAAAAACACCAGCGTTTGAGCAACGTCAAGCATCTGACTTGGACTGACATGGGCAAGGCAGGGCAGGGCATTGCTTGTGACTGGTTCTTTCTGTTATTAGCTCTGTGTTATGAAGTAGTGGGTTTTCCTGTATGTATTAGACTCAACATTAAACATTTGATATCAGTTCTGAGTTTATCTGTTTTAAAAATGAATATCAACTCTGTAATGAAATTCTACTACATAAATGCAGTTAATTTTCTTCTTGGACTTAACTGGGTTTAGTATGATGTTCAATTTTCCTGCTGAAATATTTTTACTTTATTTAACCTTCAAAAAAGTCATTTTTTATCACTTTCCTTAAAAATACTGAACTCTACAAGGCACTCTTATGTAAAATGCAAATCAATTACTGACATAGTTGATACCTTGCTTTTATATGGGAACATTGACTGAAAACTTAAATGTTGCCATGAATATTAATATTGCAAAAGCGGAATTTCTCAAAACATAAACTTTAGAATGTCATCTGTCCAAATCCCCAAAAGAGTCGAAAAAGTTACCAGTTTTACTAACACTACATAAATTTTAATCAGTACCTTGTTAGTTTAAGTGGAATATACATCAAAAATTGCCAGGCCTTTTAATCATAATTTAAAACTTCTTTCTTTACATTAAAACAAAAATAATATTGAGTAGCACCATTGGTCTTCTAAGAGAATTTAAATAAAAAAAAAAAAGTGGAGAAAGAGTGCTATTATTTATCTATATAACAAAATGATTTTTTTCAGAATCTTTTATTGAATATCTACTAGGTAAAATATGATTTGACACAGTTTTGAAATAAAGTTAAGGCATTACTTTATATTAGGGGTCTTTGAAACCAAAAAAAAAAAAATTTAAATTAACAATATTGATCCCTTTTTAAAAACAAAAACAAAACTTCAGTAGTTCAACAGTCTTACAAAAAGACATTACTGCCCCAGAGGCTGGATTATTCAGTGGAAATATCATTGAATTTTGAAACCAACCACAACAACAAATAAAATGACCTATGAAAGTAAGCAAGCCAAAACAAATTGATGTTGAAGTAGTTTTCTCATGGTTCACACCCATGAAATAGCTTTGTCATGATTTTATATTGGCAAGCCTTTCATCAAGATCATGATGAGGTCAGGAGATAGACATCGAGAACGACACCAACCCTTTAGCCGCCCTCTCCCTTTTAAATAGTCCAGTTTGGAAAAGCAATATCAGAGAAATTAAAAATCCTCAGTGTAATATTCCTAGTAAATATATGGCACAGAATTTTAGTTAGAAAAATGAAAGAGCATTTTTATGTGTAAAAATTCTTGTTTTTCAGAGAAAATAATTCAAACAGGGTATAATGATTTACATGCATTATAGTGCTTAGATCTGTGTCTACTCTGAGATAGACGAGTTCATTATTTGTATTTCACAGTTGCAAAAACTGAAGCTTAGGAAAGTTGAGTAATATGTCCAAGATTGTACCATGGATGAGACTGAAGTGGGAGGAAGCAGCCCAGCCTGACTGGGTGCCTCTTCTGTGCCTTGTCTGTCCTGGTTCCTGGTGCCAGGCCTCCAGAGGGGAGGAGGGGGACTTCTGCTCTGTATTGTGTGCACCAGCTGTTATTTGATCAAGGAGGAATTGGCTATATGTTGGCCCAAGATCAAGATCATGGAAGTAGTAGAATGGTCATGGCACAAATTTTAAGTCTAATTTTGTAGGCAAGGAAAAGGCAGGCTTGGGCTGTATGAAAAGACACATGTCTTTATTATAGGTTTGGAGCTAGGCCTCTGGTAATTGAGAATAAATTAATACGGGTCAAATATAAGTACTCATTCGTATTCAACAATTGTAAGTGATGCAACTTTACTTACATAAAATGGTGTCCTTAAAACCTGTGAGTATTAGTGTTTGATTAAATTTACTAAAGAGGATGTGTCTATTGAAAAAATGTCACTTCCATTTTTGTTTCAAAATAACTTCAATTAAAATTATGTTTAAGTTTTGTCTTGTTTGCAAACCTCTTATATAAGACACTATAAAAATAAAGCATCAAGTTAATAAAGCCTTCAAAGTTAGTAATTGAGAAACATGTGTTATGTTAAGTATGTTTCAACTTGAAGCTAAAAGTGCCATAAAGTAGAAATCTGAGAATCAAGGAGAACAGAGGTATATAAAAAGCAAAGGGCATAAGCTTTGTTTTTTTTAATTTTACTTTTATGGGTTCCTTTAAACAACAAATTCATTGCCCTTTGTTACTTGGGTGGCTATATATTTTTCAATATTAAACTTAAACTTAAATTATGTTTCATAATGGAAAATTTTTCTCCAAAAATTTAATGCAAAGGAACTTAAAATAATAAACACTTAGAAATAGTTCTTTGAAAATAATAAATAGTGCTGTATTTACTCCTAGAAATTAACTGATATAAGAAATTCCAGAGCTCTTTATATTAAAAGTCATACTCACAAGATGTTTAAAATTTTAGAAATTTGTTTCAAAAATGAAAAGAATTTTGAATATTCTGGGTGATCTTACTACAGATATATTTCATAATACTGTACCAAGTTCAAATTCTATTTGTTGAATTTCAGTGTGTGTTTTAAGTGTTTCAAAGTCTTGCTCTACAGCTGCAAGTGATAACTTCTCAGTTGCTCTGATGAATTCATGGGAGCTGTACAAGATGTGGTAGCCTGCCAAAAGATTTCATAAATCACTGTTCAGTCCAGATAAAAGCAAGGGCTAAGAACTCCTTTGTCAGAATTCTGCAAAACAACTGAAATGGACTTGGTATTTTACTATTATTGATGTCTCATTTTTCCATTTGTATTCTTCACTTATTCCACCTGGCTCAGATACATACACCCAATTACAATTTAGTGAAAGGAAAAAATATTAGCTTTAGCTTCAGATTTTATACACTGAATGAGATTCATCACTCAAAAGGTGTGTGTGAACAATATTAGCTCACTGAGGTAGGTTTTTGAAATGTTCACATTTCGTTTCCAACAAAAAAAAAAAGAAAAAGAAAAAGAAAGAAAGAAAGAAAGAAAGAAAGAAAGAAAGAAAGAATGAAAGAAAGAAAGAAAGAATGAAAGAAAGAAAAGCCCCAGATGGTTAATATCCCTACTGATCTCATTGAAAAGTCTTTAGGTCTTGGGAAGGAGTCAAGCTGACAATAACCTATTCAAACTTTCCAAAGTTCTCATTTTCACTTGTAAGCTTAAATTTTAGCAAATATTGACTGACATTTTTCGTTCAAGTGTCAGAGTCATTTCATTTCCAAGGAAATATCTGCAAATATCCTGGTTAGAATAAACATAGTTTATCTATCAGTTGTTCTTTTAAGTAAAAGCAGATTTCCAGAAAGATAAAAGCTGGTTCAACTTACAAATCAAACACATTTTTTTCCTCTTTAGGCAATAATGATACAAGAATCTGCAAAGTGCTTTGTATGCATACGTTCTGTTTCATAAGAGAGAATAATAAAACTACAGGTGCATAATATAATAAAATGTAATTATCTGCCACATTAGTTTGAAGTGAATAAAAGTAGTTTGTATATATAATATATTCTGATATATATTATTTTTATATTTATTTAACATTTTTGCCCTATAATGTGCTAGTAATGTAAGTGCAGAATCTTTCTAGTCAAACTCAATCTTTCTATCTGCACGAATTTACATTCCTTAAACTTCATCAATCTTAGTTTTCACAATCAGAGATGATTAATTACATATATATGCAATATATATGATGGTCAAAAATGATGTTATTCTTGTATCATATAGTTATTGTGAAAATTAAATGAATATATAAATTTCCTAGCAGAGAAAGTACTCATTATATGATACTAAAATAAACACGTAGATTTAAGTTATTTACCCCAAGGTCAAACCAGTGTCTCCTGTTTCCATGTTCAAGGTCCTTTCCATTGGGCCATGCAGTCTTCTAGTTTGTATAACAACTAACACCAGGTAAGTTATTATTTCAAGTTGGTTAATGGCTTTTGTCTTCACCCATTTGAGTTTTCTGTCTACTATTATGAGTTTCTTTTTCAGTGTGAAGTTAGATTTTCCTTTATCATTTGATCACCGTACTACATTTTGGATTGGACAGACATGTATTTTCAAAAGCCTTTAAGCATAATTAAACCTTATTTTGAGCCCATTAGGTATGATGCCTGTCTGCTAAGATTTTAGCAAATTGCTCATTGAAGTTAACTGCAAAATAATATTTCCTTTTCTCTCCCTTTTCCTCTAGTGTATGATCCTTTAGTTATTTTATTGCCTTGAAGTTAAAAACAGTTATCCCTTAATACTCTTTCTGATTCCAAAAGTTGCTTCAAATTGTCTATAACTAGGAATATACAGATCTTTTGAATTGAGTTTTTCCATCATTTCTGGTGATAGTAAATGCATTTATTTTTCCTGCTCTAGAGGATAGTGTTAAAATCACGTGATATTTAGCATAATATATTAAAATAGTAATCAATAATATAACAACGGTAGCAACAACAATGGTAGAAATTTGTCCTTGAGTTTTCCTCTTAAATCTCTTCTCTCTGAGTTTTGTATTCACTGAGAATATTTACTTGAAAGCATAATGGCTGAGAAAAGAAGCCCTGGCCACCCATTGCAGAATTTCTCATTATGCACATTTTAAATAAATTAATGTGTTCAAGAGAGACTATTGTATTTGCTATCAGTTTTGGCATGTATATCGCAGGTGATCTATCAAGGTGTTCTTAATATGATGAAGATTTTAATAGGCCATCAATAGCTAGGGGCAGTAGAATGATGTAGTGAAGAGTGTGTGGTTCTTCAGCACATCCGCTTAACAAGAAAACTTAACAAACTTGGATGAATTATGTCTCTGAACACTCTGTGGTGTACCTTGAGGGAAAAAAAAAAGAAAAACTAGTTTTCTTCTTGGCCTTCATTGTGAGACCGCTGAGAAAAAGATGAAATTTCTTCCCCGCCTCCCTAGTCTTTGCCCTTTTAAAGAGAAAATAAAACCTGAATCTATTCATAAGTTGATTTTTATGCTATAAGCAATAAACTAGACGAAGTCTAGACAAAGGTAAATTAGCCAGCCAGGTAATGTGAGCTTGAGATGGAATAGATTTATAAGAGATAATGTTTTAATGACAAAAACATCTTGCACTGTTGAGTCAATAGGCACTTGCCAACATTCCACTCTGATTTTCAGTATTTAGTTTCTTTGTCATTGCTTTACTTTTACCATAATGAATTTTCTTGCTCTTTGTAGTGTCTAGTCTTTTGTCTCTGCAGACATTAATATAGTCAGGGATGAAAAGAAATGAAAAATAGTTTGAATGAGGTTTTCTTTTGTAACAAAACTGATACTAAATTTCTATGTATACGCTTTAACAGAAAACTTTAACAATAAAGAGAAGATAATGTGTTTTCTTCTCTGTTAACCATTTCTTCATCAAGAAAGATACTTCTATCATTTCTAGAACAGCAGCTAAAAGATGACATGATAGGAACATTTGTTATTTTATTATTCTCATATTGGATTGCTCTTTTATTCTAAAAATGATTAGTGAATTTTAATATTGCATTTTCTTAAAACATGCAGACAATAAGATAAAATCAATAACAGTGTGCCTGTTTTGTTGGTATAGTTGATGGGTATATTGAAAGGAGATTATGTTGACTCTTAGCCAAAAGGCTGAGCAATGATATGCTGACAATTTTGCGTAGTATAAATAGTACACAGAATAAGACAGAGAAAAATGAGTAAGTATGGAGGTTTGGTCAATAAATCAGATATGGATTGTCGGCTCCTTTTTCCTTGTCTTCTTTACCAGATCATCACTTCTAATCCATCTTGTTGTTTTTATTTTAATGCAATTGGCACATATTCATGGTTTAACATCTGAATAATATAAAAGGCCCTGTGAAATGTCTTTCCTGAAGACTCCTAACCAGATCCTCTGCAGCACTTCTTCATGTATCCTACCCAATCTTACATTAAGCAAGAATTATGCCTTTTATTTTACTCCATGCTTATTCCATATTATTTTACCCATTTTCATGAATTTATAGCTAAAATATCCAGATACTTCTTAAATTTTTGAAGATCAACTCACATGATCCAAATTTCTGGAAAATTTGTCCAATCAGATATTTAAAGGACCCCACAAATCCATTAAGTCCAAATTTGAACTCATCATCTCTACTATGAAATCTAGTGACACACAGGGCAAGGTTTCCTATCTCTGTCAATGCTGTTATGTAAGATTAAGAGCAAGATAGTATTTCTGACACCACGTTCTCATACTCCCACATTCACTGCATCACCAGTCCTAATCTACCTTCTTAACTTATCTTTCTTTCATTTGCTTTTTTCCATCTGTGCCATCAGCATCATATTTGTCCAAACTGTTCTCATCTGATTTTGGGTCATGGGATTCATAAAAGGTATACCATGTCCATGGTACCCTTGATCTATGTACAGTAACTCCAGGGATCTTAACATTGGAGTCAAACGGTGTCATGCTTTTGCATAATCTTTTTCATTGTTGTACTAGTCAGGATTCACAAGTGGGAATTGGCTCATGTGATTATGGAGGCTAGGGAACCCCATGATCCACTCAAACTGGAGAACCAGGAAAGCTAGTGACACCAAACACCAGCCATCATGCTAAGACCAGAGTCCTGAGGACCAAGGACACAAAAGTTTGAAGGCAGGAGAAGATGGATGTCCCAGTAAAAGAAGAAAATATAGTCATCTTTCCTGTAACTTTTTGTTTTATTGCAACTCTTAATGGATGTAAAATGCTCACTCACATTGGTAATGATGAATCTTCTTTACTCATTCTACTGAGTCACATGCTAATGTCTTCTTGAAGCATCCTTACAGACACACCCAGAAATAATGTGTTACCAATGATCCAAGCATTCTGCAACCTAGCTAGACTGGCAGAAAAAAATTAACCATCACAATTGTCCTTCCCTTAAAAACAAAACAAAACAAAATTTAAAACAGCTTAGAAAGAGATGCAAAATCTGGCCTCTTGGTAACTCTCCTACCTCATTTACACAGCTCTTCAGTTCTGAGCCATGTTCACATGGTCTTTCTTTCAGTTCCTTGAGGCATCTGCCCTTCCTACTCAGATCCTTGCATTTACATTGTCTCTGCTTGGAAGGCTAAGCTCCTATTCATTTTTCAGTTCCTCACTTCATCAGGTAATAGTTATAAGAGTTAAAGTAGTCACTTGTATTTCTCCTTTCTGGCAATTATCACAGTTTGTAACTCAGTTTATATCTATGATTTATTTACTCTCTGATGTACTTCATTGGACAGTTTTATAAGACAAAAACATTGAGCCTACTGGTTATGAGCATGGATTAACCAGACACAAAGTTCATATCCAAGCTCTACTATAAAAACATGACAAATATGCTGAATGTTTATGGGTTCTTTCTTCATCTGAAAAGTTTTCTTTGAGAAATGAGTTCCTGTTAAATGCTGGGAGCAGAAATCATGGAGTAAGGACCATGTAAATGTTAGATACTGTTATTTTGCTTTTCCTCATGATTATTTCCCTGAAGTTGAGCCAAGTGCCAGGACTGAAGTGGTTAAGAAACTTAAATTTAGCATATTAATAAAGAAGGGTTTATCAATGGTAATAAGAAAACAAAAAGTTCATTACTTAATAAATTGTGACTTAATGAATCTAGATAAACTTTATGAATGTAATGTATAATGCACAAGGAAGGATTTTAAGATTTTTTGACTAGAAACCTAGCCACTACTCAATATAGTTTTAGAAAGCAATTTTGGTTTAGAGGAGAAGAAGTTGGATGAAATTGAGTTGGAGCTTATTAATTTTGCAATGAAATGAAAAATTCAAATTGAACTGTGTGATTGGCATCTGAAACTGATAGATGTCAAGTGATGAGGAAAAAACTCTCATGGTTAGTGCAGGGGCCACAGAGGCTCAACTGAAGTTGTATACTGTGGTGGAAATGTCCAACTGCAGAGGCCCTTGCCTCAATTCTCAAATGGTAAGAATTTTCAGTGTTCATTCAGTTTACTATCGTATTGGTAAAAACTTTTTTCATATGACTATTTCATGTTGTCTCTTCTTCCTTCCTGCAGACAATTCATGTTGATGGTCCAATCTACATCAAGGCCCAGGGACTGCCAGAACTAGCACATGAAAAGAACCATAGCCATACTAAAAATAACAAAAACAAGCAAACAAAAAAACACCTGGCAATGTGCTGTGTTCTTCTTTCAATTCTCTATAATTAAAAGACATTTTTTTGTTTTGTTTTTTTCTTGAAGTTACTTGAATCTCATTGCTAAAATAGATTGGTTTCTTCCTTTTACCACTAAGAGAGAAAGTATACACTAAAAAATAAATGTTTTCACTGGCTCTAAGATTTATTGGTACTGTGATCTTGGATAAATGATATAATCTCTTTAATTGTATTTCCTGTAACTTGGGACTTTGATCACTGTGAGAGTTGTTTAGAGGTAGCCTATCAATCACTGAGCACTGTTCCTGGCCTGGAATAGGTAAGCTCTAAATTGTGGTATTTGTTATTATTGTCCTACTTCTCTTTTTTCTTAAAAAAAATGTAAAATACATAAGTGATAACATATCTGAAGATAAGCCTCCTGATTCCTTTGGTGATTATTTTTTGTTTTAGTCTTTTTGGGCTGTTGTACGAGTATCATAGACTGGATGGCTTATAAGCAACAACTATTTATTTCTCAACAACTATTTAGTTCTGAAGATTAAGGTTAAGGACCAGCAGATGAGGGCTTGCTTCCTAGATCACAGTTTCTTCTCCTAGTGTTTCAAGAAAGAAGACATGCGGGAGCTCTTGAGGTCTCCTTTGTAAGTCCACTTATTCTATTCATGAGGGCTTTGCTCTCGGGATCAATCCCCTCTTCAAGGCTCCACCTCAAGCTACCATCACACAGAGAATTCAGTTTCAACATAAGAATTTAAGGGTGGGGGGACACAAAAATTCAGTCTACAGCATTAATCAATACTTGTCAAAGTGGTAGTGGGTTTAGGAGAAAAATATGTATGTGAGTCAGTCATGATTTTTCTTCTGAATTCAAAATTCTCCTTATATTTTAAATCAGAGGTTGTATTTTGCCTGAAAAACTAAAAACATGACATACATGTTACATTTAAAATCTATCTAAGCTTAGTAAAGAGAGAAAATATAAATGTAAAGAGGTAGCATGCCTTTGTAAGCTAAAATTCAGCATATTCCTCTTCTTATTACAACAATAATTGTTTTTAAATTCCACATAGCAAATACGATTAGCACTGTGAATAATTTTCGAATCTGTAATAGAAAATAGGCAATGGTACCTAACTTTTTTCTGATTAAATGGCACATTTTGTATTTTGAATTGTAGTTTGTGAATTGTTAAGAATAGTTTCTTACTTCCTCATTGAATAAAATGAGAGCATATTTCATTTGAATTTATTTGAAATATTAATTTATGAAAACAATGAGAAGTTAGTAATAAGATCTTTATTTTATTTTATTTTGCCCCAGTACTAATGTACAGACTAATTTATTTTTCTCTAAAGAAATTAATTTTCTGAAAGGACAAACTAGGGAATTCTCAAATATGGATAAAAATTACTTGGAAATTTTAAGGCTTTACTTTACAAATTATTTGAATACAATATCTTTATAGTGAATGTTACACATTTTCTTGCCCATTTTAATAGTATTGAGAAGACTGTGAAGTTGATAATAAATGGCTTTTTTTTGGTCTTAATTTTAACTATGATTAAAATGCTGAAGATAGAGAAAAACATGTAGGAGATGGATTTGTACTGGTGGCATTCCCAGTGAAGTCCATTTACACATTTGTGAAAAAGACAGTGCAAATGATCCAACCAGAAATTCATTACTTTAGAAGACTGAAGTCCGTATGGAAACATTAAAAGTGCAGAGAATATTAAAGAGCAATATGTCAAATGTATGCCACTGTTTGGTTAAGATGGGGACTAAATGTAATATAATTATTTGGGAGTTATTAACAAGAAAAGAAATTAAAACAGGAGCATTTTCTAAGTTTTAATGATGTTTGCAGATTTCAGCAACACTGAAAAGTATGAAAAATGAAAAAAAAATGTTAGTAATAATTGCAGTTCACTAACAGCTTACTTGTCATTAAATTGTGAAAGGTAACACACTTAAAGTTTTTAAATGCATTATTTCATTTAATACAAATAGCTCTGAGATCTACAATGATGTTACAACTATTTTATAGAGGAAAAAGCCAAGGTTGATCAAAGTTCCATACTTCACAAAAAGTCAAGGAAGCTAGCCCTCCAAGAAACCGTGTAGGTATGACTGCTGCCTACATTGCCTACCTATACATATATCTGTGCTGTGTGTGTGTGTGCGTGCACACACGTGTGCAGATGCACTTGCCTACTTTGAGCATGCCTAGCATTCACATACATCAAACGTTATGTGAGATGATTCAGTACACTTTCTTTCTTGATGTTCATACTCAGATTTAGTGCTCTTGGAGATTTTATCTGAGCATTTTTCCTAAGTCACACTGCATTATGAGATTAAAGATCTGTGAGACAATAGGAATCTAGAGTATAAGCTACCCACAAATGCACTTAGCTTTCACTCTCATAAAATTTGATCTCTTTTTAATGCTTTAGAGAGAAGTTAAGTTACAAATACTGGTAAAAATTTTGGCTCTGTAATTTTGTTGTGTTGGAGACCTAACTTCTTATACCTAGGAATCATTTATTCTGATGTTTTGGGCTTTTAAAAAACATTTTTGGAAAGCAATAGATATAAGTGAAGCAAGTAAATATTAGTAGCTAATGTTTGTTAAGTGCTTAGTAGATGTCATAGCATTCTATGTTTTTAAAATAAATTTTTCATTTAAAGCAGTCCTATAAGGTATATATGATTATTTTCCCCTTTTCAAAGAAAGGAAACATGAGACAACACCTAATTAATTAATGTGCCAAAGATTCCTGTTATGGACTGAGTGTGACATATCCCCCCAAAAGTTCCTGCATCAATGTAGGAATGTTCAGAGGTGATGTAATTAAATGATGAGAGATGAAATATAATCAGTGGATTAATTCATTTGATGCATTAATAACTTGAAAGTACTCTATGTCAGATGGTAACTATAGGCAGGTAGGGTGTGGATGGAGATAGTAATTTATTGAGGACATGCCTTTGGGGTTTATATTTGGTCCCTGGATTCTCCATCGCTCTTTCTCTCTCTGCTTGCTGGCTGCCATGATCTCAGAAGCTTCCCTCTGCCATGCTCTTCTGCTATGATGTTCTGCCTCACCTCAGGCTCAAAAAGGGACCATGGATTGACCCTCTGAAACTGTAAGCTCCACATAAACTTTTCTTCCACTAAGTTGTTCTTGTCAGGTATTTTGATCACAGCAACAAAAAATAGACTAACACAGTCCCACAGCTCATAAATGCTGGAGCTGGCCTCTGAATCTAAGCAACTGGGTTCACATGGTTGTGAATGCCCTGTGCTACTTACTTGGAGTCATTTATTGGATAGTTTACTAAAATTGATTAAAATGTCAAAAGACAAGTGAGAGAAAAATAATCAAATTACCAATATCAGAAAGGAAAAAGAAACCTACAGTTATTACAAAGGCAATGAGGAAATCTTATCAACATTTATCTCAATAGGCTTGGAAACTAAAACAATAAATTATTTAATAAACACAACCAAACATGAATAACAAAAGAGAAAATAATTAAATTGTCCTTGACATTAAATAGATTGATTCTCTTCTTTAAATTCTACTCAGAAATAAAGCTCTGGGTCGAGAGATTTGCTAGTGATTTTTGATAATACTCAGAGGAAGAAATCATACTGATCGTGGATTGTCTAATAGAATAAATAACAATAACAGAGACACGGCAACGCTTTCTGACTTTTAATATGGACAATATAAACTCAATTTCAACAAGAAAAAAGGCATTACAATATACAAAAGCTACAGATTAATCTCTGTAATGAAAAAAAATCTTAAGTTGCATATAGACACATATAAAAGACAATAAATATATCTGGTAAGGGTTTTTTACCATTTTAAACTAATTAAAATATTTCATTATGTTAACATAACAAAGGTGAAAATTCAATATACATTTATGATTTAAAAATATTTGCAAATTTAGAAATAAAAGAACTAATAAGCAATATTTGTAGAAAACTGCACAGATAGAATTGAAACTATTGCCATCATTTAAAAAATTTTCCTCCTGAGATTGGAAATGAAAGAAGGATCTTAGTGCCTGAAGGACCAAGGTGGAAATAAAAAGAGAAAGAAAGAAAAATAAAAGTAAAAAAAAAAAAAAACAAGATATGAGGGAAAAAAAAGATGTAAGTATAGAAGTTATGTTAGGTAATATTTTAATTAATTGCATGTAATGTTACTTTGTACCTGTGTAATTTCAGACAGTATTTAAAATTAACATAGGAAGTTAAAAAAGGAGTAGAATATCATATTAATATATAAAAATCAATTATATTTGTATAAACCAACAACTAACATAGAATATGAAGGAAAAAAGAGACCATTAAACAAATACCTAGGAATAAAAGTAATAGATGACACATTAGAAATATTTTAAGAATTATTTTTCTTCAGTGTAAATAAAAGACTTGGGGTGACTGAAGCTTATGCATTTTGAGCCCATAAGATGTTCTAAAATGTAAAATTAAGAATTTAAACATAAATTTTTAATAATTATTTAGAAAATTTAAAAATATTTCCATCTTTTAAAATGCTGAAAAATGTTGTATATGTATAGTAAAACACACAAATACATACACACTCATGTGTCAGCTTTTCATTGCTGGGACTGAAAAAAAGCTGTCAAGAATATAGAGGAGGAAGAGTTTATTTGGAGTTCATTGTTTTAGAAGTCTCAGTCCATAGACTGTCAGTTCTATTGCTCTAGACCCAAACTGAGGCAGAACACAAGGGCATGGTGGAGGAAAGCTACTTCAGATGTGGCAATAAAGAAGCTTTTCTGGTTGTAGTCCTCCTGACTTCTCACATGGGTTTACTGTGTTCCATTCCTGAAGCTTTCCTTGTAAGATATACTATTCCATTAATCTCAGGATTCTGCCCAAAAGCTTCAGCTTCCTTTTCACATTTTCACGTTACCTTCTCGGGGGCTGCCTGCAGAGATTCCAAACCTGCTATATTTTCATGGTCTCCCTCCTTTGAAATCTCAGTGAAATCCTCTATGACCCTGTGACTCCAACATCCTGTATTCCTACAGCAACACACTAGATGGTTGACACCAAAGTCTGTCACCATCTGGAGCAGTAGTCAAGTGTCTCAAGACCATAGCTGTAGCAACCTCTGAGTGCCTGAATGATTAGAAAAATAAACAATTTCCCACCCAAACCCCTTGCGAGCAGAGTGACCTCATGGTCTCTTCTGAAAGGAATTTTGACTTTTATATCCTTGAGCCTGAGATGGATACGATCTCACCAATTCCTGATATGTCCTTAAGCCATATTTCCTATTATCTCTGTGAAAAGTACTTATTCTCTCTTTAGTTATTGTAATGCCTCTAACAATCACCACTTCATTAGACCAAGTTTTACTTTCAATTTTCTGACCAAACTTATGTTTCACAAATTTCTTTGCTTTGCTTTGTGCTCCTGATTATCACAGAACACTTGGCTAAAAGCCACCAGCAATAGCCATCCTAATATATGTCTGTATGCAGCCAAGAAATTTTTTCCACTAGATTAATTTGTCCATCACCTTTAAATTCAGTCTTGCAGAAAGTCTCAGGACATGGGTAAAATGTAGATATCTTCCTAGCCAGAATGTAACATGAATGACCTCTAGTCCAATTTTCAATAGAGTCCTTCTGCTCTGAAACCTTTTGAACCCAGTGTTTCCTGTCCACTGTCTTATTGGCTTTCTGGTCTGTTGAGTTTCCACCCAAATCATCCACTGATATCAACTTACAACACCAAAGCTTATCCAGATATAGTCCTTAAACTTTTCAAAATTCCTCCAAAAGCAAACTAGCTCCAAAAGCTTCTGAACCACAAAATCAGATTAATCAGAATAATGGCACCATGCTTGGTACCAATTTCTGTTTTATTCAGTTTTTCATCATTTCATCACTGTGACCCAAAAAACTTGACAAGAACAAAGTAGAGCAGGAAAAGTTCAATTGGGGTTCGCAGATTCAGAAGTTTCAGTCTATAGGTAGCCATCTCCACTGCTTTGGGGCCAAGGTAAGACAGAACATCACTGCAGAAGGAAAAGGTAGAGGATGCAGCTCAGATTATGGTAAGGAGGAAGCAGAGAGAGAGAGAGAGAGAGAGAGAGAGAGAGAGAGAGAGAGCGCTCAGCTCACCCAGAACAAAATATAAGCCATAAAGGCACATCCCCCAGAGAACTATCTCCTTCAGCCACACCCTACCTACCTACAGTTACCACCCAGTTAATATATTTCATTGGATTAATCCACTGATGAGATTACAGCTCTCATAATCTAATTGTTTCACCTCTGAACATTCTTGCATTGTCTTACACATACGGTTTTTGGGGATACCACATATCCAGACCATAAAATATATATAAATCCAGGAAAATAACAACATATGCCATTTATTAACTCTCAGGTGCATATCAATAATGCATACATTCCTATATTTTGTAAATGTATATACTTTGATGCTTCTTATTATCATAATTTTTAATATCCTCTTTTATAATGAGCACGGAAAAGTAATTCAATCTTTCCTTTAACATAACTAATTGAACTTTTAAAGATTTATTAGAGGAAATATAATTTCCTCTAATAAATTTGTTTGTAATTTTCAATACAAACAAATTTAGGAAAATGCCTTTTAAGATTCTTTCAGGTATAAATTTTCAGTTGTTTCAGGATATTTCATATTTGTTTTTGTGATGATTAAGTGACTAAATAGTACTTGACAGTACACTAACCAGATACAGGATCAGCATTATTGTAGTTTATTTGATCATGTTTATGTTACTTTCATCAACATCAATACTGCATGGTGAAAGAGCAGATAATTAATAAGAACTGTACAAATGTGATTGGGCAAGATCATTATCATGGCTTGGATATGAAGTGTTTTCCCCACTCCCCAAAACTCATGTGTTAGGTAATGCAAGAATGTTCAGAAGTGAAATGATTAGATTATGGGAGCAACTCATTAGTGGATTAATCCATATGATGAGTCAGTAATTTGAATGGACTTCTGGGTAGTGCATGAGACAGGCGTGGTGAGGCTGGAGGAAGTGGGTAACTAAGAGCATTCACTTGCAGACTCTACCTTGTTTCTGACTTCTTGTGTTCTCTTTGCTCTCTCATAGCTATGTGCTGAACCGTTTTCCTTCCTCATGCTTTTCCTCCATGATGTTCTGCCTCCCCCTAGGCCCAGAGCAATAGAACTGGTAGACCATGAACCGAATCTCTGAAATCATGAGCCCAAATAAACTTTTCCTCATTTAAGTTGTTCTTATCAGGTGATTTTGTCTCAGTAACATAAAATTGACTAACAGGGTCATTTTAAGATAAAAGAGATTATGATGTGGTAATACCACGTAGTCCAATGTGGTCAATGTTGGGTTATAAGACAGAAATTTGGAATATATAGTTTCAAGTGCTGATAAGTGGCTAAAGATAGTCTAACATAATTTTAAGTTAAGAAATCCAAAGCATACTGATGGGTCATTGGCACTTGAAATGCAATGTCATTGAGCTGGGATAGCAAACTATATTGCAAGAACAAAATCTAATCCCCAGACTCTTAATGGCTTTTGAGATAAGAACCAATTATAGCTTTTAATGGTGGGGGGGGCTACAAAAAGAATGTGTGGCATCCTGTATATAGCCCAAAATGCCTACAATGTTTGCTATGCTGCTCTTTACACACAATTTTAACCCTGCCGTACAATGTTAAGATCATTATTGTTAATGTCAGGTTGGTGTTCTAGCCCTGCCACTGACTAGCCTATAAAACTTGCTAGTCATAATTAGATCATATGTGGCTGTGACTGGGAAGCACAAAAATACATCCTTCTAAAAGAAAACTGAGGGTATCTCATACTCGCCTTCCTCCGATGAATCCCAGTATTCCTACAATCACTTTGACAACATTCTACACAAGGTGAAGTGTGATGAGGATACAAGGCCCCTTTAACAATCACAGTAAAAATAACTGACCTCTGCCGATTTTCCTAAAACATATGGCCATATGAACCCACTACATGACCATGTGAATCTCCTGCCAGCCTTCTCCCAGAGCCTTGGAAGGAACCTGGTTAAACATACATCCCTGAAGTTTAAGTTTTACTTGCTTTGCTATTTCATGTCCACCTCTGGTTTTGTTCAGTCGCATACCCAACCCCCAAACACACACACCAATGGTACAGGTATAAGTAAGTTTTTGTGCTTAAGTGACTTGTTTTGCTTTAATAAAACCCAGACTAGTATTATTATCTGTAAAAGCCTGGCCCTAAAATTAATTCTCTAATTAATGGTTATATATAGTCAGTTCATAAATTCAAGTGTAGTTTTGGATTGGAGAAGTGGAATAAGATAAGAAACAAATTTCCTAAAGTATCAACAAGGACCTGGGTTTTGGTACTACACTAGCTGTGGAACTACAACTGGCTGTGTGCCCAGTAAAACAGAATAGGTGAGTTTCAATGGCCTGAAGCTCTACTGGAAGTGGGCACTAAGAACAATCAGTTTTGCAAGTCCCATTTGCCTAAGATTCTAACACTGTTTGGAAGCCAGCCCATCGGAACTCTGTAAAGTATGAACATTTTGTAGATGTAAAGAAACACGGCCAAAAGTAGATCAGTTCAACAAAGACATTATTCTAAAAGCACAGGAATGTCTTTTTTTTTCCCCTAATGAATAAGCTAGTGGAGTGGTTGATTTGAAAAGAAATGTAAGGTAAACCACTCAATAAAATATGTAACTCAGGAGGCATGTGTCTCAGTGCTGCTCCTGTCTATTAAAGCTTGGGGAAGGTTGGACAAATCACTTACGTTTCTGAGCTTCAATTGCTGCATTTCTAAGGTGATACATATTAATATTTTATATTACAAAGAACTTTCTTCCTAGGAAATTTCATTTTTTCACTCAAAAAAATGTCAAGTAGATACATTTCTGTTAAAGATATCTACTTGTTATTCTTGACCTGTGACCCCTGTGTGCTGCTAAAATCTGGTTTTAAGGTAAAAATAGCAGGTGTCTTGCAGTTCTTTAACCATCGTGGTGTGGTTAAATATTAACTTTGGTATAATGGGGATGGAAATGAATATTACAGTTGATTGAAATGTAATGAAATAAACTCAGTAAATTTTCTCAATCTCCTCTGAGACTGCTATTATCATCAGTCTTATAGGACAGGTACATTCCTGTAGGTGGGAGCCAACAGGAGGATAAATATAGTAATAGGAATTTAGTTATGATCGGACATGTAAATCACCTCTTCTGATCCGCCTTTTATTAGTATTGATACTCATATCCTCCCACACATCTGTTGATTTTTGTGTCCTTTTGGCTGCTTCTGCACTTGATAGAAAAAATATGAATGTACTTATCATTTAAACTCAAAACAGATACTCAGTTATTAATTTTTTTCCTATTCAAGGCTTTAGAAGCCATTAATAAGCATACTCTATAAAAATGTACCAAGTTTTACAGAAATCCATAAAATTCTCCAAGAGAACAAGCTGAAACTTCACATTTGGCTATTTTTTTCATTGACATAAAATATATTGGCTGCAGTCAGTTGTTTCTGTTGACGTTTTGAGTGTGAACTGAATAAATATAAAATTGTGTTCTTTTCAGTTTTATGACTTGTTTATCATCACAATATGGCATGGGACTAGAGATTGACGCTATTTCAAGTTAAGGCAAATAATGAGAAAAGGTTAACGCAGTCTTGTTCTGTAATTCTATTTTTCCCTCATATTCAGGAAAAAAATGTCCTTTCTCCTTATGTATAATAGATTAGTTTGATAAGATTTAAGATGTGGTAATGTCTTTAAACATGGATGAGTTTGGTATGGTAGTCTTAGGGGATACTTCTGATTTCCAGTAAGTTTATTATTAATATTTCTGGTAAATTCCAAGTATATACAACTTCCATATAAAACAGAAGCCACCAACAGTATAAACTTTATGCACTTCTAACATATTTTGCATTTGTGCACTATTTATCTGCCAGACCAGTTCCCTTGTAGCATAAAGATATAAAGCAGTGGCTTCTTTGTGCTACATCTGTTTTACAGTAGATTCGAGGAGCAGCCAAGATCTTATTGGTGGGCTCTTCATGGTGATGTTCCCCCATTCCCCACACACTGTGAGTCATTCCTCAGTTGAGGGTCACCAAAGGTGGAGAAAATCTCAGTGTTCTGAGGCCTCTTGAAGGAAAACACTATGAAACACTGTGTCCTACAGACAATTCTGATTTGCAAGGATCTCATAACATGTGGTTAAGACATCTTGAACTCATTATTAGGAAACAGGACAAAAATTAGTATATTTTCTGCTACAAGCTATTTTAAAAATTATGATTAAATATATGATGGTGTTAGTACACCCTTTTGATTTTGGTAATCTTTTAAAGTCATCCTAAAGAGAAGGTATATATTCTGTTTTACAGTAAGAATGCAAAATTCTTAAGGGCTCTTTATTTTTTGAACTTCATGTGCACTGAAATCCCATCTAGGACAATGGCATTTAGGGGAAACTGCACAAATCCTTCCCCCTCTTTCTTATTACTTCTCTCTCTCTCTGTATGAGTATGTGTAATTTCTGCTATAAATTGCAAATGGTGTGATAATGTGCTCTATTTCCCATGAGTGCCTGCCCTTAGGTGAAACAGCAGGAGGAGTTAATTTTGGAATATATTGAGGCTTATTCCTCCTTAGCATGGGGATAGAAGTGTTAATTACTTTGGAGAACTGAGATACTTACTAGGGTAGAAATTCAGTCTGATTAAATTACATGAGAACTGGGGTCAGAATACATATTCTTTTCAAGTGTATATGCAAAGTTTACCAAGACAGTCCATATTATAGACTATAAGCAAGTTCCAATAAATTTCCAAACATTTAGTGGTGTCATTAATCTGTTTACGAGGGCAGAACTTGTATGACACAATCATCTCTCAAAACCATCACAATGGCTATCAAATAAATTAATGACAGGCTCAAAAATGAAATTTAAGAATGCCACAAAAATATGATAATAATAATATAAAATACTCAGTGAAAAAGGTAGCAAAAATGTGAAAATTTGTGTACTAAAAAACAGCAAGATATTGTTGAGATTAACTGAAAAAAAAACCTAAATAGATTTAGAAATATAATTTTTGTTTCTCAAAAGATATAATTTAAGATGCCAATTTTTCCCCAAACTATCAATAGATGCAATATGATCCCAATCAAAATCCCAGTAGGATTTTTTTTTTTGTAGGAAATTGACAACACGATTCTAAAATTCATATGGAAATATAAGGGGCTTAGAATAATCAAAACAATTACAAAAATGAAAACAAAAATTAAGGACTCATATTTGATTTTAAGACAATATAAATTTACATTAATGAATACAATGTGTTATTAACTTAAAGATAGATGACTAACCCAATGGAACAGGTCAGAGAATTCAGAAATAAATTCATGTATGTGTGAACAAAGACATATCGATAATTCAGTTTTGCTTTTTCAGTGAATATTACTGGAACAAATTAATATCTTTATTGTTTTCACAGGTTCACAAACTGTTGGGTTAAATAACACATTTATTTTTCCAAAATTCTGAAATACAGAAGTTGAAGATCCAGTTTCTGGAACTCTCTTTGGTTGTAGATGGCTGTCTCCTTCAATTCTTCACCTGAGTTTCCCTCTGTGTGTATCTATCTTCTAAGTACCAATTCTTGAAAGGAAACCAGTCATTTTGGATTAGCACTAACACTACTAACCCTTACCATCTTAATTAACTCTTCAAAGGCATTATCTCCAGTGGAATTTGAAGGCATCTGGGATTTGGATTGCAATTTAACAATTTCTGGAGGGTACAATTTAGCCCATAGTAATATTAATGTGCAAACAAATGAACTGTAACTCACATCTCAACATAGTTCCATGTGTGAAATACCTACATGTGAATGTTAACAGCAGCATCGTCCCTAGTTTCCCCAAATTGTAAAGGACCTAAACATCCCTCAAATGGTGAATAGATCTACATTTGTGATTTCATATAATGGAATGCCAGTCAACCATTCAAAGGAATGTTCAACTGATCCAGGCTATGCCATAGCTGCCCCTCCTAAACATCATGCCAAGAGAATGAAGCTAGGTGCAAAGATCAAAAACTTCATGACCTATTCAATCCCAAATATCTATAAAAAGCACATTTAAGAGAATTAGTTTGTTTATTCCCTAGCACTATGGGTTGGAACAGGGATTAATTGTAAATTGTTCTGAAGGCTCTGGAATGAGGAGGTAAACATACTCTAAAACTGTTTTATGGAGGCTAGTTGTATCATTTGGTAGCATTCCTAAAACTAATTGAAAATCATTGAAATACAAACCAAAAATGTGTGAACTTCATGTTATGTAAAACATACCTCAGGAGCTGGGGTTGTAGCTCAGTGGTAGAACACTTGCCTAGCATGTGTTAGGCACTGAGTTTAGTCCCCAGCACCACATAAAAATAAAATAAAAGTATTGTGTCCATCCACAACTTAAAAAATACCTCAGTAAAATTGTTTAATACACATTAATTCAAAATGAATCTTAGGCCTAAATATAAAACCAAGTACTATAAAACTTCAAAAAGAAAACATAAAGAAGGCCTTTGTGACCTTGGGTTAGGCAAATATTTCTTAGACACAAAAACCAAAATGATGATTCAAAACCAAATACTGATAAACTGAAATTCAGAATCAAAATTTAAATACTCTGCCCTTTGAAAGAGTCTCTTAAGAGAGTGAAAAGATACTTAAGAGAGTGAAAAGATGATCTCCTCAGACATGGAGCCTTGCTTTGAAAGATTTGAGGAGAAGAAAGTCATTAAACTGAGTCCCAGAAATGGAAATATTTTATCAGATGGGTCAGGGTTGAGGACAGAAATCCAGAGGAGAAATAACATTCCTCAACATGTGCAGAGTGACTCAGTGTGAGCAGAGTGAAGGTTATCAGGTGAGACAATGAGGCCACAGAAATCCCCCAAAGCAGGCAGAGAATAGATGGGAAATGGCCTGGTTTGCGCTTCAAATAAAATATGTAAGTTTCATTGTATGCATTGGAAAGACATTGAGAGGCACTATCAAATGGTTCCAGGATGTCTCTGTGCAGCATATGAAGCTAAATTCACAACACATTCAGAAAGGATGCAGGAAAATATAGTGTCTATTTCACCAATCCAGGTGCCTGGTTTAAGAATGGTGAATTTGAGATATCTTAAGTATATAGATATACTATCTATATACTTATAGATATACTATATACTAAGTATATAGATATCTTAAGTATATAGATATACAATAATTTGGGGGGTTATACAGTGGAGGACTGAGGATCTGGTTAGGAATAGAAGGGAATCAAGGATGATTCAAAGGTTCTCAATGTATGAAAAGTAAGTATAATTTATTTAACCAAATGAATCTACACATTCATTTGGTATCTCATTTTATGGAAGAATTCTTGCTTTTTTAGCCCTTTTTAAAAAAAATCATTGATAGTCATTGCATTGATTAAAAGTTGGGAATAGAAGACATAGAAGACAAAAATGGTTTTCAAAATATTCCCAATAAAATGGCAATAAAGTATCTCTCTAAATATACAGTGTCCTATTATGTTAATTACCTTGTCCTAGGCTATAGCCATTCTTCATTTAAATCTATAACACTAGCTACTTTTTGACTTACCATCTATATGTTATTACTTTGTATATTCCAAACCTCAGTTTCAAGAACATAAAATCACTGCACTGATGCCCTCTGTATTCCCAGTATTAAGAACAGGGCTTCACCCAGTAACTGCCAAGTCTTGGTAGAATCAATGAATGAATAAATGAGTGAATGAGATGATTGTACCCAAACTAACCAACTGTTGTTCAATTTGTCCAGAATAATTTAATAGCTAAATTTATTTATAATAATATGATAATGGCAGAAATATTTCTACTCAATTTAGTTGGCTATCATATTTGGGTTTTCAACCTCTACTATCTTAACTTCCTGCAATCTAAGTCATATCTTTAACAAAGTATCCTTTACCTAGGAAATATAAATAATATTTTCAGAAATTGGACATGATCTTGTGAGCATTCAGAGTTACTTTTAGATAGGACTCAGTTTAAGATATGCATATTAAACATATTACACTTACATAATACATGTTTTCCTTTATTTTGCCTGTCACCCCATGGGTTGTTGCCTGGCTGAGTACCAAAGCAATTCCAAATTCCAGCATCCATAATTTCATGTGAAACTTACCTAAGACAAAGGCGGCTTGTATTTTTTCAATGATCACTTTCTTTCATGGTCTGGCACATAAAAGATGTAAACTTTTCTCCCTCTGTTCTTGAATAATGGATTTTAAAACTATATTAGACATCTCCAACATAATATAAACCTAGGGAGTATGTGGTGGAATATCTCAGGAATGCCCTGCCAATAAACACAAAGAACTAATCAGCCCACACTTTGGTTTTATTAGCCTACTCTCCTCCCATGAGATACAGCAGTAGTAAAATTAATTCATCCAGCATTCTTCAATACTTGCCAGATAAGAAGGGCTACTCACTCCCAGTTCAGTGACAGGTTGATAGTTGTGTTTTGGAAATGTTTGTATGAATACAAGAGCTCAGTCTCAGCGCACTTTATTTGCTTGGGAGAATGTTACCTGGCAGGAGCAATGAGGGTGGGGGACTTTCCTTTCATTTTCAGTTGTACTTAGTTCAGTCTAAAGAGGAATGATTACAGAGCACAAACACATAATCTATGAGAAACGAAAACAAAACTGGGGTTGAAATTAACTTCATCTGTATATCTAAGGTGAAATTGCATTATCCTGTGAACTCCAAGGGCATATTCCCCAACTTTTGGGCTACACTTTAGGTCTCATATTTAAACTTTTGAACTTTCTTCTTTGTAGCCACAGATCCAGGGTTCTACTTCCTGTCTTGGCTGCTTCTGATGCTGTGAAGCCTACATCCATGATTCAGGCTCAGAGAGTTCCAGTCTTTCAAACTCTTTCATCAGAAGTGTTCCCTAGGCATGAGAGGCATAGGGGAGGCTTACCCACACTGGAGGATATTTCTTTTCTTAAGAAATGTCCCTAAACATTTCCATACCTGATATGCATGATAAAGGCAATCAGACATTGTTTCTGTCTCTTGCTTTGTATTACGTGCTCAACTACAGTCGCCCCTAATCATGTCATTATATTCTACTACCAAGGACAGATTGGCAGCTAGGTGACTGGCAAACATCCGCAGATTGAGCAGTATATGCCATGGCCTGGTGCAAGAAGCCAACCCAGAAGAGGTCACCTATGAACTAAGTAACTCAATAAGTCTGTATTTGAATGCTAGATCTACAGAAAATCTGGACAGTTAAGGTCAAGATGTCCATATGGGTCATGCATTAAGGTTTCCCCAACTCCTCTTCTAGTACTTCATAGACTAGATGGGAGCTAAAATTGAAAAAGCTTAGTCATTAAAAAAAAAAACAAAAAACCAAGATATAATAATGCAGGACTTCACAATGCTTTAGGTTCATAGTAATGGTAGATTTTAGCTAATATATGTAAAGTTGGGTTATAATAACCACAAAAAAGAAAAAATAGTTTTGTAAATTAAAAAAAGTAGGTATAAAATGGTTCAGAAAAGATTTTACCTTTTATAGTTTGGATAGGGAAATATGCAAAACCAGCTAAATAATAGCATTTTCTTTTTGATATGCAATCCATTATATTGGTTTTGAATTCATACTGGTACCAGGATTCCTGCTGCAGTTCCTGGTATCATGCCTATTTACACAGGAACATAATTAGAGGAATGGGAGTGATCTACTTCCTAGTTTCCTCCTTCTGAAATAGAAAAGCTTTCCTAGGCACCTCCAAGTAGACATCCCCTATATAATGCATTGACTGAAATTGTGTTCCTGTCCCATTTCTTACCCTGTCACTGTCAATGACAAGGGAGTTACTATAGCTGATTAAGAATAAAAATCTTGTTCAATATGGATATTTAATGAGTCTATCAAAAATGTCCACCAAAATTCCTTTCTTACATATTATGTTTAAAATGCTGATGCTAAAAGGAAATATATTCTGTGTTTCTCAAATGGAAACAACTCATAAGCCACATCCAAGTTCAAATTCGGTATTTTGCATCATGTGTGATCTCAAACAGATTCCTGCTTACATTTTTATATTCTATATCAGAGGTCAGCAACATACAGACATCTCACCAAATCTAGCACTTGTTCTTCACTTGTTCTTCTGTGGGCCACTGGCTAATTATGTTATTACACTTTTAAATGCTTACATTTTAAAAGGACACACACACACACACATATGGTCATCCATTCTCTGTTATCTATGGGAGATTAGTTCCAGTAACCTTTGTTCCAAAATCCATGGATGTCCTTTAAATGAAATGTTGTAATATTCACATATTCATATATTCTTGTATTCTTTAAATCATTGGAAGTTGCTTAGGATATCTAATACAATGTCAATACCATGTAAATTGTTGTATTCATTGGTTAGGGAATAATGACAAGTCATGTTCAGCAGATTGTAATTTTTTTTCATAATATTTCTGTCTCATGGTTGATTGAATCTGTGGATGCAGAATTACAGATATAGAGGGTGGATATAAGTATGTTCTTTATTTTTCCTCTTGCTCTGAAAAGCCTAAAATATTTACTATGTGGTCTTCTGCAGAATAATGTTTGCCAAACTCTTTACCATCTGACTTTGGACTAAAAGACAAGTTACTCATGCCAACATAAACAATATACAGCAAAACATCACTTTTTTTCTTGGTACCAGGGATTGAACTCAGGGGCTATTAACCACTGAGTCACATTCCCAACCCTTTTTAATTATTATTATTTTTTTTATTTTGAGATAGTGTCTTGCTAAGTTTCTTATCCTCTCACTAAGTTGCTGAGGATTTTTTTGCCAGGGGGAGGATACCAGAGATTGAAGTCAGTGGCACATGACCACTGAGCAGCACCCCCAACACTATTTTGTATTTAATTTTATTTTTTTTTAATTTTTATTTTATTTATTTTTTATTTTTTTCATATTTAATTTATTTATTTGTTCTATTTAGGCTTACATGATAACAGTGCAATTTGATGCATTGTACATAGATAGAGGATAACATCAATTCTCTAGTTGTAAGTTGTATAGAATCACATCATATATACAGTCATACATAAAGCTAGGGCTATGATGACCATCATATTCCACCACCTTTACTGTCCCCATGCCCCCTCCCCCCTTACATCCCTGTGAACAGAGTTCCACCATTGTTCCCATTTCCTTCCCCACATTATGGATCAGCATCCACTTATCAACGAGTACATTCGGCATCTGGTTTTCTGAGATTGGCTTACTTCACTTAGCATGATATTCTCCAACTCCATCCATTTACCTGCAAATGCCATAATTTTATTCTCTTTTATTGCTGAGTAATATTCCATTGTGTATATATACCACAGTTTCTTTATCCAGTCATCTATCGAAGGGCATCTAGGTTGGTTCCACAGTTTAGCTATTGTGAATTGAACTGCTATAAACATTGAAGTGGCTGCAGCACTGTAGTTTGCTGTTTTTAAGTCTTCTGGGTATAGACCGAGGAGTGGGATAGCAGGCTCAAATGGTGGTTCCATTCCAAGTTTTCTAATGAATCTCCATACTGCTTTCCAGATTGGTTGTACCAATTTGCAGTTCCACCAGCAATGTATGAGCGTGCCTTTTCCCCCACAACCTCACCAACACATACTATTTTGTATTTTATTTAGAGACAGGGTCTCACTGAGTTGCATAGCACCTTGCTTTTGCTGAGGCTGGCTTTGAACTGGCTTGCTTCAGCCTTCTGAGCCACTGGAATTACAAGTGTGTGCCACCTCGCCTGGCTTGGATTTGAACTTTTGATTCTCCTGCTTTAGCTTGATTACAGCAGAGATTACAGGCATGATCACTTTTAAATATAGTCTAAAAGGGATTGATAGTGTTTGATAGCAGGGTAGCAGTCTTAGGTGGATTTTGCTCTCATCTCAGTTTCTGTGAGGTTGCTAGTTCATGCTCCTTGGAACATCTGGCCTGTTCTGCCTTCCCTATGTGCCCTTATGAGATGTCCACACATCTCTGGTCACACATTGGTGACCAGAGTATGAAATGTCAAAGAAAACCTAATAGGGCTGCCAAGAACTGATCTTATATGTGTTCTTCTAAAACACAGTCTGCTGTTCTATGGCCCTTCCACTTCTCCATTTGCCTGGGAATTAAATGAAAAGAAAGAAGATGTGGTCGTTTTTAGGGAGCATCATTTTTGTCCTGTGAAATGTCGGGATTATAGACACTATTTGTAGAAGCTATTGAGTCAGTGCCTGTAATCTGCTTTTTCAATTCTTAAATCTAACTTTTTTGGTTTGAAAAAATGGCAATTATAATATCGACAATTTGGGATTGGGTTTGTTTATTTATTTATTTATTTATTTGTTTATTTATTCTGTTGTGAATCTCAGAGAATGCACCTGATTTTTCTTAGTTTTACTGTATGAGAAACATTGTGTACTTCCATATCACCCAGTGATTTGGGAAGAAAACTTCCCCCTTATCTCTGATTTCTCTGATTCCTTATTCAATATTACTCTTTGAACCAGGAATCTCTCCCGAAGACCCAAGTGTCAAAGTCTTCTTCCCCGGTGGAACAATGTTCAGAGGTGGGGTTTGAGGGCAGTGGTTGGATCATCAGCTCTGAATCCATTGATGGGTTAATCTATTGATGGATGAATAATCTGATGATGTTAGTGATAGGTGGTGGAAACTTCAGGAGATGGAACCCAGTTTGAGGAAGTAAGTCCCTGGAAACATGCCCTAGAAAGGCTTTCTAGTCTCTGGTTCCTTCCATGCTTTCTGTCCCTACTTTCTGGCTGGCACCAGGTTAACAGCCTTCCTCTGCTATGTCCTTCCATCATGTTTTTTCTGCCTTGTTAGACACTTAAAAGAATGGAACCAGCCAACAACCATAGGCTGAAACTTCTGAAACTGTGAGCCCAAATAAATCTTTTAAGTTGATTTTCTCAGGAATAATTTGTTACAGCAACAAAATGCTGACTCACACACTCAATAAGTGAGTTTGTGGAAAACCTATTATTTTAAAGAAAGAACAGTCATTTCTCACTAGATTGCCTGATTCTCAATCACTTCTGAGACAGGTTTAATCTCCCTGGGCTAGAAACCTCATTTTTGTTGTTGGTTATAAGTGCCTGGGGAGACATGAATAGCCAGCTCACCAAAAGTTTTCAGTCATGTCACTTCAGACTATTTAATGGGACAGACACAAGCCATTTTGGAGATGTCCTTTATTTCCAATCTTTTAAAAGGTTTTCTTGATATCTGTGGTAGTGTTTTAAGCCATCTGCATGGATAAATAGAACATCAGCTTTAAAGGAGCTAATTTCATATAACTAGAAAATAAAACAGCAAACTCTTTATAAACATTGGTATCTAATGATGAGAGGAAATATATTTTCTGAAAGCTTGCTCTAATAAATCCAAAAAATGCAATCTTAAAGTGTCATGTACTTCTTTTAAAATAATATCATGATGAAACTTTCCATTTCCTGCTTTTCAATAATTTCAACCCATATATTTTTTATTTTATATAATTATAATAATCCTATTTTACAAATTTTTGATACAGATCTTTTGTATACTATCTTTGATTTTTATAAATTGTGCATGAGAAGAAGCTAACATAGAATTAAAGACTGAGGAGTGATGCTAATCCTGATCTAGGAAGTCTCCAATAGCTTGAATGCTACTGCAGAATTCAAATTAAGCCTGAGGTTGACACTCATTATTACAGTTTAAGGAAGAAAATAACGTAATCTTAATTTTGTTTTTCATATATTAAACCCAATGATCATTTTCTTTGAAAAATTGACATAATCATTAATATTTAGTAAAGTATCTGTGATGGAATAATGTCTGCTTTCCTAAAGTTACTGCCAACTCTCATTTTAAAATTATACTGTTAGAGCCAATGGTTAATAATCTATCTAGCACTTTCATCCATACATAAAACCAATCTTTCTTCTTTAGAAGAGCTGTTAAACCAATGGGAGTGTTAGACTGAGGTTTCCAGAAGCCGATAAAGAAAGATGGATTCATATGTTAGTGCTCCCAGGAGAACTAATCATGGAAATCAAGGAAGAGCAAGAAGCCAAGGAATGGTGAGGCTTTCTAAGTCCCAGTCTCTGTCCAATGACCAGGAGCTCTGAGTGTAAATCACACAGCAGTGTGCCCCTTCTCAGAACAAGGCAGTTTATTTTCCTTCCAGGGTCATTCTGCTCTTGGCTATGGGGCTATCTAGAAGGCAAAACTTCCATGTTTTTTTGTTCCTAAGAGATGTAGTAGCTCAGAGGAAGTCCTCTGATGAAAGTCGCAAATGCCAACATTAGAAGCAAAGCACATAGAGCCTGGGAAATGTACCCAGAAGAACTGAATGAAATGCCAATTGTGTCCAACACAGGGATTAATCCCCGGAGAGAAAGCTACATGTATTTTCATACTGAACTATGTAAGCATGCTTCTTAAACTACAAGAGTTAAATTTGTCCTAGGGCAATTTGATCACTAAGTGTCTTTAATCCACTTCCTAAAGTTAATCCCCAAGATTATGTGTATTCTCTCTGTATTTAACAAATTGTATTTCCCCCACTCTCAGATTGTATGCTAATAGAATCATTTCATGAAATCCCAAACAGGAAAGGGATATCAAAATAAGAGTATCTAAAGCTATGCATTTCACATGCAAAAAAAAAAAGATATTTTGAGGAAAAATTTAAAAATAAGTATTGGTTACCTTGAAATTTTTGGCTTGTTTATTATTAGATCAAATATTTTGACACAGAAGCATTATGGAATTTCTTTGATGTCTTATGATAGAAACTAAATATATTATGGTACCGATAATCTAAGGTCTCTAAAATTAGCAGGAGGAAGATATTTCTTTAAAAACTATGCAAGTGTGATCAAATATCAATATGTACTAAATAAATGTGGCTTTTGTTTTCTAAATATAGTTTCTGTTCTGAGGTTTGTAGTTGACCATACATTTTCTTCTGAAGGATGATACCAAATAGAAAGTATAAGATATTTTGAACATTTAATGTGTATTTACTTTTGGATTGTCCTGTTACCCACATTAGTGTGTGTAAAATATGTAGTGAAATATTGACCAGATCAATCTCATTTCATATTATTGCCTTCCTCCATGTTCCTGCTTTAATTATAAAAGAAATATTAATAACTGCTTTGTTAAAAGGATGCACTAGTGTTCTTCAGTTTAGGAAAGCCTTTCTCTCTTAATTCTACCTCAAGCACCATTAGATATTATATATGCGAGGACATGCATTTTCTAAAATATTCTGGTGCATTCAATAGTATCATAAATGAGGTGATCATTTGATCCTTTAATTGTTTATGTCACATAATTGTTTATGTGACTACATGACTCAAAGATGATATCTTCATTTATTAGAGTTGTTTCTTTGCTAAAACTTTGAACTGATGTCCTCAAGTTGTCCTAGGGGCAAGTGACATCCAAGTGTTGGGGAATCTCACATGACTCCCATGACCAGAGCAACTATTCAGAAAAAAAAATGTGGGGGGATACATTAGCTCTTAGGTGTGTCAGTACCCTCCTGGAAGACATTTTCTAAACTATTTCTTTGCAATCATAAAGATTTTTTACATTTTAAACTCCACAACACAATGAGAACTGATTCTTTTTTTTTGTTACTGGTGATTGAACTCAGGGGCACTCGACCACTGAGCCACATCCCCAGCCCTATTTTGTGTTTTATGTAGAGACAGGGTCTCACTGAGTTGCTTAGCACCTCGCCATTGCTGAGGCTGGCTTTGAACTCGCGATTCTCCTGTCTCAGCCTCCCTAAGTGCTGAGATTACAGGCTTGTGCCACCGTGCCTTGCTGAGAACTGATTAAGACCATTTTGTAGAGAATAGATTCTCTAGCATTCTCCAAAATTCTTCAGTTGTGGGGCATTTTGTTGGGCTCATAGAGACTTACCACTCTGATACCAGCAAGACCAGTGGGACAGACCACCTGGCTAAGTAAAGGGTCTTGTATTTACTTATTTTTTTTCCTGTTAAGAAAGAGCTGTATAGATGTGAGAGAAGTGTGAGGGACAAAACAAAATCCCAATTGAAAGAAACTGATTTTCCCTTGGTATTTTAAATGGCCAAACAATACTCTTTGCTAGTTACTAATGTTCCAAAATCCCAAAGCACTATTAGTCTTAAAGATATATATCTATAGCACATGTATATGTATATACACGTACATACACTCACATATACACATACAACCTGCGTTATGTGTTAGCTGTGCTAAAGACAGTTTCTTCTGCTTACTTGCATTCTTTAACTGAATTGAATTTTAGATTTCATGGGTGATTTAAAATGAGCTGTAGAGCAGCCCAGGGATGGTACTAAACACACACTCAAGAGTTCTATTAATGCAGCAGATTAGGCAAGGCTTTGTAGAGTATTCTGAATAGTTTTAAAGCTGCTTGGATTATCATTGTTGCTTTAAATATTGTATCAAGCCCCTTGGTTCAAGGCCTTTGGTTCAGTTGTCAATTTTTCTATCTAAAAGGCATGTGTGATACAAATTTCTCCCAGATGGAAGTGCCTGTGTTTTGGGGTAGCATTAAAGAAGATGTATTAAGAAAATTAGTCATTACTTTTGAACTGTATGCATTTTTTTTTTAGTCAGATGAGCAGTTCATACATAGAGTCTACTGTAGATTTGGCTTGAGTGTATTTATTTTGAATCACTTAAAGAGTACAAAATTCCAGGTCTGGGTTTATAGCTTGCCCAACTCTCTACCACTCAGGATCCATATGAGGCACTGAATTGGATCTTGAGCACCACATAAAAATAATAAATAATAATAATAAATAATAAATAAAATAATAAATAAAAATAAAGGTGTTGTGTGCATCTACAGCTAAAAAAAACTTATAAAAAATATGCAAAATTCCGTATCTAATGAATAAATGATTTCTTAAAAATATCTGTAAGGAAATATCAATGACAACCAAACCAAATGCAACGTCATTACCTATATGAGCTTCTAGGACAAAAAAAAAAATGAATGAAAACAAAGGAAATCTGAACAAAGCATGCACTTCAGTTAATAATAATGTATCAACATTGGTTCATTAATTGTAACAAATGTGCCATACTAATGTAAGATGTCCATAATGAAAACTAGATGCCAGTTGTGTGGAAACTATACTATTTATTTTTCTGTAAATCTAAAACTATTCAGAAGTAAAATATGTATTCAGAAAATACTTCGCAACTAAAATAACATTGAGATATATATCTAGATATCTAGATAGATATAAAATACAGGACACAGATGGAAGAAGTTTTCCGCGGTCCCTATGATACACATGATAGGGAACTAAGTGCTGTACCTGCCTTATCCTGTGTAATATGCTCAATCCCTTTGTGAGATAGGCATGATTAATTGTCCCTTCAATGTTGAGAAAATTATGACTGAACAACTTTCAACAATGTGCCCAAAGACCACAGTCAACGGTTGGTAGGACTAGAATCCGAACTACATTGCCTGACCCAGAGCCAAAGGCTCCTTGGAATCCTGCCTCACTGAATGTATTCATCACATAGTCTCTCATACAGGGATGCTTCTTCCTTGTAGACAGCATGGTGCCATAATGCCATGGATTTTGTTACTCTGCCAGTGACAGCAGAACCTTCTCCCCATATCTACCATTCAACGCACACTAATTTCACTCAGACATATCATGATGGTCTGTAAGTGCAGTGATTTTCTCATATTTCATGTGTTTTATAAACAAATAAAATAAGCATTTAAGCTACCAATGCTGTCTCTCTGATTTTCAGCTGTTCACTGAATCCTCGCCTTGTTTTATGTTTTTTTATGGAGCAGATTTGCTTTTCCGCTTTTATTTTGGCTTACTAGATTTTAAAACAAAAGCCAGTGAGTTTCCTGAGATTATTTTAACACTCTTTTAGGGGGAGGCAGGCATCAGGCATAAGATTGTTAAAACATTTTGTAGCTTTGAGTTCTCTCTTCAAAATCAGTAGTTTGAAGAACAAGCTAAGGGACTTTTAAATAAAATTACATGAAGTACCCATGCTGTGTTTTATTATTCATAAAACAAAGTAAATCAATGTGTCTTGAACTTCCTCTTGGTCCTCCATTTTCTCCCTGAAGAAGAGAGAGAAGACCTCTTTGTGCAACTCTTTGGATGTCAATGAAGATATTGAAGAGTGGTACATCTGTTTCACGCATTAGGGATCTTCTATCAGGTTTATAAATAAGAACTCCAGCAGTTCCATTAAGTCAGCAAGTATGAATAGGCCTTTTCATGTCAAACATGAATGAAATAGTATTTCCACGGGTGTGGTAGGGAACATTGATATAGTTTTGGAGCAGAAACTGCTAATAGGTTTTTCTATCTGTGCATTGGCTCTGATTTTTTTATTTGGAACAAAACTTGAAAGCCCAAAGTTAAGTTTTGTTTTCTCCTGCATACTCTCCTTATAATGGGATTGGAGTGGTTATTAACAGCTTATGTGAAATATGAATGTTTCTGTACAAATATGTACATTTTATTATAAAGTTATCTTTTTTTTTTTTTTTTTTTGGTACCAGGGATTGAATTCAGGGGCACTTGACCACTGAACCACATCCCCAGCCCTATTTTGTGTTTTATGTAGAGATACGGTCTCACTGAGTTGCTTACCGACCTCGCCGTTGCTGAGGCTGGCTTTGAACTTGCGATTCTCCTGTCTCAGCCTCCCTAAGTGCTGGGATTATAGGCTTGAGCCACCGTGCCCGGCTATAAAGTTATCTTTTTATTGAAGATGTTTTAATGAAGGAATGAAATTGGGAATTTATACAAAATTCTTTTTAGGCACAAAAATTTTAGCAGCTATATTATTCCTTTAATATTGCTAAATTATTTTTTACTTAGAGACAGAAAAATCCATGGAAAATAATCTTCAAAATAAAACAAAACACATAGAATTAGTGCAAATGGATTTTTTAAGGGTTCTTCTCTATATATGGATTTACATGGTTAAAAATAACAGAATTCAAAATATTTTGGTCTGAATTCATGTTTCACTAATCAGAATAGTAAAATTTCTTTCATATTCCCTGAACGAACAAATAGTACCAAAGTTAAAATATAGACATGGAGATTGTTATTAGGATTTGGAGGGGCTGGGATTGTGGCTCAGTGGTAGAGCTCTTGCCTTGCATTTCCTGCATTGTTGACACAAAAGTATCTTTTTTGTGAGAAAGTTCAGAACTAATGTGATCCACCAAAGATAAAGTCATATTTAGTTTCTCCTCATGTGTCCACAAAAAGCAGATAATACTTTTGAATGAAACTAAACTACCACACTATCTAGTGTTTGTTATTGCTAGATTCATGTCATAACAATGAACAATATTGACTCTAGCATTCCAGGTGTCCAGGAAAACTTTAGAGAAGGGTCTTTCTTTTTAGTGTTTAGTGTTTCTTGGGGACCCTGGCACTGGACTCCTTGACTCCTTCCTGTGGGCTCCCAGAAATGCTAGAGAGAGCTATGAATGCTATTTTATATCTAAAAATAGTATTTGGCTTCACTGATTGGAGGCATTCTTCCATCCTCTGCTGTTTCCAGGATGTTGGCACACTCAAATGTTCATGGGATCACAGAAAACATCTTTCAATACCAGTGGTCTTTGAGAAAACATTCTATTTTCCTTCATAGTGATTCAAATAAAATAATGTTCAACCTGATGTAAGTTATTATTTTCATTCCACCATTATACCATGTAAGGCTACCCAAACATGGTTTTAATGGAATATATCTGATCTTTCTTTTGTAATAATTCACGTTTTCATTGTATGCCTGCAAATAACAATACTTCTAAACACCTACTGATTAAGCAGGACTCACAGCTGAAACCATTATGAATGTTTGGAAAACAATGGGGGTGGGGAGTGAAGCCATGTCCCCAAAACAAATGTATCTGTCACTGTAAATGCCATGCTTTTGTATTGAATTTGTTAGTTCAAAAAAGAAAAAAAAAAGATAAATCTCTAAATCACTGCTTAAAACCAAGTTGAAACTGAGTTATTATTATTAGCAAATGATCAGGTCCTCCAGATACAACCATGTAAAAGACATAAAAATTAAAAGAAATATTAGGATTTATAGAAAGTATCAATGTTCCATGAAATGTCACTCCCTTGAACAGCTCTGGGAGGTTAGGCACGTAATTCCTTTCACATATGGTGCATTTTTTCCTGTGTTGAATTTTTAGTGCAGCAGATACAAATGGAGTTAGCTTGCATTAACATGGCTCCTTAAATATTATTACTCAACATGACTATATGTTAAAAACTAATCTCCCGTTTTACTGAGCATCTGGCTTTATTCTATGGAAAGCAGCTGTTGCTAATTCAGTCACATCTAAGAGTAACTCCCACCTGTCAAATGTATTTGGATCCATTTATTCCACAATGAGAACATTCTATTGGTTATGTTTTTCACCCCTATTTAAAGCAAGGCTTAGCTCTTCTTCCTTTTATGAAACCAGGATTATTAAAATTACTTTAAAGTATGATATAATAATTTCACATCCACCAAATATAACAGAAGTATTTCAAGGGAAATAGTTACTATTTTATACAGATATAAATATGTGAATGTATAAATATGGGAATGTGTGTGTAGGAATTTATGGTCATCTTGATAGTATAAGATGCAAATGAGCTCTTTATAAATTACCAAAACTCACCTTAGACCATTAAAAATAATAAAAATAAAACACAAAACATAAAAATAAAACGTAGGCATTCAAAAAATAATAAAAATGAACCATGTATATTCAAATACTCATATAATGAAAAAGGGTAGAAAGAATATTCACTACAGAGAATACTGCTTTCATAGAATATTAACTGGATCCTATACCTTTTTTTTTTTGCACAAGGTATTGAACTCAGGGACACTGGACCACTGAGCCACATCCCCAGCCCTATTTTTTGCATTTTATTTAGAGACAGGATCTCACTGAGCTGCTTAGCACCTCATCTTGCTGAGGCTGGCCTTGAACTTGCAATCCTCCTGTCTCAGCCTCCCGAGCCACCTGGATTGCAGGTGTGCGCCACTGCCACTGGCTTCTGTATCATTCTTGAGTATTTATTAACTTCATTTCCTGGCCTCTAATCCATGGGAATGGATAAATATTTTAAATATAATGTGCAGATTTATTTGAAGTGGCTTTTTTCTCTTACCCAAAATCTTATGTCTATAGTACTATGTGACATTTTCGTGTCCACTGCCATTTCACTTGAACTCAGTTTATGCAAGGGAGGGACCTAGTTTGGTACCTGATGAGTTTATTCTCTGAAATGAAAGTGACAGAGCTCTTGTGAGGGAGTTTCTGATCCACAATGTCACATGCCCATACATCCATGTATTGTTTTTGATTCATAGTTGAATAAAGTAGTGCCTCCATTAAACCATGAGACATAAGTGGCCGATAACAGGCAATTCTGAGCTAGACAAGTGTCTTCTGTCAGACACTTCAGGGACTCGGGAAGTTCATGCAAACAGACTCACATCCCATAACTTTCTTTCATGTTTATGTAATTAATTCCAGGGTAGATTGCAAAGTTTTCAATATACATCTAGCACCTGGATTCCCTGTGTCCCCAGAGTAGAGGATGGTAGAAATGTAAATACAAGCGCACATCTAAAAAATCTCCTATTTTTTTCATTCATTCCCCTTTGAGGGAGTGATCACCCTGTCACAACTTTGTATTTCTCTTTCTCCTGTGATTTTAGGTGGGAGGGAAGAAGGAACAAGAAAGTGGAAAAATGATCCAGGGTCCGGCATCATGGCTGGGTTGGGTGAAGGGATAGACATTGAGGGACCACAGTAAGTGTAGGAGCTTTTTTCTTTCTGCCTAACCAATGGAAGCGGCACAGGATGTGGTCACTTCTTCACCCACAATTCCTGCCTTGCCACACCTCCTCCTCATTTGTCACATGATGATGTATGTTCAAATTCTCCATTGTGCATGGGATGCAGGGTGGGGCAACCACTGTGTGGTTTTGATTCAGCTGTCTGAATTCTTTTTTGTTGTTTTTGCTCTAATTAGTTATATAGGACAGTAGAATGCACTGTGATACATCACATATAGATGGAGTATACTTTCTCCTCTTTCTGATTGTACCTGATATAGAATCCCTCTGGCCACGTAGTTATATATGTACATATAGGATAATAATGTCTGATACATTCTACTGTCCTTCCTACCCCCATACCTATTCCCTTCCCTTTACTCCACTATTCGTAGTCCAAATTATCTCGATTCTTCCCTAGCCCCTATTCCCTTATTGTAAATTAGCATCTGCATATCAGAGAAAACATTTGGCCTTTTGTTTTGGGGGACTGGCTTATTTCACTTAACATAATATTCTCCAGCTCCATCCATTTACCTGCAAATGCCATAATTTCATTCTTCTTTAAGGCTGAGTAATACACCACTGTGTATATATACCACTTTTCTTTAGCCATTCATCTGTTGAAGGCACCTAGGTTGGTTCCATATTTTAGCTATTTGAGTTGAGCTGCTACAAACATTGGTGTGGCTGTGTTACTGTAGTATGCTGATTTTAAGTCCTTATAAATTGAGGAATGGGATTGCTGGGTTAAAAGGTGGTTTCATTCCAAGTGTTCTAAAGAATCTCCATACTGCTTTCCAGAGAGGTAGCGCAAATTTGCAGTCCCACCAGCAATGTATGAGTGTACCTTTATCCTCACATCCTCACCAATATTTATTGATGTTTGTATTCTTGATAATTGCCATATTGACTGGGATGAAATGAAATCTTAGAGTAGTTTTGATTTACATTTCTCTAATTGCTACAGATGAACATTTTTTCATATAATTATTGATTGATTATATTTCTTCTGTGAAGTGTCTGTTCAGTTCCTTAGCCCATTTATTGATTGAGTTATTTGGGTTTTGGGTGTTAAGTTTTTTGAGTTCTTTATATATCTGGGAGATTAATACTCCATCTGAGGTACATGCGGTAAAGATTTTCTCCCATTCTTTAGGGTCTCTTTTCACATGATTGATTGTTTCCTTTGCTGAGAAGGTTTTTTTTTTTCTTTTTAAAAAATTTGTTCTAATTAGTTATATATGACAGTAGAATGCCCAAAGGACTTAAAATTAGCATACTACAGTGACACAGCCACATCAGTGTTTGTAGAAGAAGCTTTTTAGTTTGAATCCATCCCATTTATTGGTTCTTGATTTTACTTCCTGTGCCTTTGGAATTTTGTTAAGAAAGTCAGATCCTAAGCCAACATGGTGCAGATTTGGGCCTATTCAGTGCAGGATCTAGGTTCTAGTGCCTAAGTCTTTGATCTACTTTGAGTTGAGTTTCATGCAGGATGAGAGATAGGGGTTTAATTTCATTTTGTTACAGGTGGATTTCCAATTTTTCCGGCACAATTTGTTGAATAGGCTATATTTTCTCCATTGAATTTTTTTTGACTACTTTGCCTAATATGAGATAACTGTATTTATGTGGGTTTATCTCTGTGTCTTCTATTCTGTATGACTGGTCTGCTTGTCTGTTTTGGTGTCAATACCATGCCATTTTTGTTACTATGGCTCTGTAGTATAATTTAAAAATGATGTAAATGCTTCTTTGTGATCAGTACAGATATGTATAGATTTTAATGGACAATGTTATATGAACAATGTACTCACATACTCACACCTTATAACACTTTGAGAAGATCTTGAGTTTGTTTAGAATTATTACAAGGCCTGTTGAGTATGCAAATGAAAGACAACAAACCTTGACTACCCCTGGGAGCTCTGACTTTAAAATATTGTAGCCTAATATAGTCCTTTCAGTCCTCAGTGGGGTAATAAATGGTCCCAGGGCAATCTTATCTTTAATTTCTGTTGGGAAAAAAAGGATAAATAGTAAATAGAGGGAAGCAATTTAAAAAGAGTAATAACAAACCATTACCTAATATGATGTATGAATAATATATTTTATTTATAAGAAAGGATAAAGTAGTTAAATTTAATCTTAAAAACAATGCCTTATAAACTTTAAAGTAAAAATCTTCGTACTTTTCTTTATAAAATACTGCAAGTTGTTTAAATAATCCATATCTATAGATAACTCATCACTGTTGAAATAGCATCATATAAGAATTTAGGAATGTTAGCAATATATCACCTTTAAAAATATTAACAAGGCTGATTCAATTTTTAATCCACAACACCTACACATTTTATGTCTACATATTCAAAATGTATAGGTAAAAAAATTATGTGAAAGTAAATGTATACTATTATACAGTATAGGTTGTAGTATTGACCCAACAACCCCAAGCAAAACTGGCACTATTGCAAATAAAATCAGCATAATTTACAATGTAAAAACAAAAACTATTGCAATTGATTTCACAATCAACCTAAAACAAGACTGAGGTTGTACTGATAGCACATGGTCTTTCTAAAACAATGATTTTGACTATTATTTTTTTCTACATCCCAACTGTGTGACACTCAGAAATTTTAGTAGACACAAATATTTAATAACTTTTGGTCATGTTTTAAATTTAGTTATGACCATTGAAATCTTTAGTCATATATTTTAACCCAAAGCCTATTAAACTGTCAGTACTTTAACAGTAGAAATTTAAGAGTTTCTCATTCATTGAGATGAATTTTTGTTCCCATTGCTATTCATACTCTGAGAACAGCCTTAGTGTGATGGTAGCCTAATAATTCATGATTCAGTGGGTGTGGCTTATATGTGGGTCTATGTGAATAACAATACACTGGATGATTTTGTAAAAGCTTCAGAGTAGTAGGTATAAAACGTTTTCTAAACATTTCTAAAAGGAAGACATACCTAGAGTTGAAGAAAATTCGCAAGATGTTATTTTATTGCTGGGACATTTGCAGAGCAAAACCATTTTTTCTTCATGGTGAATGGTCAGAACATGGTATATTGCTTCTAGTCAACTCTGTAGAAATGATAATGATAAACCCTAAATGAACTGAGAAAAGAAAAGAAAGGAAAGGACAGCCAGGCTTTCTTTCAGCTGTCAGTCGTGGTGAAGCTAAGGAAGGGAACCACCCTGTGTGGAGGAAAGGACCAAAGTCAATTACCAGCTCCCTTTTGGACATGCCGCCCTCAGGGACAGCTGAGGAACAAGTGAGGTTTTATCACTTTTGTCACGATCTGGAAAGGGAATAAAGAAGGATGCATGACGTAAGGCCTAAAGTTCAAAGCAATATCCTTGGAGTGTTTTCTAAGGAAAATTAAGCAAGCTCTGAATAAAATGGCTCCCTTATTTCCTTCCCTTGTCTATGTGATTGTCAAACCTCAATGTGTTTAAACATCATTTAGCATAGCTTATTAAAATGCAGATACTGATATTTCATTAAGTGAGACACTTGGTATCCTTCCTTCTTCTTTGGAGATCACCTCCTTCCTACCTCACAGACAAAACTCGAGCCATCAGTGGAAAGTTGTCTGAACTTGCTCTTTAAGTACTCTTGCAATTGCAACCTCTTCTTGAAATACTGTCTCCTCTTGGCTTCCTTGGCATAAAAAAAAAAGATTTTGCTACTGTCTGTCTGAGGAAGAGAGTTTTCCATTCTTTCTGGATCTTTTAGACTAACTTGTCTTTCTGTTACACAATTATTCAATACTGATTATTCTTTTCAGGTTTCCTCATTTTTTCCCTTTAATTCCTATTGTTATGTGGTGTTATTGTTTCACATAAATATGGCCATGGTGTTTTTGCCAATGAGTTTCAAATATATATCCATCATTTACACTTCTTTTCTTAGATCTAGGCCCAAATATATGTCTAAATGCCTACCTGCCATTCCTAAAAATGACCTTATAGACATTTCAAACTTGATAGGTACAAAACTAGACTCAGTATCACTTCCTTCTTTCCTGTTAATTTTTAGTATTTTATTTCTCATGATATGATCATAAGATACTAGATTTTCTGACCAGAGTTCTTGGGAGCATTATTTACATCTCTATTCTTACATTGCCTTACATGCAAGTGATAAATACTGTTAACATGCAGAATAAATACCTTCTGTCTCAATCTCTACTCCTACCCTCCCTATCTAGTCCAATTTCATCTGTTGCCAAGACCATTCTAGTAATATTTACATAACTATCTATCAATTTATTTTATATCCATTCTTTTCACCTTTAAAATTATTCTTTCTTCTTTTGGCCCACGATTAAAAACAAACAAACAAAAAATTCCACAACATACTTGTGTCATTTTCTTGCTTTGAAGAGAATTCATGAGCCCATGTGCACCAAAATCCCAAATGAAGACTGCTGAACTGCAGAACAGTTGCCCCCTTCTTAAAGGGGTGATGACCACTCAGTTTTAGCCATGGGTTCCACTTGGGAATACAGGCCAAGTCCTAGTCATCCAGTTTTATTTATTTATTTTTCAAAAGAAGTTGTATTTCTTTTCCCTTTTTTAAAAATAATACAGATGTAATTATTTAGAACCTGAATTCCCCACTGGACTTACAGCACCAGGAAGGCTAGGGCCCATCTCTTTTTCACTACCTGGCACCTACTAGCTTTGGATAAATAAATGTGTGATTCAAAACAAGAGAACAGAGGAGAAAGTGAACCATTCTGCCTAAAGGGAGCAAAGGGGAAGGAAAAGATAGAGGCCAAAACATGGAATAACAGCTGAATTTAGAAGAAATTAGTAGGATTACTCCATTTGCACACTGATGGGAAATTTAGGGAAAACAGTGTACACAAATACACAGTTGTGTGAAGCCATGTGATCCATGAACAGAATTCTTGGTCCTGTTATGGTATGGCCCAGAGGGGTAGTTACAGATGGACACAGGAGGACTCCAGAGAGCTCCAGCGAAGGACATGAACTTGGAGTACATCATGCCCCATATGTGAACTTTATCTGATGAGTTAGCCAGCCCAGGATATGTGTTTTAGAAAAATAATTCTAGCAACACTGTGAACAATGAGTTCTAAGAGAAAGGAACTAGGAGAAGGAAAGCCAGTTAAGGAACTCTTACAATAACTCAGATGGAAAAATATAAAGGCATAATTTGAAGAAATAGCATTGAGTAGGCAAAGATGGATTTGAGATTAATTAAGAGTAGAATGTGACAATTTCACAGGATACCCCTTTGGTCCCACTAGTTATTTGGGATTCCTAAATAAACATTGCAACTTGCTATCTGTATAGTTTCTCCAGCTATTCTACAACCTGGATTTTGCATTTATTCAACTTAAGAGGAGTACTAAATAGAAATTTATTTGTGTGGTTTCTAAGGTCTAAGCAGCAGAGGTCTTACCTGGGAGCTTGTTGGAACTGGAAAATCTCAGGCCTAACAAATTCAAACTTAGTCAGTCACAATCTGTATCTTTACATGATCCTTAGAGGATTTCTAAACACACTAGAGTTCAACAATTCTTTTTAAAATCACAGCTTAAACTTTACCTTGTCCAAGAAATCTTTCTGAATTTCCTCAGTCTTTCCAGTCCACTGAAATAAAGCTAACTTATGTGATGTTTACAAATTTGCATGTATTGGTTCACTTGTATCATGATTATTCATACAGGTGCCTTGTGCACCTCCCTAAATATCAGCTCCAGGAGGCAAAGACAGATCTCAATCACCTTGACATTGCCTGTACTTCCCATACAGGACTTGATTCACCAGAAGTTTTTTTCCCAAGAGATGGAGAAGGAGACTTCTGTGGTTTCCCTCGGAGGCCAAGTTGCATCTGCATATCTTATGATAATGCTTCCTGTTGATTTCAGAACTCTTTTTGTCCATCTCTTAAAAATGAGCACTTGGCTCCAGTAAAGCATGATCCATATTCAATTAAGTTCCTCTATCTATATTTAGTAGTTTTAAAGATGCAACATCTACTCATTCATAAACCAGACTTTAAATGACTTGATGGTGGACTTCTTAGCAGTAATATTCACAATATAATATTTTGCTGAAATCTATTTAAAAAAACTTGAATGTATTCTTCAGAGTTCATCGTATTGATGGCATGACTGAAAACAAAATATTTTTCTATTACAGAAGCACTGGATTTCTAAGCATTGGTTATATAAAATGTAAAAGAATACCATCTTTTTTGTCCATTTGTTACATTTAAAATTTTAGGAGAAAAAGATAACAATCTAGACTGGACTGTTTGTGTTCAATCCCATGAAAGTTTTCCTTTTTTGGATGGCACTCTGAAATGTTTAAAAAGTGGGTCACACAGAGCATCCTTCTCTCTTAAGCAGTAGAGTGTACTTGAATGGTTTGGACTAAGTGTTTTAGATAAAGGAAATGGTCTTTCTAAAATAACATGCAGTTACCAGCTGGAAAAGAAGTAGTGAAGCGTTAAACTATCCATTATGCTTAAAGAATAACTTGGCTAAAATTCTTCCTTCCCATTAAAAGCACTGAGTGCACCTTCAGAATTTATGTCACTGTGCTGTTAAACCCATTTATCATTTTTTCATTTATAATCTAGGCTAAATAATTAATGCATATCTATTTAGGAACTCCCTCCATGTTTTTTAATGAGGCAGGCTATTTTTATTTTTCATGGGAAGTGATAGTCATGGCATTTGAAAAGGCAAGATAATTTTGTTTAAAATTATTCCACTTTTCTATGAGGTTTCCAAATTAAAAAAAAAATCAGGTAGAACTTCAGATCACATTTGAAGTTGAGGAAATAGATGGGGGAGAAATGAGACAATATCCATTTGTGCACATTTGGGTAATTCTGTAAGGTAATTGTCTCACCATCTTCTCTACTTGACAACGCATAAGTAACAATAAAAGCCCCTACACTTATCTACTTGACTGAGTGTCGCAATTAGTTTATAAACTTTGCTCTGAATTACGGTAATTTACTGAAACAAACTCAGGTCTACCAAGAGATTTAAAATTCATCATGAGATTCAACCTTGCCCGAAGTATTCATTTCTTTTGGATATTCAATTCTCTGCCATTTTTACTCTTTGCAGATAACATGCATTTTTTTCTATCTTCTCCCCCATGCTCCATCCCCTATTTACCTTGCTTCAGGTTCCCCAAATTTCTTGCATGTGGAATCCAGGAAACATCAATTATTTACTCAAATTTTGCCTCTGCCACATACTCTGCCACTTCTAATTCTTATACTCCAATCATATATATGTTGAACATTTCCCGCACATTGCCACATACTGTTTATGCTCTGATTTGTTTGATTTCTACCCAGTGTATTCCTTTCTGCATATGCTTCTATTTAGCTATTTTCATACTGAAATGTCTTTTAGTACCAAAGTAATGTATCCCGCTTTCTATTAAAACCATCCATTGCATTATTACATTTTTAATTTTATATATTCTATTTTTAGCTCTCATATGCCTATTGGAATTTTTTTTTAATTGATTCCAAGTTTTGGTCAAAATTATCCATCCTTTCATCTATTCTTTCTCCCCTTTTACTAAGTTTTCTTGTTCATATTATTTTCACAGTTTTTGCCTCCATTGTTTTCATGGTCATTAAGTAAAATCTGTTCATTATTCCAGTAACTGTGTCTTCTATTTCTGTAGTCTGTAACACTTTTAGTCATGTTTATGTGTTTTATTTCACTTAGTGATACTAATATCATGCAAGATAATTGTGGAATCTGGATAATTTTATCTTTTTTCACAAAAGGTTTACTCTAAATTCTGGCAGGCAATTTAACTGGGAGCAGGTCTCCTTAACCCAATAAGGGAGTGAGCTGAGTCCTGTTGGCAGTCTGTTAAACCTAATTCCAATTGTTTCAACCCTGCCCTAAGAGCTGAGATCTCTAAGGTCCCAATTGAGATCTTACAGTGTTCATTTAGACCTTTTCCATGTTCAGGACTGAACCAATTTTGGCTTGTTAGTACCTCAAGGTTAACAAATATTCATTTTGCATTTCAGTGGCTTTTGGTTTAGCTGCTTAATTTCTTATTCTATGAAGCTTAACAAATTGACAGATGTCATAAAATGATGGACCTCCAACTCTTATACCTATTTCTCTATGTCAATTTTTTTCTATGTATAGCCTGGAACATCAAAAGATTAAGTACCTGGACACTACATCTCCAGAAACACGAATCCAAATAAACCTCTTTTCTTTATGAAGTGGTCTGCTACTCTGTGGTATGCTATTATGAAGTAGTAACAAAAAATTTTCATTTAATTTCTCTTGGAAAGCATAATTATTTTGTAGGACTTATAAACAAATTCTAATCTTTAAGGTATTTCTGTATATAATGCTATTAGAAGATTCATGATATGATATCTTGACATTTCTACAGACATTCTTCATAGACATTATTGTTTATAAACTATAGCTTGGAATAATTAATGCTAAGGTCCAAAAATTCAATGACACATAGAATTTAATACTCAGAGTTTGCAATAATATGTGCTTAAACAAAAGTATCATTCTTAATGAATGATTTTATATTTGTCAATTCAGATGTTATTTAAAATAATGAAAAAAGTATATCATTAGAGGAACTAAAATAACATAAACAATCAAATGCTCACAATTTTAAATAATTAAAACCTTTAAAAAGTATGAAGTGCTTAGTGTTTCATTTGGAAATTTTGGATAAGGTTTTATAGCAACACATAGGGAGTAAAGTGCTCAGACCCTGTTTATTTTAATGACTTCTAAAACAGACTTTGAAAAACTCTTGTGTTGAAAATTATGTGGAAAGGAGCATGTAGTAGTTTAATTATAGTGTGGCATGGCTTTTGAAATTATATAGCAATTTTCCATTTTGAACAGCTTTAAAAAACGAATTTACCAAGCTACATACAAAATGGTAGGAACATATTAGTCAAGAAAAATGTCTATGTTTATGGATAACTACACTGATATAAAAATAATAGAATTGGCCTTGCCTTTGTAAATTAAATTAGGTAAATTCAAAGTTTGGGGATATAATTCACTTTTGATATACTGCAACTATTTTAATTGTAATAAATTATCAGATGCTATTTTTTCATTTCTTATTTTATCTTATGCAAACTATATGCAACAAAATATAAAATTAATTTCTTAAACACTTTAGATTCTCTAAGTCACCAGAGTTAAATAGTTAGTTAGGTTTTGATGTATTTATAGGTATTTGCTTTAACTTTAGTTGTTGTTTTGATTTTAAAATATTAAATGAAGCAACTTGCTTTTCCAAGTTCAACTTTGAGTTTATAGGGCTCATAACTATGACATGAGTAATCTGACAATTTTCCCCCTTTCAGTGAAAAGAACATATCTTTCTTTGAAAGCCATTTGAATCTTCAATCAGAGGGAAATTAGGTAATTACAGGACCTTTCCTTTTGTTTATATTAGAGGAATGCGTGAGCTAAAAGACTACTACATTTTTTATTGTGTGCCTCTTTTTGTGTCTCTAAATCCAAATTTTTCATGTGTTTTTATTTTAATGCTAGTTTTAGTAAAATTCACTAAATTTTATATGGTGTTCATTGTGTGTATGTGTGTGTGTGTGTGTGTGTGTGTGTGTAAGAGAGAAAGAGAGAGAGAGATGATTACCTAGGTCAGAGAAAGTTCTAATCCCTGATGGAATGTTACTTTGATATTGATTTTACAGTCAAATGTAGATTTTCTAAAGGCCTCCTATGCCTTAATCATAAACACAGTGTTCTAAGGAATCATTTACTTCTAGTACTTATGCTAACACTAGGAGTTATAAAGCTAAAGTGACCTGATTGAATTTATGGAGCAAATGATTGATAGAAATAAAAGGAATAATAGAATTCAAAATGAAATGCCCTTCATGTGTCGATTCCCATCTTAGTGCTATCAAAATATTACCTCTTTCAGTCTCCTAATACTCCTTTAAGATAGAATGTTCCCATTTTATAAGGAAACTGGATCTTGGGAATAAGTAAAGTACTATGAAAAATGTATATTTTTCACTGATATGAAATTATTATGTGTACAGAAGCTTGAGAATCTTTGGGAAGACAGACAATAAACTTTAGCACAAATAATTAATTACCTTCATTGGATATACCTATCTTGATATTACTGTAATTATAGTAATGAAATGCTGTTACTATGATATATTACACAAAAAAGATGTTCTAAATTAATGTTCAAGGAAAATTTCATTCATTCCTCAATTCTATATTCCTTTATTCCTCAAAGATCAATAATTCAGAATTGTTTTCTGCTTGCTTTGGAGAGTTCAGTCTTTTGATAGATCCTTCTCTCCCTAGTGTGGCTGTGGAAATCCCAAAGAAGGCTTCCATATGCTTCATGTTTCTCTGCCCTCTTGGATGGCTAAATTTGTTTCTAAATTTGGTTCTAAATGACTCTTTTTCTCTTCTCTAATTCACTATATTTGGTCTAGAGATCAACATTCCTGGCTTGATTTGTTTTTTCTACCTGTATTCCTTCTTTTCTGTGTTACCATTTTGTCCAAAGTGTGGATAATATCTTTCATTCTCTCAAAATTAAAGCAGAGATGAGGCTGGAGAATTCAACAAGACTATTGCAACAAAGAGAAATTGCGATTGTTTGTTGAACATGCTACTGAGTCTATGATCCCAGGTGGGGATACCCTGCCCACTGCAATCAGGGCCCCTCTTTTTTTCTAGTTGGGTTTCCATATAACAAACAGGATGTCAATTTCCATTTGAAATTCAGAAAAACAAAATACTGTGGTGTTTTTTTTTGGAGGTCAAGGATAACAATAGTAAAAATATTGAGACATATCTGTACTCTAACTTGGATGTACTTAAACTAAAACACTGGGATAATACACCAAAAAATTAACATAAATGTAGTTTTTCTGAAAGTCAAATTGCACTGGGCATCCTGTATTTTATTTAGTAAATATGACAAATCTGCTTTCACCCCTAGGTTTTCTTAACTCCGAGAGAGCTCTGCAAGCCGGGCGCGATGGCTCATGCTTGTAATCCCAGCAATTAGGGAGGCTGAGACAGGAGAATCACGAGTTCAAAGCCAGCCTCAGCAACAGTGAGGCGTTAAGCAACTCAGTGAGACCCTGTCTCTACATAAAACACAAAATAGGGCTGGGGATGTGGCTCAGTGGTCGAGTGCCCTGAGTTCAATCCTCAGAACCAAAAAAAAAGAGAGAGCTCTGCAATGCTGAATGGAATTTGAAGTCCTTTCCTCCCTAAAGTCCAGACTTCTAATTGCTCTAGTCCCTTCTTTTCATTCTTAGGTCTATCAATTAACAACATCAAGTGTTTTTTGTTTAATTGTTTTGTTTTATTCTTAAACTATGTAACTTGTGCTGGGCATAGTGATCAATACATTTTATCTCAGAAATCTGGGAGGCTGAGGCAGGAAGATGTTAAGTTCAAGGCCAGTCTCAGCAACTTAGCAGGATGCTATCTGAAAATAAGGGCTGGAACTGTAACTCAGTGGTAGAACACACATTGGTTCAATTCCCAGTGCCAGAGAAGGAAGGAAGGAAGGGAGGAAGGGAGGAAGGAAGGGAGGGAAGGAGGAAGAAAAGGAGGGAAGAAGGGAGGAAAGGAGGAAGGGAGGGAAAAGAAAAGAATAATAAAAAACATCGGAAAAACTGTAACTTGTGCTTTTCTTGAATAAGCAGCATCAACACATCTGGATTGTGGTTTCTGCTCCACTTACAGGCCTTTGGGTAAGAGGATGATCACTGAATTCTTTGCAAACTTTAATGCATATGAAAATTCAACTTAGACTGCAAGCCTTGCCTTGTGTAATGTCTGGTATCATTAGATAAGAGAGCAAAGAAGAGGGCATTTAGAATATTCCTGGTTGGGATTCTCCAGTCCACCCCTGCTCTACTGTGTTTCTATCCTGCACCGTTTACCTAATATTTAATAAAGTTTTTAGCCCTCTACTTCATAATCTTAGTTTCTCGTCATTTAGATGGTGATTTGGTTTTGAGTATTTTCAAGTATGCACCTATGAGCTTGCTTTTAAATCTATGCTGTTTTAGCTCCATGGCTCCATTCTCAATGATATTAAAAGAAGGACCCTCTTTCTTATGTTCAAAAACAAATCTTTCCAAATAAATTCTCCAACTTTTGCTTTCTCCAAATATTTTGAGATTTATCTTTCTGACATATTGGTATCTGGAGCTAACCAATATCAAACGCTATGTGAAATTCATGAAGATTGCTCATGGGAAAAAAAAGTCCAAGCTTACAGAGAGTGCTTAGTGCCTCCTCTGTGTTCTTTCCATTTCCATGGTTCCCATGTGGTATGCCTTGGGACTTCAAGATAGTATTCCAAATCTGTTCATTCACTGGGCCTAGAAATGTGTTTTTCTCTAGTGCAAGTATTGCCAAAAAACTTGAGTAAAGCATTTGATTTAGTGTTGTTATGCGAACACACCTCAGAAATACAGCATTTATGTGATTTCCTCCTTGTCTCAGGAAGGCAATGGCTTCCAAGATTTTTTTAACTCCCACCTCTCTCTTCCAAGATAATTGTCAGGGGAAAACACACACACACACACACACACACACTCACACACATACACACACATTTTCTCTTTCTAATATTGAATGTTTACAGTGCTTTTCAAATAATTTCACTGTGTACCTTCAAATGTATGAAGATAATTTCTGTTGTTGCTAAAGATGCATACATTTTCAAAATGGAGGAATATTTTTTGGACAACTATGGACAACTAAGACAAGTTCTGAAGGACTGTGAGCAGTGTTCCAGCTTTGGCAGGATTGCTTCCCTGTTGTTGAATGCTTGGCACATGTATTGTGCTATCAAATCCTATCATTCTCCCATGCTAGAAAAATCAGCCAGACATCAAATAAGATGATTTGGCAGTAAGATAATATATTCTCTGAAAACAAAATTAGTTTCCATAATTAATTATTTGAAAGGTCACTTTAAAAAAAAATCTGTTATGTTTTGTTTAACATTTTGAATGAGTTCCTTTTTGTTGGGGGGGAAGGAAGAAGGACTGTTATATTTAGTAGACTTAAGCAAATAAATAGAGTTTCAGTGCATATAATTTAGAATCTTTCCTATCCAATTTAGTTTTTCTAATGTAAAATTTGGCTTTAAGATAATAGAATTTTCTCTATATATGTTTTCAATTTCAATTTTAAAAAATAATATATGACAAATAGCAAATAAATCTTATTTGGCATCATTAGAAAAAGGAGGGAGGAAATTTGCTAAGTTAAATAGGGGATGCCTACTTAAATTTGAATTTCAAATAAATAAAAATAACAATTTCTTTTTCTTTTAAAAGTAAGTTCAATGTAGTATTTAAGCCATACTTAAAAGAGTCATTGTTAATCTGAAGTTCAAATTTCACTAGGCATCCTTTATTTATTTATGTGCTAAATCTGGTAACATTAGAAAGGCAATAAAGAAGATTGCATAGGAAAAATAAAATCAAGGTATTATCCGTGAAGTTTTGGGGAATGTACTCATAACTTTGAACTCTAATTGTATCAACTGCAAAGTGAAGAAGAGATTCATTTCCTGCGTCTTAGAGAAAGCCACTGCATTCCATGGACAGGGCCAAGACTCTGCCTGGATTTTACAGATAAAAAGAGACATGCAGAGATTAAGAAACTTGCCTAAACCAGTAAGTGGTACAGTTAAGACTGTTCTTTCCAACGATATTCGGTCTGTCTCAAAGCCCACCTCCATGCACAGCTCTAAATGTTTCACCGTCCAGGAAGGCATGGCCAGATACCAGACTGTTATTCATCCACAAAGTTCTTTATCTGCCAAGTAAGCAAGATAAGGCCAACCTTGTAATTTGTTGAAAAGGCTTTCTAAAACATATTAATATAGAAATATAAATGATAGACCCTGGACAAAATTTTTATTTTCCTTGTTAAGCTTCTAAGTTTCTCTGAGTCACAGGATCATGCCATGATTTAGAAAAAAAATATAGGATTAAGAAACTTAGACATATTTTCAGTGTTATATGGAAGCTTGTAGAGATAGTAATCTTGAAATATTTTTAGTGAAAAAGGGAGATAGATAATTTATGCTAATAAGTCTAAAGTTACTAAGTTTAGGTGTGTATATTAATACTAATACTTATGCTACTTATATTTACTGTGCTTGCTCTGATATTCTACTTTGTGGGCTCCGTAAAATGAGGTGTAGCACTAAGTTTTTCCTATACCTTTCCTATACCTGTATTAATAATTACAGCTCATTAGGTAAGTGAACTGAAAAAGGACTTGTCCTGCTCTAGTTTATGACACTCTCCAGATATCTCTATTAGGGGTATATTTGTGCCTTTTTTTCTGTTTATTAAGCTTTTCTACCTCTAGTCATGTCTTTTTGCGGGTGGGGCGGGGGGATGCTGAGATCAAACCCAGGGCTTCATGCATATTAGGTAGTTACGCTACTGACATGAGAAGTAGGTGGTGGGGACATGAGGTTAAGGGCACAATTTTATAAACTAGGCCCACTGAACTGATCCTTACATGCTTTCTTTTTTCTTAAAGCAATTTACCTGCAGCCCTGCCTGGCTTCAGTCAACAGGATATATTACATTCCTCAGCAAACAACCTGTTATCTACAGGAGAAAAGCAGGCCTGAAATGCCAATAAAAAGAATACAAGTTACCCTGAAGGGAGGACTTTCGTGACCCTTACATAAACCAGACACCAGAACTAGGGAGATAAGGATAATTCCCTCTAACCATAAAATCTGCAAGAACAGGTTCCAAATAGAACTGGTCAGCATGGGCCAAAATGATCTAGAGTTACTGTTGTTAATAGGGACTTGAAACTGTTGTCATTCTGCTGTCAGTCAAAAGTCAAGAGTTGGGCCTGCATGGGACTCTCTAAAAAGTTTCCCTGGACCCTCCATAAAGTTGGAGGGCAGGAGAAGCACACCACCCCTCTCCTCTCTGAGAATGTTTAATTTCCCCTTTTCTTATCTCTTCTGATGAACTCATGCCTGATAATCTGAGCAACATACTTAAAATCTCTTGTGGCCCATGGCAAGAACTGGAGTGAAGACAAGGGTCTCTGCAGCTGCCTCAGCTTCATGGCAGACCAGGGCCCAGTAACACTATCACTGAACTCCATCCCCAGGCTCTTTAGTCATATGTTAGATCATTGAATCAATCAGTTCCTGTGTCAAATTGTCAAGTCAATTTTGAAAACATTTTACTCTCACCTATAGAATCAGGGACAGTCCTTTTCTTTCTTTCTTTCTTTCTTTCTTTCTTTCTTTCTTTCTTTCTTTCTTTCTTTCTTTCTTTTGCTTTTTTTCTTTCTTTTTCTTTCTCCTTCCTTCCTTCCTTCCTTCTCTCCCTCTCTCTCTCTCTCTCTCTTTCTTTCTTTCTTTCTTTCTTTCTTCTTCAAAACCTTTGTCTTTCCAGTTGTAGAATTTATAGATTTTCTACTTTATTTTTCTGGGTAATTACTTTAATGGTCTTTCTGATTTAAATTTTAATTTAATTTAAATTTTAATTCAACTTCACTCTGGTGCCTGAGGGAACACTATTTCTGACTTGAAGTTTTCCGGACACTAGGACACAACTTTTAGTTGTGTTATTTTTGAGGACCAATTAGCAATATTCTAAAAAGGTAAATGGAAAGGCCAGCATTTTTGAGTAACATCATAAAGATACAAATTAGCAAGAGGCTTTTAAGCCACATAGGAGCCAGTTAAGTCTTGGCCATGAGATGCATTAGAGCATCTCTATTTGGCTCCATAGATTGGCTCCAGTGTGGGTGCTTTATAAAGCCAGTCTTCCAAGGTGGTTGTAAAGGCTTGCAAAAACATATTTATAGCACAGTATTAATGGTAAGCACTAGATATATTGAAGTTATGTTTATTGGTGTGCTTAGAGCCAAATCCATTGAATCCATTTTTCTATTTTCCACAGAGATAAGAGAATATTTTTTTCCACCTGCTATTAGATTTCTTGACAAGATGATGTAAATATATCCACTTAGCCATAGTGGCAGACATACTCTGTAGTTTCTACACAGTAAAAATCTTAGTTGCACCAAGTACTGTTATTACAGATTTTTCTTTTAAATACCATATATGCTTTTTGTTCATTTTCTTTCACTTTTTAATTTAGAAGCAAGTAGTTTAATAATATTAACTTTTAGCTGCTAATTTGGTCAAGACATCTAACCAAGCACCAGCATTCAATGATGTTGCTAATTTTCACTGTTCATCAGATGTATGGCATATATAAAAGATGTAAGAATATGGGCAAAATAATATATTTTCATTTAAGATATCAAGTATATTTTCTGTGTAGACCACTGTGGACTTCAAGAACTTTGGGATTATTTGCCCACACATGTTAACTGAATAAAACCACTGGAAAGATCCTTCTCATCACTTGAAACTACTGACTTAATTGTTGTTGACACAGATTTAAAATATAGTGCAAGAAATTCTAACCCAAGTACATTTTGAATTTTGAGACCAGGGAATAAATTTAAAAATGCACCGAAAGAGCAAAGATGGGTATATTTGTAATATTTATGAGAATCTCTGAGAAAGATAGATTAAAAGAAAGCATGGAACTGGGTCATTTTACCTCCTATCTCCTTTGTGAATATTTACTAAAAAAATCTTATAATCCAGACGACTGGTTGTTTTAATAAGCTCTCATCACTGTGACCAAAAGACTGGACAAGATCAAATATAAAGGAGAAAAGTTTATTTTGGCTCAGAGTTTCAGGGGTTCAGCCCATGGTTGGCTGACTCCATAGCTCTGGGCCCAAGGTGAAGCAGCACAAGACTGAAGGGTATGACAGAAGGACCTCAGGGCATGGCAACCAGGAAGCAGAGAGAAAGCTCCATGCGCCAAGGACAAAATATAAACCCTAAAGCCAACTCCTCCAGTGACCTACTTCTCCAGCTATACCTCCTCGCCTACAGTTACCACCCATTCAACCCATATCAGAGGAGTAATCTACTGGTTAGTTCACAGCTCTCACAGTCTGGTCATTTCACTTCTGAAAACTCTTGCATTATCTCACCTGTGAGTTTTTTTTTGGGATACCTCATATCTAAGCCATAACACTGGTAGAATTTTATTAAATATTCCTGGGAATAATCTAGTTTAAAATACCATGCCTAACATTCTAACAGGAAAATATTAAGTTAGATTGTTGCCGAATGAGACTCATCTGCTGAGCCTAAGTGGCCTCAGAATTCTCGCCTGCTGGTTCTTGCAATCTTATGGGGAGATTTTCGCATGGTTCACATAGAATAACAGGCAGGAGTTTATTGGAAAGATGTGTAATAAAGATGATCAAGGATCTGGACAGACTGAATGTGTAGCCCCAGGGAGGTCAATGTGGGCCTTACAGATTGAAGGTTTTTTAAAATTCTGAACTTGGAAGTCTCCCCTACCCCCCGTAAAGTTAAAACAAGTAGATGCTGGCCCCAGGAAGTCAGTCCTTCTCCCTTTGACTTTGCAAAGAAAACTCCAGGAGTTGGAAGGAGTTAAAACCTATGAAAATCCCGGAAGTGGAAACCTGTTCCAAACCAGGGAAATTTGTCTTTTATCTCTTTTCCTCCCAGAGATTTTGGAGGTGGAACTTTTGAAACAATGAAGTGCTTCCCTGTTCATCCTCCGCCATCTTCTCCTAAAGCTGGCTCTCAACAAAATCCACTTTTCTACCAATTTAACTTTGAATATCTCTGGAGCAGAGAATGCTAAGGCTTAGTAAGGCTTAGCTTCTTTCCTCCCTGGGTGGTATTAGATATATCTGCTAACAATTACATTGGTTCTTGCCTGCTTTGACAAAGTTCTCTATTATCCACAGTCCTGTGACCTATGGAGTCTTTCTTAGGCATATGTCTGATTTCCTCCCTTTAAATTATGGCGATTTACTCTCCTGCCCCACACCCACTTGCTTATGGCTAGCTAACCTACCTAACAAGTTTATTACCATAATGGAACATGACTATTAACTTTTTTTCAGAATTTCACACCTTTTCAAATGTCATTAGACTTTAAACCCTTTTATCGCATGGGCTGTTTTATCACATGTTTGTGTGGGGTTCACACAAACTGTTGGTGTTATTAGAATTGTAGTATAGAAGGATGGGTTCTCATCATCAAAGTCTGTGTTGAGCATGATTTCTTACGCTGACACCAAGCAGATCCTCATGCATGTCTGGTGTCTGCAAGCTCATTAGCTTTCAGGTTGAGAAATGCTTCTTACATTTGTATATCAACTGACCCCTGATGTTCTCTAGCGGTTTTAAAAGATATGCTTTGGGGTACTAGAAATGGCTGAAGTATTAGTTAAGTCTTATTTAATAAACGTAATTAAAGTTGTCAATTTAGTGAAGTCATGAAATTAAAAAATAACTGTGAGATTAGTTCTAGGTAATATTAAAGCCTCAGTTTCAGGAGTTTTGTTGTCTGTTTATTTAGTGGGAGCCTACAACTTGATTTCATGTAATTTATGTTAAAACAATAAAATATTAATCTAATCCAAAATTCAGTTAAAAATGTGCTAGCTATGCTGAACTTGCACTTAGGATCTGTTTCTAGGGGCTGAAAAATTAATGTTTATCTTTTCCAGACACCTGTACAGCCAAGGCTCTGGAAGTGAATTACATTCTCTACTTAGATGTAGAATGTTTTCTCATTCCACTCTGATCACCACTAGGGTGGTGTTATTGAATAGACTGGAAGTATTGCTAGTGGGCAGCCTGATGGTAGCTAAGTAGTTACCCCATAGGGACAGTTCTGCTGTGCTCTGGGAGGTATTCACCAGATCGTAGAATCCAATGACTTGTAAGCAAGGAATCCACCTTATTACTTGTCTTCCTAAAACAAATAGGATATTTTGATATTGTGTTTTAGCCCAAATAATTCAAACAAACAAACTTCTTTTTGCATTCATTTTTAAGTATTTCTTTTGCAAAACAATTATAAATAGGTAGATAGCATTGTTAAATACCTAAAGCCTTAGAAAATGAAAAGTTACTCATTAATGTGTATTATGTCAGTGCACACAACTATAATCCAGTTTGTGTTTTGCACTGTAAATCCCAAAATGTGTTATATTATTTCTGTCAACTCAGGTTGCCAACATAAGCTGATTTTATAGGAGTTTACATATAATCTTTAACAGCTGGGCTTGAAAATAATTCAGGTTTTAAAGTTGGAAACATCATCTGTTTTAAGAGGTAAGGAAATAAAAATCTGAGAGGAAGGATTAGATGATGTAATTTCTTCTGTTTGATACTAAAATTCCATAAGACTCTATATTTGAGAAATATAAAAATATAGCTGAATTGCATTTTTCTGGGTCTTTGAGAAGTGTGGGTGACAAAATGCCTTTTATGAACATTTTTATGCCTTGTAAAAATAGCGCTACATACATATATTCAACTCTGCATAACAATGAACTTACTTTCTCTCTGCTTTTTATGTTCCTTTATGGTTTACTACTTTAGGCATTAAATCAAGAATCTAATATGTTAAGGGAAAGGGGCTGCATATCAAAAGCTTCTTTCTTCAAGCAAATATTTGGTGGATTCCCACATGTCTATTGAAATGAAAACTAGGGAATACTGTGTATGTGTATCACAATATTCTTTTCAATTTTTTGGCAGGAGATTTATTTAAGTATGTCATTCCATCTTGAAAGCCAACTATGAATTTATGAGGGGCAAGGGGATATATCTATAAATTACTTCTTGCAAGGTTAGGAAGCTTTCAGGTTTAAGTTTAGTGTAACTAATTAAAATGTTGTGGTTTTCAAGGAAAGTAGCACGTTGCACTTGATTTAGTCTGCACTGAAGTGGAAGGAACATCATCTATCACCTCATCTAATGCTTACCAAATGGGGGTCAGGCATTTTAAGGTAGAGTTGTTTTGAAGCATATTGATGCACAGTTAATTGCATTGAAAAGTAACCTGCAAAAGCATTGTGCTATGAGCTTGCCAGTAAGGGATGGGGTCAGCATAGTACACAGAAAGTGTCAGCTTAGCTTCATGGCTAAACTCATGGACACTGTAGACCCAATATCTGGTTCAACTCCTGACTCCATCAAATACTAACTCTTTGATATGGGGCATGTCACTGAATTTTTTTGTTACTGTTGTTTATGACATGAGCATTATCAGTGTATCTACCTCAATTAATTGATATGAGAATCAAATAGCATGACTGGTGATGTTGAAGCAAAGTCTACCAAATAAAGGAATTCCCCACTGTTGACTGAATTCAAAGGCAAATAAATAAACAATACTGCTAGTGCAAGCCTCCCCCAGGACTCACCCCAAATACAACTTCCTGTTACATAATCCTAAAATACAAGATTAGTTTTAAATAATGCACAAAGCAGCAGCTTTTGAAAATGCTGCTTCTGCCCAGGGTGACTTCCCAGGTGTTAATGTACAGTAGGTATAGCTGCTGGGCACAGGTACATCACACACCCTCTGGATGAGGGAGTATATACACAATTAATATCGTGCATGTGCTTCATGATCTCTGTACCCCTGCCCTCCATATGGGGCATATTAGTCCATTCAGCTTGTTCACATCAAATATGATAAACGGAGTACTCTAAAATCAATGGGAAAGCATTTCTTAAAGTTTGGGAAGCTAAAAATTCCAAAATCAGGACACCAACAGATTCAATGCCTGGTTAGAGTGTCTTTTTGATTCATAGATGGTAGCTTCTTAATGTGTCCTCATGGAAGGAAAGGAAAGGCAGTTATCTGGGGCCTCTTATAAAGGCATTAATCCCACCCCAAGCCTCCCCCAGGCCTCATCTCCCCATATACCATATTACTGATTAGGTTTCAACATAATAACTTTTGAGAAAACAGAATTTTTCAGATCATAGCGTGGCATACCATGTTAAGTTCATAATTTGGCTAAAGTAGCAGGGATACTAGAAAAGGGATTTCAGTGAATTCCGATAGCGAGACTATGTGTCCTTGGCTCTCTCAACGGTGCATGTGGTTTGGTAGGTGTCAGTAGGAATTTATAAAGGAGGGCTCTGACCTGCTCACTGGGACATGGCTAGTAGGCTTACACCTTCTCCCTTGACCACATATTTTGTGTTAGAATGTCCCCTTAGTTGTGACACTTTTGTGAAGTAGATAATCTAAGCCTTTGTATGTTAAATTGTTGATTAGAGCCTCATTGCTTACTCAGAAAACTGGCTGTGTTATTTAATAAAGAAAAGTTGGACAAGAGTCCAGGTGTTTTAGGTTAACAGAAGTGGATTTTATTGATTGTCTGTTCATGTGTCCACCCTAAATGTTCACATACACTAATAACAGTTGGTGACAAAGACAGAAAATTTCATTATACGAAGAACAAAGACTACAAACTTGGCCTCTGGTCTTTTTGAGTGATGACTTAATATCAATTCTCTGTCTCCTTCTCAGTGGCTCATTCTGTTATCAGATTGAGAGACTTTAAAAAATCTGTTATTTTCTCTTCAAAACTTCTTAAACTTCTGTTATCATGTGCATGTCACTACAGGAAAGACCAAAGACTACATTTTGTCATCTCTTAGAATGTTTTGATTCAATTGTTGAATAATGAATTCTGTTATGAATGTAAATAAAAACAGTAACCCCTTGCTCAAAAGTCATTCATTCTTTGTGCACTTTGCATGGAATTATATTTTCCCACTCAGAAGACTGTCCCCTACACCTGCCTGTATTTTGTATTGAAGCAATCTCTTGTCATTTTTTAACTTATATTTTGCCTCTGCTCAATAAAAATGGGAGCTTGTTGAGGACAGACACTTAGACACTTCTTGTTTTTTTCCCTCTGTCTCACTCCCCTAGGAAAACACTGTACATGCATGGGAGTCTTCTGTGCCTCCCTGTACCTCCCTGCTCCTCCGTCTGTCCAATCCAAACCTCTGATGCAAAACAAACATATAGAAAAGCTTTACCAAGCCGTTTAAACACTTTCAGCATTTGTCCTTCTACTGTAACACTCGGGGTATTCCTGTATTTGACTCTTGCACATAAAGAGTCAAAAACAGGAATATTAAAGACAGTAGCACAGTTACTGAGTTGGTTGAATAAAATAGTACCACCCATCTGGATATTATAGTTCAGAGTTTTTCATTTTTGAGGGTTTATCTTCAGCATAAATCCCAAGTTTTCTCTGCTCTCAACAACCCCTCTATACCATCTGAGCCCACTCAATAACTGAAGACTTTCTGGAAATAAGATAACCAAAGAGGGTCGACTCCCTTCACCTCACTGAGAATTTACAGGTAGCAGCTATGCCTCAGGGAACCTTAAGTCTCTTGTTTTTATTTTCTCTCTTAACCTACCCTCTTCTATCTCCATTAATGAGCCCTTCTGATCTCCTATGCTCCTTCATGCTCTTCTCCAGGAATTCTCATCTACCTAATTTTCAGCACAGGTCTTCCATTTCCAGAGCATCTTGCTCTTCTAAAAAAATGTAGAATGATATTCCTACTTTGTCCCAGAGGATGAAAAATATTATTTTTGATTTTTATTGAAAATAGCACTTCCAAGCCAGTCCCTGGAAACATGGGCATGGTGAGTCTAGGATTAGGCCTGGAAGTAGGTATTATAAACATGTGTTTTCTGGAGTGTCATGCATTTTCTTTCCTCTCAGCTAGACTGTGTTCATTGATGTGTAAACACGCTATGTTCATGATGCTACATCCCCTTCTAATTATTTTAATGTTTGTCTATCCCTCATAAAATTTCTTAACAAAGATATCTATCCTTGCTATATTTAATGACCTTTTTCTTTTCTCTCCAACCCATTCCAATCAGACTTTAAATTTTGTAATGCCATTGAAAATCTTCTCCTTAGTGTCACCTATGATGGAGCGTCAGTACATCTTTTGGTCCTGGCCAGTCCTTGTCATATTTGACAGCTCAGCAGTGTTTCTTCCAGGTGACACACCTCCCTTTTGAAATCCCTTTCTCTACCTTTCAAGACCCCACTTTCCATTGGTTACCTTGTTTTCCATTGTTTGCATTTCTGGGCTTTCTTATTTTCTTTCTCTTTATCCTCTTTGTATACCAGGACTGCCTGACCTTTTCCTGTCTTTATCGACAGTTCCTTTGTAATCTTACCAGGTCTGGCAATTTTTAATATCATTCATACCATAATGACTGCTAAGTTTGTATTTCTAGCATAGCCCACTCTCCCGATCTTTAGTTTAGTTGTCCAACTGCCTGGTCAACATCTGTCTTGGATGTTCAGTAGGTGCTTCAATCTTAACATTGTTCAAAATTCAACTCTGTTATCTCATGTGGACCTCCCATAGTATTTTCTATTTCAATAAATAATTCCTCTGTTCTCCTAGTCATAAACAAAATAAAACAAACAACAATAACAAAACACAAACAAATATAAGAGTCATGCTTTTCTTCTCTGTCTCTAATACTTCTTATTAAATCCCTAGGTATTCTTTTAGGTCCATCCTTATAATATATTAAGAATTCAACCAATTCTCAGAACTTCCATCCTGGTCCATGTCACTACTGACTATCTTCTGAATTATTGTGATAGCTTCTTAATGAGGCTCCCTGCTTCCTCCCTTGCTCCAGTAGGGTGCTTCTTAAAAACAGAGTAACTGAGTGACCCTTCTAAAATATAGATGAGATCACAGCGCTTTTCTGCTCAAAACAGGCCAGTCAATAGCTTTCAATCTCAATGTAAAAGCCTCATACTTTACAATGTCACCAAGACTACTCAAGAGTCAGTTTCCCTTTACCTCTCAGATCTCATGTTCTCTGACACTCAGCTGAATCTCTCTGCTCCATTCACCCTGACATCCTCGTTGCAGGTACAGTCCCAGCGACAGGACCTTAAAACTTTCTGGTGCCTCCTGTTAGGTGTAGTTTCTCTCACCTTCTTAGGAGTTTGACTTAAAGGCAGTGATGCAAATTCCACCTGCCTTCTCCTCTACTTATTGTTATCCAAAGCATTTATTACCTTCCAAATTTCTAACTATGCTACTTATAGATGTTGTTGTTCTTCTGACATTTACCACAAAAATCTCATAACCATTATAGAGGGTACATAGATAAATATATTTTGTTTACTGTCTTCATTGCTACTTTGCCATATATATACATTTTTTCTTTTGAACCATAAACACCAGATTGTGGCTAAATTTTTAAAATCTCAAACCTCTCTAAGCTTTATCTTGTGTAACTAGATATACAATAAACTCTTATCAAAAGAATAGAATGAATTCAACTGAACACAAATGAAATTTAGATTCTATTATTGTAAATATTGATATGAGTAAGTCAAAGTTTGGCAACATATATAGCTTTGAAATGAACAACATATTAAATTTTATATTTATGTGGCATAGAGTTGAACAAACATTTTAGGAATTATAATGTAAAATAATCCTTAAAAAAGAGGGGAAATTACATTTAAATATTGTAAAATTGTCAACATTTAAAATTAAATTAGTATACAAAATATAACTTTTAGTACTATATAAGTATAATTTAAGACTATATTAAAATGAAAAATGGAAAACGTACTTGCCACAACTGAAAATTTTATGAATTCATGATTTCTAATGACATTAAAATTACATAAGTATATATACATACATTCATGCAAAAATTATTTCTGGGATTATATCTACATCTCTAGCTATATTCATAAGTAAAACCACAGAAGGTAAGTTTTCTTTCCAAAATCCTTGATGGAATTTTTAATGCACATGTGACTTATTTTGTTATTTAATTTTTCAAGACAAATGCTTAATTTAACTAGTAAGTCTAAATATATACATGCTAAGAAACAATGCTATCACAATTCATCTTTGGCTTAACAAGATTGACTTTTTGTTTGTCAGAACTTACAGTCCAAACTTTCTCCTTTAAAAGGGTTTTTTCTTTTTCCAACAATGATTATATTTCATATTTGAAACTGTCCTTGTATGGCTTATTTTTTAGTAAAACATGCTTCATTTGAGATGAGATACTGAATTTATTCTATATTTTTAACTAATTCTTCCTTATCTATCCACCCAGGAGTCTGGCAGAGTGAAATCTTGTTTACCTACCCTTTTGTGCAAAGCGGAATTTATATTGGGTGGTCTCATTAAAGTTCAACAGTAGTGGCAAGGCTGATCTTTATAAGCACATTATCCTTTTGTAGAACAGCAGAGTACAACAGTGGTATTTCCTAATATTCCAACTGCCATTGTGTTTTATATGTCTAAATTAAGTAGAAATTTACTGGAAGATGAGGGAGAAGATATGTTAGAAATCCCCACCATATAAGTTATAAAATTGTCTCAAATTCCTTCCAAAGTTTATAAGGATCTAATAAAACTTGGGTGTTCTTCATTTCATAGAATGGCCAAGTGCTAAATATGAATCATGCAGATATAGATTTGTAGGTCAATCGTCTTCTTGACATCTCAGCCTAGGATGCTATTTTTTTTTTTTCACAGTATGGGACTCCTCTTAGCTCTCTCTTACTTTCTGTATGTATGGACATCATGTACAATTCAAAGGGCAAGAAGATAGTGACTGCGTGGCCATTGCATTTCTGGAGGAGGCTGTTTTAAAGCTCTGTGTATTTTCTACTTGGTATTTTGATTTTTGCCTCTGTGTTTAGGTTTCTTCTTACTCAGGCAAGGATTTTCTTGAGATAAAACAAATTGTAGTGGTTAAAAACACAGTTTCAGCATCTCAAAATTCAGGATGTGTGTCTCACACAGCTCTTGGTCTTGTATAATCTGGATAAGTACAGAATGGAGTAGGTGGAAAAAGCTCCCTGAGAGTTCAGCAGAGTGTGTTAAAGTTATGTCTATGATTATGAAGGCAGGTCATCACACACCTGCCAGAAAACCTGGCTAGGAGTCAGCTAAGGTAATAGTGAAGAGAAAGCTGAACACACATGATTTCTGAGTCCTGCAGTACATGGGTTTGAAGCTGCCTTGGAAGAGTGTTTGGAGTCGTTGCTGGCATTTGCTCATGGGAACCCAAAAGGAACAGTTTTAAAATGAGTTAACCTGAAACAAAAATATTAAAGCAGAATAGTTTCATCACTGTGGAAAATCACAAAAATACATTTAATTCATATTGTAAGTCATTAAAATCACTTTGTCTCATAAGAATTGGGGGTGGGAGGAAGCAGCTATAATGTTGAAAGTTTTGATGAAAAATGTATCAGTGTTTTTCAATAGCTTCTGTCTTTCTGAAGCTCTGAACATGATTTATGTAAAAGATAAAGCATAAAGTGGAGGTAGGCGGATTTGAATTGCACTAGGAATTTCTGCCAAGCAAAGCAGTAAGGAAATTCCATTCCTCCTTAATGTTTTGGCATCATTCCATTTGAATATATTGAAAAACAGAAGATAGCCTTCATTTTCAGAAGACAGTGTTCTGGACTGCCTAGTAATAGGTTGGCTAGCAGTAAAGTAGTAGCTTTAATGAGTTAAAATGTTTATTTTAAATTTCTGTTTAAATTATGTAAATTAGCCAATGAAAGTGATTACCTTTTCATGATCTTTCTTCTTCTTTTGGATTCTGTAAGCTACCATTCCTACTAACATGTTTTAATTCAGCTATTAGTGATCTCTCTTTAACTTGGAGTTTCTCCACCCTTTTGCCCAAAACACAGAGTCTGAAACTAGGGCTTGAATGCAGGTATTTTATTTTGGCCTGGGATGGGGAATAAAAGGGGGAATGAAGCAAAGTCAGGAGTCAATCTTGAATTGAGCTAAGTTTATGCCACCATGAGCCGTGGGGCCTGAATCCTGCTGGGTACTTCTGAGATGCTCTTCAGAATGTGCTTTGGAATTGTGCACTCCAGGAACTGTCCATTCAATTGTTTGCTGGGGGAAGACAGCATTTAACCCATGGGCTCTTGGTGTCCACTTATAAAGGCTGCTTTCCTATAAGCTCAAACTGTACCAGGGCAAACGGTGATAGACGTGTGCTATATACTATGATGAAGTATCACCACGTTACACCTGTGCAAAACTGGTGGCTGCTGCAGACTTGAAGATAACGTGATCCAGGAAGACGTGTAGATGGATGATAGGTATCTCATGTAGCCCTACCCAGGGGAAAAGCAGGATGAGCAGGTGGCTTCATTCTCTAATTTTGTCATGTCCATCCCATGATGAACAAACCTGCTTCCTAAACACAATGAATGAAATGCCTGCTGTGTTGTATTTGCCAGATTCTACACTGGATTGGAAGGTTCACATTGCCTTTCTCAATATACGATGAGTATTTCATAAATATTGTTTCACACTTCTTAGAATTCAAACAGAAATACATCAGGGAGAGTTACTGTTTATCTTTTCTTAAAAAGTACAGACTAAGTCTAAATGAATATAAATAATTTTCCCCAAGTCCTCTGTGATGTAGTCCTTAAGTAGCAGTGTGTATTTTCTTCTTTTTCTACTATTTTCACACCAAACCACCTCCTAAACCCCAATGGTTTAGATGGAGAAGGTTATGTTGCAATACCTCCCACAGAAGAAAAATGCCACAGATTATAATAAAAGTATTGTATATTCATGAGCTGAGCCCTTGGTTTTCATTCCTTTTGTCCTAAATAGCAGTTTTTCATGAACTTGGTCTCCACTGATTTGTTTCTATGGTGAAATACCCAAATATCTTAATTTTAAACATTACAAATTTGTTCTAATTCATTTAAATGCTTAGTCTTTTAAATTAAAGTTTTTACTTAATATAATTAGGTATTAAAGTAAGGTTTCTAAAATATTTGTTACATAGAATATAATGCACTGTCAAAATTTCAAGGGAAGTCTTTTTGTAAATTTACCAAAGTCTCAAAAGGAAATATATTAAATAAATTTTCACCCATTATTTTCTTTTTTATATACATTTATGCATCTTTTGTAAATATTTTTGTGTTAAATATTTTACTTAAATATTATATTAAAAATAATATACACTTTAAGCCAGGCACAGTGGCTCACGCTTGTAATCCCAGCACTGTGGGAGGCTGAGACAGGAGAATCACAAGTTCAAAGCCAGCCTCAGCAATGGCGAGGCGCTAAGCAACTCAGTGAGACTCTGTCTCTACATAAAATACAAAATAGAGCTGGGGATGTGGCTCAGTGGTCCAGTACCCCTGAGTTTAATTCTCAGTACCAATAATAATAATAATGATAATAATATTATACACTTTAGATAATGGCAAAAATAATTCTTTACCTTATTTGTTTAAGAAGGAATGACAGTGTAGTTTTAAAATTACTTAATTATCTGTTTCCTTGTTTTCATGACTCCATTTTTTCTCTTTTTTTGGCTGTTTAGGTTACCTAAGAAATATTCAAAATGACATGTTAGTGTTTTAGCCAAAATAGAAAAGCAAAGCATGACAAAACAAACCTAAAAGCATTAGTGAGCCTCAAAACATAATAGTTTATAAGAGTACATATCTGGAACCAATCCATGAAAAGTGTTTTATGTTTTATTCTCAACATGTGCTCTATGATGAAGATTAAGGAAATATCCTTAGCTTGCTTTGATTCCATTCCCGGGTGCAATATTATCACAAAAGACCAAAGCAGCATGACTGTCTTCAACACCAAAATCATTATAATATGATTACACTAAAATAAGATTACTCTGATATTGGTATTTCTTCATGCAAGATATTTTTCCTCATTCTTAGTCTAGTTTCCTCAAAATAAGAGTCTGAGGAGTAAACTTATATGCTAATATTTATTAGGAGCACCACCTGAGGCAATGAGGTGAAGAGAGAGGTGAGGAAGACCATGAAGGAGAAAGAACATATTTAGAGAATATGCACCAAACTGGCCTCTGAGCAGATTAGGATCATCATTGATATTTTCTCTGCAAAATTCATAGCTAATCCAAAATTGAATCCGTTCAATATAATTACAGCATAATATTGGTAAATTGGGAAAGAGAAGTATTTATTTTCATAGACAGTTTTCTGTGTTTATAGTTGATATGGATAATTTCTCAAAATCACAAGCAAAAAACAAATAGCTTTTTATGAGTAAAAGGAATACTGCATATTTAATACACAATGTTTAACCTAAGTTGTTTCCTGAGACTAAGCAACAGTGTTCAATTACAGTCCACCCCTCTAAGAGATTATTCTTCATTGGGATTATTAATTAATTTTTTCTCTTTCTATTAATTCTCTGCCCAAATCAGATGCTATGTTTTCTCATTTAACTACTGTAGAAAGGTCCTCAGTTGTCTTCCTATCTTTGGTAACATTGGTCCCCATTCTTTCTGTGTGTATATCCACACCCCACAGAACCATTGTTTAGACTTAGCACCTCATTATTTTACATTTAACCCCCACCAGATAAAAAAAGTCTATGTTAGAGTTTTCCTACTATCACTCTTCAATGAATTAAAAGTTCATTAATTTGTACCATCAGTTCTAAAATTCAAGTTCAAATTTTTATCTGCATCTCTTCCCATTTTCCCTACACAGTCTCTCATTCAGTTTTATCAATTCTTATAATTTTGCTGATGTGCTCTGTCTTTATTTTCTTCCTATCATGATTATACTGTGAAAGTCTCAACATATAATTCAAATTCTATTTTATCTATGAAATGTTTCTATTTCCTACAAATCAAAGTTAATTATTATTTGTGTCTGTGTTTCTATTGTTTGAATCTATGACACAGATTTCTTGCAAATTGCTTGCCTATCTTTCCCAGATCCAAAATAGTAAACTCTTAGAAAATAGGGTTTAAGTAGATTTTGTTTATTTTATCTAGGTTTTAGAAAACTAAATAGTTGTTTGTATACATATATTATGTGTGAGTGTGAATTTAATAAATAAATATTTATTGATTGGATAGAATTCTCTTTGAAGTGCAGGAAGTATCTAGGCTATATCCTGTCATTCTGAAGTAATAAGTCTTAATTGGCTCCTTGGCATAATCCATTTCCATGTATTAGAAACTATTTTCTTTAAGTAATGTCCAACCCTGGAGCTATTTTCCAAATCTTCCTTAATGATAGAAATCACCTGTCCTGAAGTCTTTTCCTTAGGTTTTTCTAATGTGCTTCGTAAATCAATTTGATCAAATAGCACAGGCAATGCATTCTGGATTCTGCAGTATTTTTATAAAAAAACCTCCAAGAACATAGAAAATGTGATCAGATATTTCTTTCAACCACTATCATCATTCCACCCCGTTAGTCCTTCAAACTAGGCTGGACTGATTAGATTACAACTCTCATAAATAACCATTTCACCTCCTGCCTAAATACAGGAGCTTTTAGGGTACATCGCACATCTAAACCATAATAGCTGGTAACTCTCAAAACTAAGATGGGGAAACAGGACAAATGTCCAGAACACAAAAATGTTTCCAGAATGTCTGATCAATTTTAATAGGTTGAATTTGCTTGAAACCATTCAAGAACACAAGGATAAAAAAATCAGGTAAAAACATGTGATGTAATCATTTCTGTTTCAATCTGTGTGATGACAAAAACTGCTTTTCACAGTCAGTATTTATTGAAGAATCATGTTGATTCAACCAGAGAATTTTAATGATTTTGGTAAACTGAAGAAATAAAATAAATCTGATGAAAACAATTTTGTTTTTGATTCAAAAAACCTGAATGTAATTTTGGTGTTGTGTACAATTAGGTCCAATAAAGCTCAATGTTTTAGCTACATCTTTGCCCAGGTATGATTCCATACATACAGAGTCAAAAGTGCACTTTATTTATTTGAGTGTACTTTACTAACATAACAGTTGATACTTCCTTATAATTTAGCAAAATTTTTAGCATCCTACATACTTTGTTTCCAATGTATAAATATTTAATTCTCTTAGTGAGAAAATATGGACATTAAGGTTAAGGATGTAGCTTGCAGTCTAGTGACTTAGCTGGTGAACTTTTGTATGGCTAAGACTGGATTTAAGGTTTTTTGAAGCACAGTTCCTCAAAATAGGATTTAACAGGCTATATGAGGTTCACCCCCATATTTACCAATAAGAGTAGAAGTCAATGCTGCATCTCGTGATCAGAGCATTCTATTGAAGAAAAAGATACTATAATCAGCTTTAGCTGGTGAAAAGACTAAAAAATTTTGAGTCCTGGAAGTTAGTAAAAAATTTTAGTAATATCATTTTGACACACTTATTTTTGTAAGGCTTGATGAAAATCCCTATTCATTAGAAAAATCCCTTCCCTTCATCGAGATATTTTGAGAAATATTCTATGTAAAAGTATTTGGTACACAGTAAAATTTGAAGTCTTCTAAAAATGACTCTACTCTCAAATAATTTTGTTTTCAAAGGTCACATCTCTGGAGTAATGACTAATTTTCTCCTGGTGATTACTAGTTACAATTATGTGAAATGGTGGTTCTCGGTGATTTTTTTCTCCCCCTTTAAATAAAACAACATTGGGACCCTGGGACATTCAGTTCTTCTAAGTCATACTCTTTTCAAAAAAGTAAAATTTATATATAAGTTTATGTAAAACATATTAAAAAATTGACAAAATGTCAGCAAATTATCATTTTGTTTATTAATGTTTTATTTAAACATCAAAATTAATTACAACTTGAAAAATTGTTTTTCAATAATATTGGCTATATAAACATTAGAATGGGAACTATGCTTTCATTGCATCATTTGGACATGTGAGTCAAACATCTGGAAACTTAAGTCAATTGTTTTTTTCCGTTGATTCTGTTTTTATCCAGCTGCATGCTGCAGTAGACATCATGTGTTGAACACATCAAATTTGCCTTCTTATCACTTTCTGCACATCTGTTACTGACTTGAATTTCAGCCAGTTTTGATTCAGGCAGAAGTCAGTTTCTTGGATTATTTTGAAATCTTGAGGTAGTTTGTGGTTAATAAATAGATGCAAAAAGAAACTTACTGCATATAGAAATAACAATAGACATATTGCTTTCCTAGTATGCTCCAGGCTGTCTATGAAGTGAAGCTGGTTATGGGTTGTGTGCATTAAATATCCATGACATATTTAATATTGGAAAACGCTTAATTAGGGGGAGGGAGATTTATTTCTCAAATATAACAAAAATATAAGGGTAAAACTGTTCATTTTTTTGTATTGTGGTGATAAAATAATAACATGAGATCTAGACCCTCAACAACCTTTTGTGTATGCTATAGTATTGTGAACTACGAGCACAATGTAGTACACTGGAGCTCTAGAACTTTTTCATCTTGTGTAACTGAAATTTTAGACCCATTGAGTAGCAATTCCCCATTTCCCACAGTTCATTTTTAAAGTCTCTTCTACATCTGAATTTCATTTCTGACAATTCAAATAAATGTTTAAACCGACATTATAATTCAATAATATTTACTCAGTGTGTATATCTATATATGATACTGTTCAAAACAAGTTAGGGAACATAACCTTTTGGTACTAGAGGTTTCTTAAATTTCCTACAGCTGATTCTTATTTGAAGAAATGCAGAGAAATGTATAGACCAGGCAGAATGTAGAATTACACCACCAGGAGATGCTGCAACAGACCCATTCCCACGTTACCAGCACACAATACACCTCAACTCATAAAACCCAGGTGTCTCAACCTTCTGCTTCAAAACTACATTTTGCTTACAAAGTCAGTACAAGAGTTTATCAATCCACTTTATTTATGTTAGTATAAACAGCATTATATTAGAATTTCAAAAAACAAATTTTAACAGTAGAATTCCAGGTAGGTAAGAAATTTGCACTAAAGTACACTTCTAAGTTTGTGAACAAATTAAAATGATGAGAAATCAACCAGCACATCTTCAGATAGCTGTCATTGTTTTGTTAATGATTCGAGGAAAACACTCTCCCCTTTCCCTCTCATTCTTTCTTTCCTACACACACAGACACACACAGACACACACACAGCATACCTGAGAACTCATCTTCTATTTCTATAAGCTATAATTTTCTCTACTATCTCAGAATTTCTGAATTTAGCAAAGTGATGACTTTCAAGCAAGCCAGAATAGGAAGAACAATTAAAATAGGAAGTGGAATAATATAATGGATAAGACATATGCCTAAAAGTCTAGATTTGAATTCTGAATTGGCCATCTCCTAACTACATAGCCCTTCAGAAAGTCATTTAATTAAGTCAGGCATGCATCACATGCATGTAATCTCAGCTACTTGGGAGGCTGAGGCAAGAGGATCTCAAGTTTGAGGTCAGCCTGGGAAACTTAGCAAGACTTTATCTCTGAATAAAGTGAAAATGTCTGTGGATAGCATTCAAAAGTAGAGCACTTGCCTAGAATGTGCTAAGTCCTGGTTCAATCCCAGGAACCACACACAAACACACAGGAAAAAAAAAAAAATCACTTAGTGTTCTTGTCCCCCTGTTTCCTCATGATATGATGTATCATCTGTTCTTGCCACAAACCATCTTGACTTACTAGGTCAAGTCCTGACTTTTGGGTTCCCATAGTAATGTGTTTATGTTTAAACTTTTGTCATAGCACTAAACATAATATATTATGCTTCATTTGTTTATCAGACTGTCACCTCAAGCAATTTGTGAACTTCTTAAGACTAAGGATTGAGTTGTATTTATTCTTGTACTCCTGGCAGATATCATAACGTTTTCCCCAAAATAGATCTTCGCAATGTGATGTTGTTGTTATGTTTCTTAACGAGTCATTAAATCCATTAGAATGTTCAATAAACTGTTTAAATAGAAGAGAATTTCCAATTGTATGTAGGTAGGGAAGCTGAGTATTTTTTTATAGAACCACATTTGATTGTAACTCAGCACAGACAACATGAATTTTCACTTTATCATCAAAGTCACTCTTCTGAGAAGACACAGAGTTTTTTAACATGATAAACAGCAAACGTTTGCAAAACTTTCTGCAAAATTTTGAGAAATCTTTATTTTCTTCTACAAGATTTACAATATACACATTAAAGGCACTGAATTAAAGGGCAGTCTTTTGGTTTGCTTATACCAGGGTTTTCCACATTTTTTTGGATGTAGAATCTCTTCTCACTCTAAAAGTCACCTCTTGTCTTCATAAGAAGTTAGCTTTCTATAAAAAACACACATTTGGAAATGGTGGTTTTAAGCCATTAGTCCAAACCACATTGGCTTCTGGGGTGAGAAGAACATAGCACTAAAGAAATGAGAAGGCGGGGCTGGGATTGTGGCGCCGTGGTAGCGTGCTCGCCTAGCACGCGTGAGGCACTGGGTTCGATCCTCAGCACCACATAAAAACAAAGATATTCTGTCCACCTAAAACTAAAAAATAAATAAATAAATATTTTAAAAAAAATAAGAAATGAGAAGGCAACAGGCCCCAGGTGTAGGGCATTCCTAGGGGCGATTTATATGCCAGCTCAGGAGAAAAGGAAACCTATCTCATTGGTTACCTCCCGCTTCCATGCTCGTGGACAAGGCATGACTGCTTATATTTGGTATAGGGTGCTCGCTTGCATGAACAGGCCATGGCAGATTGACCTTTAAGCTGATTGGTCGAAAGGGACTATATATTCCTCCCCATTTCCGCAATAAACGAGTTCCTGTGCTGACTGGTCTCCCTGACACTTCTGATTGTCCTCGGGACAGAGGCCTGGGTGCTGGCGGTCAGTCGGCTCCTGCCTTTCCTGGTTCCACCTCGGTGGGGTAAGGCCCTCTCCTTCCCCTGCAGACTAGGGTGGGGGGACTATAGGGCTAAAAACCCCGGCACCCAGGCATCCAATGGAGATGAACAATCAGGATTCATGGGGATGAGAAGAGGATGAAAATCAAAGTAAGATGCATGAGCAAACTAAACCTTCATTGGGAGAATCTTATTATTTATAATGGCAGAAACGATTTTCCAGAGATTTGCAGGTAAAATTTTGTAAGAACTGAATGAGAACTTTGAGACAAAAGTGCATTTCCTGATACCTAGGTCAGTTAGGCAGCTCTCTTACTTGTAATTCTCTGGGACACCAATTGTTCTATATGAAGAACTAGATTATACAGGTACGTAACCACTTACTAGAAATGTATTGCATGCAAAGTACTATAGAAGGCATTTCGAGAAGTACATCAGCATGTTCTCACAGGTCATTTTGTTAAGCAAGATATACACTCTTGAAAAAGTAAAAGAAAATAATTCATAATATTGTATTGGAAGTAACAAATTAGTAGAATAAATAGGGGCACTAACAGTTTGCAGAAAAGAGGAAGGAATTACAGTGGTCCCTGATGGTCTGGGAATGATTTTACCAGGGAGGATGAATCTTGTTTGGAATTGAATAGCTGGATAAAATTTCAGTAACTGGAGAAGAAGACATTTCAGGGCTGATGATGCATGAAGGTTTAGACTCTAGACTGTGTAAAGAGTGTTTGTGAAATTAAGAAAATGTTCTATAGAGTAATACTCAAAGGTAAGATGAAGAGGGAGGTAAAGATTGGACTGCTATGGCTGAAACCTTGACTCCGCCCTGCAGAAATAGAGACTGCTAAATATTAATGAACAGGGACTGGGGTTGTGGCGAAGTGGTAGCGTGCTCGCCTAGCACGCGTGAGGCACTGGGTTCGATCCTCAGCACCACATAAAAATAAAAAAAATAAAGATATTAAAAAAAAAGGTATCATTTATCTCCTCTCTCTCTCTCTTTCTCTATCTTTAAAAATAAATAAATAAATATTAATGAACAATAAATGAACAACAGGACAAATATGGAGGCAGATTGAGAACTCATAATGTGAGTCACAGATTTTAAAAAAAGAGAGGCTGTAAATGAAGGGATCTTAAAATCAAAGCCTCATCCCAGATATTCTGAGTCATCTTCAGAAGAAAGATAAGATGAGAAGGAAAAAGAAGAAAAGAATTTTCTTTGAAATTAGAATATCAAAGTCATAAAATTCAACAGAAATATAAAGAAACAAATTTGTGGCTTAGAATTAGAAGATGTGGATTGGGGAAAGTCTCCAGAATTAACTTAAGAGATCTTTTATTCAGTTTTCTGTCCTTGTGAGAAAACACTTGAGATAAACAACTCATAAGGAGTAAAAGTTTATTTTGGCCCATGGTTTTAGAGATTTCTTTTTATAGTTAGTTGACACCATTGCTTTTGGACTTAAGATGAGGCAGAACATCATGGTGGAGAGCTGTGTGGTAAAGCAATGATGCTCACCCTCATGACGTCTGGGAATCAAAAAGGGTTGGGATCCTGTATCCTGGTCAATGGCACATCTCCTGTGACCTAACTTCCTCCCACTAGCCCAGCCTCCTAAATATTCTACCACTTCTCACAAGTTGGTGACCTCATCTTTAGCATATGACATTTGGGTGACATTTAAAATCTAAACCATAATGCATACCTTATAGAACCTTGTATCTGTCAATAGTGATCATATCTGCATTAAATGGGAGCATGAATTGTTTAACAGTGAGTGACAGCTGGTCAGAATAATCTTTTAATTAACCTGATATAAATCTGAAACTTAAAAACAAAAAGAAAAGAAAAGAAAAAAAAGAGGGTATTTATTCATGATGTAGAAATCTGTTTGTCTTAAAAAAAGCAAATATGAGTTGTAAGCATCCTTATTCATACTATATGGTCAGCTTTCTATCTCTGTGACAAAATAATTGAGATAACTTAAAAGAAGAAATAGTTTAAAAGAGTGAAAACATTGCAAATATTTAATAAATCAACAATAAATCCAAAGAGTTATCAAGAATACAAGTAACAATAAGTTGTGGCGAGGATATGGGGGGAAGGGCACAATTTTACATTGCTAATGGGCCTGCAAATTGGTGCAACCACTCTGAAAAGCAGTATGGAGATTCCCTAGAAAACTTGGAATCGAACCACCGTTTGACCCACCTATTTCACTCATCAGTCTCTACCCAAAGGACTTAAAATCAGCATACTGTAGTGACACAGCCACATTAATGTGTATAGCAGCTCAATTCACAATAACTAAACTATGGAACCAACCTAGATGCTTTTCAATAGATGAGTGGATAAAGAAACTGGGCTATATATACACAATAAAATATTACTCAGCATTAAAAGAGAATAAAATAATGGCATTTGCAGGTAAATGAATGGAGTTAGAGAATATGCTAAACGAAGTAAGCCAAAGGGTGAATGTTCTCTGATAAGTTGATGCTGATCCATAATAGGAAAGGGGGCATGGGAAGAATGGAGAAACTTTGGATTGGGCAAATGGGAGTGAGGGAGGGGGAGGGGGGATATGGGGGCAGGAAAGATGGTGAAATGAGATGGACATCATTGCCTTAGGTACATGTACGATTGCACAGATGTTGCAATTCTACATTGTGTACAACCAGAGAAATGAAAAGTTGTGCTCCATTTATGTATAATGAATCAAAATGCATTCTGCTGTCATATATAACTATTTAGAACAAATAAAAAATTTTAAAAAGACAATCAAGAAATTTTCCCCCCACTATATATTGCAGAATACCAAAATATTTTAAGAAAATGCATAAATGTGAACAAGTGAGAAAATACAAACAGGACAAGGAACATGCATGGAGCATGCAGGAGATATTGTGCTAAATGACATAATGGGCCACGGGCATCCTAACACATGCTAATAAACAGGTACTATTGGGTTGATCACCAAAATCAGAATTCTGGATGCTGGAAGCCTAGGATAAGGATTAGTTTCTTCAGAGCCCTCTCTTTGACACATATGTGGCCATCTTTCCCCATGTATTCATGTTGTCTTTCCTCTGTGCTTTGCCCTAAGTTCTTCTAATAAGAGGTCCAGTCATGGTGGATCAGGACCTGCTTCTATGGCCTCACCCTTAATTACTTCTTTAAAGGCCTTATGTACAAAATGCTGTCTCATTCGGAGGAACTGGGAGTGAGGACTTTAATATATGACTTTTGGGAGAGTGCATTCAGTCCATTAATAATCATAGTATACATAAAATTAAAACACTTCTGTAGATTTTTCATAAATTTGTGAGATTTAAGGCTCAGGAGAAACACAACATGTGAAAAACAAATTTGTAAGTGGTTAGAAAACATTATGAGAAGCAGAGGTAGCAAAATATGAGGCGTGTTTAATTTGAGTTGACACCAGCACATGATATAACTACAGTATATAAGCAATACTCTGTCTTCTAGAATGACAGTTTCTTAAATTCCTTGCAAACCTAATATAGTTTGTTTATGACTAATGTTTCATTATTTATTATTATTATTAATATTGCCTGTTCTTGCTGGGCATGGCGGCACATGCCTATAATTCCAGCAACTCGGGAGGTTGAGGCACGAGGATCAGGAGTTCAAAGCCAGCTGCAGCAACCTAGCAAGTCCTTAAGAAACTTAGTGAGACCCTGTCTCAAACTAAAAATAAAAAGGGATGGGGATACGGCTCAGTGGTTAAGTACTCTGGGTTCAATCCCTAGTACCAAAAAAAAAAAAAAAAAAAAAAAAAAAAAAAAAAAAAAAAAAAAAAAAAAAAAAAAAAAAAAAAAAAAAAAAAAAAAAAAAAAAAAAAAAAAAAAGAAAAGAAAAACAAACAAAAAACCAAAACCCCAAACAACCAAAAAATAGCATCTATTTTTGCTCTCAGAAATGTTCTTATTTATAATATCCTTATTACATGGTCAATGTAATTGGAAACTCCAGTGGATATTTACCAAAAATCTGAGGAAAATAATCAAGAATAAACTCTCCATATATCTGATAAATTGCTAATTACATGGCCAGTTATTCATAAATTCAGTAAAAATTGCCTAAAAGTGTACTAGTAGCCAGTCAATTGTGCCATATACTAGAAGCATAAGACTTAAAAGATGTGAATCTTCCTTTCTATCTCACTGTTAATGTTGAATCATTATGAAAAGTAAGAGGTAGTTTGGGCTCTGATCTTCTGAGATTTAGAGAAGCAGAAAAACTTGACTTAGCCACATAATTAGTAAATAGATGATTCCAAGTGTTTACCTCCAAATGCTGTACAATGAACCTCTATATTCTTCAAGTAACTGAGTCAAGAGATAAGTTTATTCTAGAATAAGACCAGTGAGAACCAGTCACGTTCTCCTCCCATCTCTTCTATAGAGCAATTTTGAAAGTAGTCACAGGGTTTTCTAAGGATAGCACATTTTAATTGAAACTTAGAGTCATTTTATTGAGAACGACATAAAGATGCCATCCTATTATGTATCCACATAAAAGGACATTTAATTTTGTGATTAGGGTTCAATTTATAAAAAAGTAAACCAATTAGCTGAATTGCATTTTTGTTCTATTCTTTGGATGATTTAATTACAGATCCTGAAATGTGCCCTGACTTTCAAGGAGGTATAAATTAAATAAGAAGTACATTTTGTGTCACAAAGAACTGAAGCAAACCATTGGTTAATATAGGTTTTATCACTTTATTGGCTACAAAGAAGTATCTTACACTACATGTAGTTCTTTACTCTTATCTGTTTCATACAAACAGATGCTAAACATATTGAGTATTTATAGCAAATTCTCTGGTTTATTAAAGTCACACAGAAACAATTAATCTTCACTCAAGGTTATAACCAGATTGACTTTGGGGCTCATGCTGGTAATCTGTAGTTTTCTGAGGCATTTACCTTGCCCCATTTGAGCAACAGCATGATTTAATGATAAACATTTTTTCTTCCCTCTGACTTCCACATGCTTTAATTGTACCACAATTATCTATTTGTATTGTGGGGATTGGATTGTCATTTCCAATTCTTCACTCTACCTCATATTACTATCTTTGCCATATGCCTTTACACTTATTTTCACTAGTAGCGAAGTACATTCCTCTGCCCCATTGATGGTGATGTAACTTCCTTTGATCACTGGAAAATGAATGAAAATGACTGGGGCAGTTCCAAATTTAGAATTTTACCAGCATGGCCCATTTGTGCTTACCCTTCTTGCATTTCTGCCATTTTAATTAGAAGAACATGTTTTGGTGAACCCATTGATCCAAGAAGAATTAGAGACACATGGAATAATGTATCAATGTGCAGCCTAGTGCCAAGCCTGGCCAAGTCCATATGCTTAATCAGCCAGCTTCCAGATGACCTGCCCACACAAGAGTTTATATCAAATATTAATATAAGCTCTTCATTTTAGGGTGGTTTTCTACATGACATTATTGTAGCAATAGACGGTTTATCTACACATATTCAAAAATTCCTTTAGAATGTCTTAGACACTGAACTCGGTGGTAATAAAATAGCAGAGAAAAGATCAGAGGTACATATATTCTTATAAACTGCAGTCTAGAGAGTGATAGGTGGTTGGGTAATTACAATATAGCGTGGATAGTGTTTAGATCACAGAAGGGCACTATGAGAGCATAGGAGACTATTGTTTCATTTAAATTCTCCATGGGAATAACTGTGTACACAGTAGAAGTTTGTCTTGTACAAAGTATGTAATGAAATTATTATGAACACAAAGCCTACTACAGGTGGAGGCAGCTGCAGAGGCCACCTCTTCACCCTGATTCTTGTGATGGCACCAGAAAGACTTAAAGACATATCAATCAGAGAATCAGAGTTTATTAAAGGAGATAGGAAAAGGAAAAGGGGAACACTGGCAGAGAGGAGAAGGATGGTGTGCCCTTCCTGCTCTCCATTTTTATTGCAAGTTTTCAGAGAGTCTCATTCAGGTCCACCTCTTGGCTTCTGTGACAGCACAGGAACTGCACTGACTGATCAAAGAGAGGATGGTGTGACAGTCACAGAGTTGGATATTAAGGAAATTGAGTCCCCTGTTTTTGCTTAAGTTTCCTGCCTCCTTGATCAATTTATTACCCTTTGAATAGCAGTCAGCAAGTTTTCTTTGTGGTTGCCAGGGTGATTGGGGCTTGTGATAGTTTCAGTGATAAGGGTGATAAGGACACCTGATAGTGTGTGAACTAATTTTGAAGCAATAGTTTTTCTTAAAGAGATGTAAATATGTTTGGGGGAGACTTTGAAATATCAGGCTCCCATCTTCCAGGTGTTTAGCTTTCAGATAAGACTCCCTGTGGTTTTCAGTCTCCCTTGTTTTCCTTTCTCTTCTCACCCATTCACGGCTAACTCACATCACTTCAAGCAGAGTTAACAGTTTAAGTGATCAGAGGACACTGAATTCTTAATGAACTCTATGAAGGTGACAGAGACTATGGTGAACATTAGAGAAATTGTGGACTAGACTTATACATGAGCTTTAGCTAATGGTCACACCTTTTTAACTGTGTTAAGGTGTTTGGACTTGACTCAGAGACAACAAAGGTAGTGTGCAAAGGAAGGAACTCTAGCTTTCCTTTACAGCAGTTGTTTTTGATTGCCTCGTAGGAAGGTGAATATCTTAGTCTATTTTTTGTTGCTCTAAAAGAATACCCAACACTAGGCAATGGAGAAAAATAGAGGTTTATTTGCTCATGATTCTAGTTGCTAGGAAACAAACAGCACAGTGCCAGCTCTAGGGTGGGCTTCTGGCCGCATCACAACATGGTAGAGAAGCAGAAAGGGAATTAGCTGAAGGCAGATGGGGTGCCATGGGAACAGGCAAGCAAGAGCCTGGGGAGAGGTCACACTTTCTCCTTTATAACAACCCACTGCCAAGAGAATTAATCCAGTTCAACCAGAAGCTAACTCACTCTTGCAAGACAGCATTAATCTATTCAAGGAGGTGGAGCCCCCTGTGACTAACTATCTTCCACCAGGCCCAGCTTAATGTTTCCAACCCCTCAACAGTGCCATGCTGGGGACCAAGTTTCCAGTATATGAACCTTTGAGGAACAAATCATATCTAAATCAAGGAACGAAGGTGTCTGTGCTCTTAGAGCCTAAGGAAAATCTTTTTCCTTGAGTGTGTATTTAATGCATTCAATGTGAATACTACTTAACACATTGAATGCATTACAGATTTATATTGCCAGTTTCAGTTTCTGGGAGGCAAATGGGGATACGAACAAAACAAGTAGTTAGTCATGGATTGTACAACTTTAGGAATACACGGTTTATCAACTCATTAGATCATCTTGCATGCCTTTCCCTACCAATTCAAGATGGATTCAACTCTAGACCAGCCATTTCCCAGTGGTTTGTCTAGTCCAATTTAAAAATAATCCAATGAAAAAACGTCAAGTCCTTGGAGAAATTATTCCCTGCTTTAATAGATTTTGCTGCTAGAAAATGCTTTTCTGATAGTCTTACCAAATTTTCTTTCCACAATTTTAGCCTATTACTTTTAATTCTGATTTAAAATCACTTAAACAGTCTTTTTTCCTATTGAATGGTCACACAATCACTTAATGTTAAGATCAGCTTTTGTCTTTTCCAACCCTTTTACTTTCCAGACTCTATTTTTTTTTTACATGCATTGAGATTGAGGTTTCTGTTTCTTTCTTTCCCCCTCCAGATTTATTAGCTCACATACTTTATATCCATTTCAATCTATTTTTCATCTGGCCTGTAAGCATTAATATCCTCTTTTTTTACTATTGTCTTCCCCAGTGATGTTTGCATCACATCCCTGATGAGGGTAATTAGTGAGCTGTTTGTTCCCCTTTCACAGCCATGAATAAAGATGTTCTATAAAGTAAAGCTTTCACGCTGATCTTTACTGGGTCCTCTGGGAGAATTCCTCTCAGCTATGTGCTCTGTCATTATCATGAGTTACTTTTTCCATTTCTTCCAGTTTTTAAAATATGCTAACAACAAAACATGCAAATCTACTGAAAAATGTCAAATGTGCAATTGTGAAGTACAGTATTCAATAAAAACCTACCAGTTAAAGTGCTTTTTATTTAGACATTACCAAGTCTTGTATTCATGATTTATAATACTCGAAGATCCTTCCAAAAGAGACAAAAACTTCATGACAATTGCAGGCTCAGCAGAACTATCAAGACTGGATCTTGGAAGCTTTTGTTAATGGTGGAGAAATGTTAGTAGAGATCCAACTTTCCCCAGTGCTTGGGGTATTGTGTTAGTGATAAAGCTGGAGATTTTTAGGGAAATTTTTTGTATATGTCTGGTTACTATTGCTTCTGAAGAAGCCTTCATTCTAGGGAAATAAAACCCTAATGTATTAGAAATTGTATTAAACACAGTGTCTTCTGACCCAAAGAAGATACAGCCCAGATACAATTAATGGAAGACTCATTAAAACCCATACACTTTTAAAGTCTGTGTGGATCCATTTTTTTATGTCTTGGGAGAACCCAGTGAGGGCAGATCTAGAATCACTCCTAATTCTAATCTCCTAAGTCAGATTAGAAAAGTGGAGATTACAGAATTTAATTGACTTCACAAGGGTTTCCTAAGACTGAATGCTATTGTTAAATTCAGATTCAGGGCTGTGGGATAGCTGACTGGTTTTTAAAGCACAATCAACACTGCAGTTAATGAGGTATCCATGCAAAATATCATGACTGGCACATAGTCACAGTTTATTACCCACTGGCTATGATTATGCCTCTGAATAAATGTCATGACTCTTATTTCCAAACAAAGTTTCAGAGTTTTGCAAACAGTAGCTCTTCCCAAAATGCTGAGGGAAAACTCTTTTAGGAGGTTACTATTGACATGCAAATGTGAAAAAAAATATTTCCTGCACAAATAAGTTTATTTTGTTATAGCTAAACAAAAATTTTGGAAGAGAAATGTTTAGAGTAACTTTGTGGTAAAACTGTTTGGCCTGTGACTCTGCAGTACATTTTTGAGCATCAATTGTCTCATTCTAAAAAGAGGGCTGTAATATGTTATAAAACAGAGGATATAAGCAAATTGAGGATAACAGCACTGCAGAGGTATATATGTATGTTATTACTACTGTCATTCAACTTCCCATCTAGCCACTGAGGGTTGAATGGTGGTCCTGAGAATGGGCATGTGCACATACTAATACCAAGAACCTATTCATGTTACTTCTGGATGAAAGGGGTATGTTGATGCAGTGGAGTTAAGGATTTTGATATGAGATCATCCTGGCTTATCTGAATGGACCCTTTTAAGAGACCCAGAGAGAAGTTACACACAAGGAGGAAGGTACATGATGTCAGAAGCAGAGTGTCGAGGGCCCTACAAGTCCAGCAGTGTCATCAGTGAGCACCAAAAACTGAAAGCAGCTGCCCTGCAGCCTCCAAAATGATCAGATTCCTGTTGAAACATTGCTTTTAGACTTTTGGATTGCAGAACTATGAGAGAGAATACATTTCTATTTTTTGACAACATCTAGTTTCTGATGATTTGCTATAGTAACCTCAAGAAGCCAATAAAAGACTAAAACATGGTATGATTCTAACTTTTAATTGATTTTATAATTCATTAATATAACCAAAGTTTCTAATTAACCCATAAAATGACAAATTGGAATGCATGATTCTTAAATTCCTTTTGAGGATCTGTACTTAATAAAAGGTGAACCATTTTACCAGTGAGTGTTGGAAATGTTCTCATTTTTTGACAAAAAGATTAAGACTTGGGATATTAAAAAGAACAGCTGGAAATAGGCAGGTACAGAAGAAAGCACATGTGGAAAGTGAAGCAAATCTGGGACTTAGCTGCTGTTTTTCAGGAAAAAAAAGGCTCTGTAGGCTGTAGTCATCCATTTTGTACATTTTACTTCAACCATTTAAGTTTAAATTCAAGGTCTCTTCCTATGGCAAATGTTCTTATCATTCAGGCAGAAAAAATGAACAAACAAACAATAACAACAACAAAAAAACTAGTTGAACATGTATGTATTTGAAAGCAGAAAAATGGAGAATTGTTTTAAGAGGCAGTTTTTAAGTTATTTAAACTGTAATGCTGCTACTTTCATATACACATAGAAGTAAAATCATGCACAGTTTATTCCTACTTTTGGAAAAATCTTTCTGTGAACTGGACAGGTTTTCAAAAAGTTTTCTAAAACTTTTCAAAAGGTTTTTAAAGTGGTATTTTATTGAATTATTAAGCAGTTTTAACATTTTTTGCTGATTAACAGTATATAGGACTGGACTCATTGGCAAGTATTCTATTTAGGGACAATAATACATTTTATTTTACATACAGTTAAAGTAGATTGAATAAAATTTGCTTATCCTATTAATTTATATTTATTCTAAAGTGTTAATACAATGATTTGATTGTTTGATTTCTAGTCAACATGTTTTATAAAAAATGTTTTTAATGTGTGACATGAAAGCCAAACATAACAAAACAAAAATAAAATGAAAAGCCCTTTAAAAATTATTTTAGATGACTCAAGAAGCCACCAACTAGAGAACTTGATGCACTGGGTCTATGTGCTATGCGCTGTTTCTTTCTGGAACAAATGTGAAAACTCTAAGATAAACTTCAGCATAGGGGTTACTTGTAAAGGAAATTACTATTAGTGACCTATCTTCAAATTATACTAGTCAAATGCTAAATGTCTTATATAGTTTTTTTGTCACCTTGGCCAAAACATCTGACAAGAACAATGTAAAGGAGGAAAATTTGATTTTGTCTCACAGTAGGCCAACACCATAGCTCTGGACTGACCCTAGGTGAGAGAGAACATCATGGTGCAAGGGCATGCTGGAGGAAAGCAGCTAACATGGCAATCAGAAAGCAGAGGGGGAGCTCCACTTACAAGGGACAAAATATAAACTCCGGCTATATATATCTATATCTATATCTATATCTGTATCTATATCTATATCTCCAGAGAATGGTTAATTAGAAATCTCATCAGTCTATTTATTTACTTGATACATGTGACTTGATACATGTGTATTTATTCATAATCTCCTATATAATACACACTACTCTGTGCTAGACAAAAAAAGCCAAAATAAACACAGGTTTTCAAGAAACTTCTTTTGCAATAAATACAGCCACACATAAATAGATCAGCAAATATGAAGGCAGCTGCAGGTAAAGTGAACAGAAGCATGGTTGGGTGGCCTTGTGGCAAGAAGCATGGTACACATGACCATAGGAAAAGGAGCTGGAGGTGAGATCAGGGTCTCTGGGCCAGGGCAACAGAATATACAGGTGAGTATATTGAGAAACTAGTGACAAGACCCTAAAGCCTAAACACAAACCATCATGGATAACGATCTTATTTTCATGAGCTCATCCTAATACATGTAGTACCAGAATCAGAGAAAATCGATGATCTTGACCAAAAGAGTGAATGGAGGCTGACTTCAGGAGGAAAATAACTGAAGAGGACCACACCACCAACCTTCCATCAGACTGTGTGTTTATTTTCATTGCCTTGGGAGAGTGAACACCAATCAACTTGCTCTTTTAATAATGTTTAGTGAGAGCACAGTGTTTTCCTCACCCAGAAATCTCATTGTCTGTTTGTGTTTAAATAGCCACATGAGGTGGGATGGTTTCAAGATGGTGGCCTAGAGGAACATGGCGTTCCTAGTCTCTCCAGGACTGGGGTTTAAAGTAGTAGAAACACTGTTTCTTGATAAGTTTTTAGAGGACACTTGACAGCTGCCTCCACGCAGAAACTCCACTCGCTTGCCTGCAGGGTACGGTTTGCACAGGATCCCGGCCACACACTCAGGCACAGGACTCTGACCCATTGTCCATGCAAAACCCACTCACTCACAGGATCCCCGGCTCCAGCACCTATACACTCTGCAGGACCTCGGATCACCCACTCATGCAGAACCCCTAGCCATTGCTCCCATACAGGACCACTGGCAGCTGCTCTTGTGTGGCTCTCCATCTACCAGGGTGGAACCTACCTGTTCGCCGGCACCTGGGGATGTGGGACAGGATCTGGAGAAAAACTTTTACTTCTGCGCAGCACACCACACACAGAGCTGCATCTCTGAACATGCACCCAACACCACTGTCCAGCCTGGCCCTTTACACTATCTCTGAAGCAGACAGCTTGTTTTTGAGACTCCAGCTTCACAGTCTTTGACCTGAGCGGGCAGATACCAGTAAGCAACAGACAACTCCACCTACTGGAAGAGAGGGAAAGCAATCCCGCTTATTTACATTGAGACTTTTTATTTCTTATTTTTTTCCTTCTATTCCTGTTTTCCCCCCTCTCTTTTCTTCCACTTCCCTGTTTTCTTTTCTCTCGCTTCACTCTTTTCCCACCCTCACATCCCCAACATGTATTAAACCAAGTATTTTTTATGCATTAGGCTACTGTGGACCAGGATATCTGATTAATATACTACAGTTGTATTATATAGTCTCATAACTTCCACATTTACATGTTTTATTTTTCTTAATTTCTATGTCTCCTTGTTAGTTGTACTCTATTTTCTTCCTACTTATTGGTCTTCCCCAAATCTCCTTCTCTCTTCTCTACTAATTGCCAATCTTTTGGATTCTTTCTTTCATGATTTCTAGAATCTAATAACTATATCCTCACTTCCTACATCCCTAACATCTCATCCTACATCCCATCCCCGGTTGTCTCTAGCCCACCAGCAGAAACTGTAGACCCTTGTGCAAACCTATTGTGTATACAGTAGATGCTAATTGAACTCATAATTTCTGTATATTGTGACTAAGCCATAAATGTATTTAGGAGCTATTAGGAGCTACTTGGTTTGAAACTATATATTGTTTGTATTGAGATCTGTCAATATTGGTCTCCCCCTTAATGGAGAGGCATTGGAACCCTCTAGGGAATCTAGAAGCCTATAAGCTAAAAAGTGTAACACCTCAGATCTGCGGTGCTAGAAGGGCAGACACACAAACAACATGAAAAAATAAGGGAAGAAAATGCCTCAAACAAACCAAGATACTACACTATTAGAATCCATGGTCAGCATAACAGAAGAAATTTCAGAGAAGGAGTTCAGGATGTACATAATTAAAATGTTCTGTGATGTAAAGAATGATATAAGAGAGCAAACCCAAGCAGCAAAATATCATTTTGATAAAGAGCTACATAGGCAAATACAGGAAGCAAAAGATTACTTCAATAAGGAGATAGAGATTCTGAAAAACAACCAAACAGATATTCTCAAAATGAAAGAAAATAAACCAAATTAAAAACGCAATAGAAAGCATCACTAACAGATTAGATCACTTGGAAGACAGAACTTCAGACAATGAAGACCAAATATTTAATCTTGAAAAATAGAGTTGACCACACAGTGAAGACGGTAAGAAACCATGAACAGAACATCCAAGAATAATGAGATAACATGAAAGACCAAATTTAAGAATTATTGGGATAGAGGAAGATATAAAATTTCAAACCAAAGGAATGAACAATCTATTCAATGAAATAATATCAGAAAATTTTCTAAACATGAAGAATGAATTGGATCAAATACAAGAGGCTTACAGGACACCAAATGTACAAAATCACAACAGATCTACACAAAGGCACATCATAATGAAAATGCTTAGCATTCAGAATATGGAGAGATCCTTAAAAGCCACAAGAGAAAGGAATCAGATTATATATAGGGGGCAACAAATTAGGATCTCTGCAAACTTCTCAACCCAGACCTTTAAAGTAGAAGAACTTTGGAATAATATATACCAAGCTCCGAAAGACAATGGATGCCAACCAAGAATCATATATCCAGCGAAATTAAGTTTTAGATTTGATGATGAAATATAAACCTTCCAAGATAAACAAAAATTAAAAGAATTAACAGCAAGAAAGCCTGTACTACAGAACATTCTTGGCAAAATATTCTATGAGGAGTAACAAAAAACAACAATGAAAACCTGCAAAAGGAGAACTACACTAAAAGAGAGGCAAACCAAAGGAGAAACCCAGTCAAGTTAAAAACTAAGAATAAACAAAAATATCTGGGAATACAAACCATGTCTCAATAATAACATTGAATGTCAATGGCACAAACTCGGCAAATAAAAGACATAGACTGGCAGATTAGATTTAAAAAAAAAGAAAGAGACAGATTGAAGGTGAAAGGATGGAAGAAAATGTATCACTCACATGGACTGCGTAAATAAGCAGGAGTTTCCATCCTCATATCAGATAATGTGGACTTCAAACCAAAGTTAGTGAAAAGGGATAAAGAAGGTCATTTCATACTGCTTAAGGGAATTATATATCAATAAGACATAACAATCTTAAATATCTATGCCCCAAACAATGGGGCAGCCATGTATGTCAAACAAAACCTTCTCAACTTCAAGAATCAAATAGACCACAACACAGTAGTACTGGGAGACTTTAACACATCTCTGTTACCACTGGATAGATCTTCAAAACAAAAACCAAACAAAGAATCTACAAAACTCAATAGAACAATCAATAACCTAGACTTAACAGACATATATAGAATATTCCATTCTTCAACAAGCAAATACACTTTTTTCCTCAGCAGCACATGAATCCTTCTCCAAAATATGCTATGCCACAAAGCTAGTCTTAGCAAATACAAAAAAAAAAAAAAAAAAAGAGAGAGAGAGAGATACTACCCTGCACTCTATCTGATCATAATGGAATGAAATTAGAAACTAATGATAATTTAAAAACACCTGGAGATTCAATAATATGCTATTGAATGATGATGCATGGGTAACAGAAGACATCAGGGAGGAGATTTAAAAATTATTAGAGGTAAATGAGAACTCTGATACAATATATCAAAATCTCTGGGACACCATGAAGGCAGTGCTAAGAGGAAAGTTCATTTCATTAAGTTCATATATTCAAAGAAGAAAAAACCAACATATCAATGACTTGATGCTACATCTCAAAGCCCTAGAAAAAGAGGAACAAACTAACACTGAAAGAAGTAGAATACAGGAAATAATTAGAATCAGGGCTGAAATCAATAAAATGGAAACAAAGGAAACAATTCAAAAAACTGACAAGACAAAAAGCTGGTTCTTTGAAAAAATAAATAAAACTGACAAACCCTTAGCCACCCTAACGAAAAGAAGGAGAAAAAATTCAAATTACTAAAATTTGTGATGAAAAAGGAAATGTCATGACAAATTATGCTGAATTACAGAAGATAATTAGAAACTATTTTGAAAATCTATACTCCAGTAAAATAGAAAACTCTGAAGACACAAACAAATTTCTAGAGACATATGACCTACTCAAACTGAACCAGGAGGACATTCATGACATAAGCAGATCAATTATAAGCAAGGAAATAAAAGATGCCATCAAGAGCTTTCCAACTGAGAAAAGCCCTGAACCAGAAGGATTCTCAGCCAAGTTCTCCAAGACCTAAAAAGAAGAATTAACTCCAATACTCCTTAAGTTATTCCATAAAATAGAAAAGGATGTAACCCTTCCAAACTCATTCTGCAAGGCTAGTATCACCCTGATACCAAAACTAGACAGAGACACATCAAAAAAGGAAAATTTCAGACCAATACCCTTGATGAATAGAGATGCAAAAATTCTCAATAAAATTTTGGCAAATTGCATACAAAAGTATATTAAAAAACTTGTGTATCATGATCAAGTAGGGTTCATTCCAGGAATGCAAGGTGGGTTCAACATATGGAAATCAATAAACATAATACATTACATCAATAGAATTAAAGATAAGAATCACAAGTTTTTATCAATTGATGCAGAGAAAGCATTTGACAAAATACAGCATCCTTTCATGTTTAAAACACTAGAAAACCTAGGGATAGTAGGAACATACCTCAACATTGTTAAAGAAATCTATGCTAAACCTAAGGCCAACATCATCTTAAATGGAGAAAAACTGAAAGCATTCCCTCTAAAAACTGAAACAAGGGATGCCCTCTTTCACTACTCTTATTCAATGGTCCTTGAAACTCTAGCCAGAGCAATTAGACAGATGAAAGAAATTAAAGGGATACAAATAGTAAAAGAAGAACTCAAACTATCATTATTTGCAGATGACGTGATATTATATTTGGAGGATCCAAAAAGTTCCACCAGAAAACTTCTAGAATTAAATGAATTCAGTAAAATTGCAGGATATATAATCAACAACCATAAATCAAATGCATTTCTATACATCAGTAATGAATCCTCTGAAGGAGAAATCAGGAAAACTACTCCTCCAGAAATAGCCTCAAAAAAAAAACAAACAAACAAACAAAAAACTTGGGAATCAATCTAACAAGAATGATGAAAGACCTCTACAATGAAAACTACAAGATGCTAAAGAAAGAAGATCTTAGAAGGTGGAAAGATCTCCCATGCTCTTGGATAGGCAGAATCAATATTATTAAAATGGTCATATTACCCAAAGGGCTCTACAGATTCAATGCAATCCTAATTAAAATCTCAAAGTCATTTCTTATAGAAATGGAAAAGGCAATCACGAAATTTATTTGGAAAAATAAGAGACCCAGAATAGCCAAAGCAATCCTCAGTAAGAAGAGTGAAGCAGGAGTTATCACAATACGAGAACTTAAACTATATTGTGAAGCTATAGTAACAAAAATGGCATGGTATTGGCACCAAAATAGACATGTAGACCAATGGTACAGAATAGAAGACACAGTGACTAACTCACACAAATACAGTTATCTCATACTACACAAAAGTGCCAAAAACATACATTGGAGAAAAGATAGTCTCTTCAACAAATGGTGCTGGGAAAACTGGAAATCCATATGTAGCAAAACAAAACTAAACCCCTATCTCTCACCATGCACAAAACTCAACTCAAAGGGGAGCAAAGACCTAGGAATTAGACCAGAGACCCTAAGCCTAAGTGAGGAGAAAGTAGACCCAAATCTTTATCACGTCGGATTAGGCCCCGACTTCCTTAACAAGACTCCTAATGAGCAAGAAATAAAAGCAAGAATCAATAAATGGGATAGATTGAAAATAAAAAGCTGCTTCTCAGTAAAAAAACAAACAAACAAACAAACAAACAATCTATGAAGTGAACAGACAGACTACATTCTGGGAGCAAGTTTTTGCCACATGCATATCAGATAGAGCACTGATCTCTAGGATATATGAAGAACTCAAAAAACTTAACACCAAAAAAACAAACAAACCTATCAATAAATGGGCTAAGGAGCTGAACAGAAACTTATCAGAAGAAGATATACAATCAATGAAGAAATATATGAAAAAACTGTTCAACATCTCTAGGCATTAGAGAAATGCAAATCAAAACTACTCTACGATTTCATCTCAACCCAGTCAGAATGGCAGTTATCCAAAATACAAGTAACAATAAGTGCTGTCAAGGATGTGGTGAAAAAGGCACACTCAAACATTGCCGGCGACAGTGCAAATTGGTGCAACCTATCTGGAAAGCAGTATGGAGATTCCTTAAAAAACTTGGAATGGAACCACCATTTGACCCAGCTATCCTACTCCTCGGCCTATACCATAAAGACTTAAAAACAGCACACTACAGTAATGCAGTCACTTCAATGTTTATTGCAGAACAATTCAAAATTGCTAAGCTGTGGAAGCAACCTAGATACCCTTCAATAGATGAATGGATAAAGAAACTGTGGTATATATACACAATGGAATATTACTGAGCAATAAAAGAGAATAATATTATGGCATTTCCAGGTAAATGGATGAGAACATCATGCTAAGTGAAGTAAGCCAATTCCCCAAAACCAAAGGGTGAATATTCTCTCTGATTAGTGCATGCTGATACATAAGGGGGGGTGTGGTGGGGACCATGGGAGAAATGGAGGAACTTTCGATGGGACAGGGTAGGAGGTGGAGGATGGGATGGGGAATGGGAGTAGCAAAAATGGTGGAATGAGATGGACATCACTACCCTAGGTACATATATGAAGACACAAATGGTGTGACTCTGTCTTGTTTGCAACCAGAGAGATGGAAAACTGAGCTCTATTTATGTACTCTAACTTGAAATGCATTAAAAAACATAGCCACATTATACAGAAACTACTAACTGACTTGTCAAGCTCCCTTGATAAACTCTTTAGTAGTCTATATAGATTTTGAAGGCCACCACAATGGAATGCAGGGTGCCTTGGCTCTGTCAAATCAGTTCCCCTTTTCCCCTTGAGGAGAGATGGCTTTGAATTGATCTCCTAATAGAGTCAACTTACAAAGGAGAGGCATTCAATGAGTCTGTTGAATCTGTTGACACAGATTGTAAGTAAATACATGGTTTATGGGTAGGCAACTTCTGAGAGAGTTCACTATGCTCCTTATTCCTGGGAGACAGGTATCCATGCCCTTTGAGTGTGGACTGGATTCAGAGACTCATTTATAATTAATAACAATATAATTTATAATTAATTAATTTATGATTATATACATTTATATAATTTATAATATAACTCATTAATTAATTATAATTAATTAATGTAGTTAAGTGTAATAAGGTTAGGTTAGGGCCAATCATGAACTTGGATCTTGTGAATTAGCCTGTTAGACTTTTCCTAGTTCAAATCTAGGTCATTTGGTTCAGCAGGAGGGTAAGAATTCTTCAGGTTACAAGAAAGCTCTATTTCTCTATTTGGGGAGCAATGAAACAAATCAAGCACATTCATTCCTATATTTCTTATCACTATATATTCAATCATATGCACATGTACGCATATGCAAAAACACACACACATGCACACACACACACACATGAATGCATGCACTCTCTGGGGTGGTAAAAGTAGAACATTCTCAGAATGTACCTAGAATCTTGTCCAACCACTACATGTTCTAAGAGGAAATGGAAAGAAGCAGAAAATTACCACCTCTATTAACGCAATGTAGCATCAGGTGTGTGATTTGTGAAACTGCAACAGAGAAGAATAGAAAGTGATCTAAGCAGAATAATAATAAAACAACAATGTATGCTATTTTTTTTTTTTGGTTAATAGCATTAGAAGAGTGAGTAAGGAATTGTCCTTAATAATGTGAATGTTTCAAGAAGAAAAGTAAAAGCAATATCATTATTACCCTCTGGCAACTAAAAACCTATTCGACACTCATGTTACTTCATGGGAAAAAATATGTCACACTTTCAAAGAATTCTTTATCCTGGACCTTCTATGGACTCACTATAGCAGGATTTAAAATTTTGTAGGGAAAGGTTAAAAAATCAACTCTGTCCTCTTTTTATGTTTTATCTAAAGTTGTTCCAAATTGTGCAACTTCCCATTTCTGTATGTATAGTTCATCAGTATGGGATCTGGCTTTAAGTTTCTCAATGAATAATTTAAAGAAGAAGAAGAATTTCACCATCTGGACCTTTTTATTTTTGGTGATACTGGGGATCAAACCCAGGGATGCTCCCACTGAGTGGAGGTGGTGCTCCACCTTTTTATTTTTATTTTTGAGACACAGTCTTGCTAACTTGCCCTCAAGCTTGCAATCCTCCTGCTTCAGGCTCTCATATCTCTGCATCCAGCAAAATCAAATGCCTCCTCCACCTCACCTGTCTTTTAACTTCCCATTTTCCTTCCTCCCTTCCCCCTTGTGTCCACCCTTATTCCCATCCTTCCTGGTTTTTTCTTCCTGTCTTCTTTCCCTTCTTCTTTTTCAACTTCCATCTTTTCCTCTGTTAGTAGAATTGGAGTCATATATATATATTTTTTACTTCTGGATATTTTTCACATTCAGGATTTTGCACATAGTGTATAAAATGTCATTAAAAAGCAATTCAATTCATCTAGCAAGTATAAAAGAACTATTCCATAGGCATGTTTCAGGACGGAAACCCTCAGGTGATCAGAATCTAACCGGACACCAAAAGCAAGGGCATTTGCAACTGTAACTGATGCTCCAGAATAGGGCTTTGCAGGCATTTACTCAAAGTCAGTATTGCTGCCTGTTGTGGATATTTGGAGGCTATTAATAAGTTTCACCAAGTTTATGAGTGAAAACATAAAAGACCTGGTCTTAAGACAAATCTAGTTAAAGGATAAGAAATTTGAGCATGTTTGTGGGTAAAGAATAGAAATCTAGTAGAGATATTGAAAATACAAGGCCAACTGTACAACTGATAGAACATTATAGGCAGCAAGATGTTATGTGATAATCTGTGGACACTTGAAATTTGCCATTTATAAAAGGGAGACTCTCTTGTAAAGAGGATAAAGTGAAGGTAGAAAATATAAAGAACCTCAAGGGAGGAGGTAGATTAAGAGATCATATGCCTGGTTGTGGTCATAATTGAGAACTTTGGTGAGATCATTTGTTCATCTGTTAAAATTTATGCTCCTGGGGAGGTCAGGGACTTCAGGATGTTGAAGTTTTGGATCAGTTGCTATAGGGAATGAGATACAGAATCAACAGTAGAGTTTGAATCACTTGCATTTCTAATGAAATTAGAAAGTTGAAAGACATTTTCCTCCAGGCAGGCACTTTTATCCAGAAAGGAGTGAAGAAAACAGAAAGAATTTCCCAGGGCTTGAATTTGGAAAAAGAAGTGTGAACCCTACAGGAGGCATTATAGATACACTGGCCAAGCTTTCTCAAACTGTGTTAATAAGAAATTGCAAACTGGGTTGAACAAAGAGTGAAATCAGATAGGCATGATGGCTGCTGCAGCATGGGGGGTATGGAGGGTAAAAAGTTCACAACAAAGATGTAGATGAGGTCCTCATGTATAATGGAGAAACATGTAGTGCTCAGGTTGAAGCACTGGTCAAAATCTGAGGATCTGAAGGGAAGCAGTTCCCAGGGATGATGCAACTAGGCTGTGGACATGCCAATACATGGGTGGGTGGATATGGAGGCCATTGGAGTTCAATGCCTGAAAGAAGTTTAAAGATTGCAATGGGAGAGTGGTAGCAGGGAAAGGAGATGATGAGGTTGTGAATCAGGAGTCAAAACAGGAAGGAAATTTTCATATGTGTTCACCATGGTAAATAAGAAAGGATAGGGATGGAAATTACCTATCATTTCCATTGAAGTAGAGGCTTTTTTTGAGAGGAGTTATTAGCCCTGCACAGTGTTCATTTTGATTAATTTAGATTCTTGATATGCCTTATGAAAACATAAGATTATAAATTGAAGCATAACGCCACCCGTCCAGAGTGGATTGGAGTCTTATGTTCATGTCTTGGAGTCTCAGTTTCATTCAGACTCCACATGTTGCAACACCAGTCTAGAGAAACCAGAATAGCAGAGAGAACTCAAACTTCTATTGTTTTGGGATATAATTATTTATTTATTTATTTATTTATTTATTTATTTTGGTAAAGGAAAAGTTAAGGGGAATCCATTTTTTCAAGTTTTATCTTTCATGTCAAAGTGAAAATTGATTTCATAATTGTAATGCTGGAGGATTGATTTCATAATTGTAATGCTTAGAAGGAGGATTAATGGATGGAAGCTATTGTGAAGCAAATTTTAGTACATGCAAGGAAAACACCAGTTAGGACTGCCCCCAAATGGAAATTGCTTCTTCTTGAAGTAATGAATTCCATACCATGGATAATGTTTTCACTAGACAAAGAAATTCTTCATACCATGGGGTTTACAGGAGGGATGAACTAGAAGTTTGTTAGAAATGCAGATTGTCAGGATGTTTCAGATATCTCATGTAATAAAAATCCGCATGCATTCTGACAACATCCTCAGGTGACTGAGGGCTGTGCACATTAAGGCATTGAGCTCGAGGACATTCCCCCTGATGATTGGGCTCACAATCTATAACCCATTTCTAATCTGTGACTTTTGTCATATATTCTGATTTTAAAAGCATATTTTTCTTCCTTGGTTTGTCTCTGCCTTTTAGCATTTCAAATGCCAAATGAAAAAGTCTAGTGGAGGGAGCTGGGATTGTAGCTTAGCGGTAGAGCGCTTGCCTTGCATGCGTGAGGCCCTGGGTTCGATCCTCAGCACCACATACAAAGCAATAAAATAAAGACATGGTGTCCATCAACAACTAAAAAAATATTTAAAAAAAAAAAGAAAAAGTCTATTGGACTTTGACTCTTCATAATAGGTTTGATTTTGTGAGATTATTTTCATAACACATCATTTCAGAGTTCATCTACTTAATAGGAGCTCTGAAATGCCACAGTTTGAAAGTAACATTGTGCCTCATGAGTTCTCTGCTTGAAGTACTATTTTAACAATGTTAAAACAATGCATTGAAAACAATAAAAAACATAACATCTGATATCCCCTATTAGAACTAGCCCTGTGCCACCCTTGCTGATTGCTCCATGTGGAGTCTTGGAACCTTCTCCTAACTTAAGAGTTTGCTTTCACTGGTCAGTAAGAAGCTGCTTGTGATGAAGAATTGTTACTTTCTTGCCTTTGTCTTACTTTTTCTCTATCCTCCCCTTTAAAAATAAAATCTGTATTCTTTTATTTTTATTACTCAGATTTATCCAAGATTCTAGATTGTTCTTTTGAGACAACTCAAACCTTGTTTTGCTTTAAGTGCCTGGTGAGTACAACAATGATTCATTTATCAACAGAGAAAATAAATTGATAAACTGTGGTAGTAATTATTCTTATTTATTTTTTTGTCCAGAAAGCACATTCTTTGAGTTTTTTCTCCAAATGGAAAGAATTTTTAATTAGCATAAATATGATACAGCTCCTCTGTAAGAGGGAAACATCATAGAAATGAATAGGGCTTTGAGCTACAAACCTCTCTCATGACCTGATATTGTTTTGTGTGTGTACAATAACTGAGCTGTATAAAAAAATCTCTGCTGTCAGCAATGGTACATCATGATTTACAATGTCTCCCTTCCAAAGGGAGTATTATCACTACTTACAAAAGTAGCTGATTTATAGCAAGTGGCAACAAGCAAGAAATCACGGTTTTATGGTGAAAAAAAGAAATGGTAGTTAATGTAAAGTTTTTCTTCTTTGAGTTAGGGAAAGATTTGCTATTTGTGATGACTAATATGCTTGGCAACCTAACTGAAGACTTACTAAGTCAAATCATCTGTTGTCTAACGGTAACTCCATTATGGACAAAAACATAAAGTGTGTTTCTCCTTGCTTTGCAAATACTCTGATAACACTTTTATGTGTGAATCCCAAATATGACAGTGATGCCCATTTACTTTTGTTTGATTAATCACCAAAAAGCTTACTAATTATTTTCCTTTATTATCACTTACCCTCTTATCTGTCCTTTCCTTCTTGTTCCCATTGATACATCTCTAACATTTTACTTGAATTCTATTTCAATACTCTGAAAACTACAAAAAAAATCAATATCAATCTCTCATGGCATGGAAGGATATGTTGAAATTTTTAAACCAAAAACAAAAACATGCTTTGAAAACTTGCTATTTTAACTGGAATTCCTTTGAGTTCTTGCCAATTTAAGGCATTCCTTTTTACGTGTTTACAAATTGCTTCTTCTCTACGTTGAAACATCCCCTTGTGATTGTTTCTTCTACAACTTTTTGGATTTGCAACAGTACTCTCTTTTTTCACTAATCTGCTTCTTCCAGTCTTAATTTCTCTTTCTTTCTCTTTTTTTGGGTCCCTTGCATTCCAGTTTCTTGGGGTTGCTGATGGGTCTCTCACCTGCTGACCTGTTTACCTCATTGTATGTAATAGTATCACTGTGGTGAGGATCCTCTCTCTTGTACAACACTCACCCATAGCCCATCCATCTCTTAAGACCTTTGTCCCATATGTTATCTCTCTATTTTGGTGCTATTTCCTCTGAAGCTATTTTTCACCTGCTTACAGGCCTTCTCACTCTTTCTTTGACTGGGATGTCCTCAAAGCATGAAGATTCATCGCATTCTTTCCATCCTTCTACTGCTATGTGTTTGTCTGTTCATTCACTGGCAGCTTTTATCATGAAGTTACCATGCACTCATTTTTTTGTATTTCATAAGTGTTGAGAACTTTGGGACAGTAACTTTCTAGAAGTGAAGCAAGGCTTTTGCTTTATCAGTCTCTGTAAAGAACAATGAAAGTTATGGTGGAGGATAAATGTGCAACCCTGCCTGGTGCTTCTGGTGGACAAAACAAGTGACTGAAAATCATACTTACCTGCCATGATGGCACATGCCACATCATCATTCATAGGCTATTAAACCACAGCAGCCCATATGGAAAGATGGTTTAGTAGTACTTTTCTCAATTAATAGCAGCACTTTTCCTTTGCAAGAGAGAGAAACAAGAAGACATAAACTACATCACAATACAACAGAGGAAAAGTGAATCCAAGTCCACACATTATACATTTGTATAATTGTTCTTTTTGAATGGATGTCTTCCGAATTCTAGAAATAAGCATGAGGCCAAGATCAAAGTAAAAGGGAGTTTGGTTTGGTTTACTGATCAAAGGGCTCCAGAGAAGCAAAAGACGGAAATCAGGATCTTTCAATCCACGATGCAATTGACCTCAAACAAGTTATGACATTAGCACACCTTTATATTAGACAATGACAGTGATTAATATAATATAGCTAAACTTAGAAAATGTGTAGTGTGCTAATGTCATTTCACCTTACCAAGAGCTGCCACAGTATTTTAACACTTGTGATTTTCTTCAAGTGGTAGGGGCAAAATCATAAAAACATTTTATAATTAGAATTCTATGAATCTCACACCTTATGTTTCCTTCTAAATTCCACACCAACTCTAAAATATATAACATGACATTAGCAGTTATGGAAGCTTTATAAGTTTGAAAATTAATTATTTTGTAAATTTTCCCCAAATTTCTAACTCAGCCAAGAAATTTTCCCCCTAAATACCCGGTTTGTCCTAGTCTATAAAACAAGGCATCCCTTTCACCTCTTTTACAGGTCTGTATTTTAGAATGTGACTATGATCTCATTCGATTTGTTTCTTTATTTTCAGTATTCTCATATTCCTCATCACAAGCTAAAAACAGATTTGTTAAATTTTGCCCATTGAATTCTTGGATTCCTAGTAACATTGCATAAAGTTCATAATATGACTATAATATTGATTTATCACAATTTGAGCTGATATTCTTTATATTAGCTTATGATATATACATTCAATTTGCAGACTTTATTTCTAAGTGAAAAATGATTTTTGGTTACACGTGTGCTAAAATATGAATCCTGTACTTAACAAACAAGCTGGATTGATTGACATCCTCATTATTGTAAAGTATACATTTAGTGCTGTGGGAATCCCTTTTGAGTTACTGAAATTGGAAACTTAGAGGATTATGATAATGAAAAAGTGAAACTAGGCAGAAGGTTATTAATCTATGGAGACAAAATACGACTCACAGAACCTATAGTGATGGAATAAATCTGAAAGAAAAGAGGTAAGTCAGTGAAGGTCAGATTCAGCCAGAAATGTCATGAGTAGGACCTGAACCAGAGATAAGGCTGACATCTAGTTGTGTATTTTCTATTAAGAAAATAAGTTTCATAGTGAGATCAAAGGTGCAAATAGGTAGGTCTGAAAAAAACTGACAGTTCCTGGAAGGTCTTGGAAGCACAGAAACCATATGTCAACTTTACAGGTCCAAAGCTTGAATTCTTTTTTTTTTACCCAGAGAGAATGACTTGTCATATACATACCAAAATTTTAATTTACAAGGAAAGCTTATACATAGACCTTTCATCTTTTCCCATGGTAAAATGTAAATGAAAAGCAAAATTAGAACTATACAAAATTTGGTGAGTACAATGGCAAAAACAGAAAGCAAAGCACCTGACCTCATTTCTGACAGTTGATAAGTCTATTATGTAAACATGATAATTTTAGATCGTCATGAAAGCTATAAATAAAATAAATTGGAGTAATGTGAGAGAAATGTAACCAGAAATGTAGATTTTCTATTTTATTTATTTATTGTTCCCCTCTAGAACAAGCTAAAGAAGTGACATTTTACATAAGACCTGAAAGATGAGAATGTCCAAACCATATTAAAATGCAAAGAAAGAATACCCAGGCAAGAGAAATAAGAAAACACTTGCTGATAGGTATTGGTGTCATATTGTAACTTTCAGGATTTGGGGAGAGTATTTATGATGTTTTTTTTTTCTTGCTGTGGATTGACATTTCTGGCACTTCTAAGGGTAAATTAAAAAAAATAAATTCCCTTGCTTTTCACATCACTACCATCATCTACCTTTCTACACCCACTGCACACACTAAACACAATAGTATTAAAATATCAATTTTTTATTTGTACAAAGGGAATTTACTGCCTAGACTGTACCTAGGATGGGTGCAGCAAGAGGCTAAAAGCTACTTACAGTGCTTGACAGTTTCCAAAACACAGATATCAACATCGACTTAAGACCTTAGAGCCAGTAGGCAAGGAGTTTCTGGTAGAGATGATTATGTGCTATCTTTGTGATTTATGAATGTGTCGACTCTAATGAAGAGTTGTGTATGGCTTTCAAATCAGAGTTTTACTTTGGATTTATATTTTTAAAATAGTATAAATAGATTCTAAAATTGTTTGGAAATAACCTTTAGAACATAATTTTAAAATAGTAAGTAGGAAATGAATAGACGATATCGTCAAACAATTCTTCAATAGATAGAAAAATAAATATTTAAGTGATATTGGATTTTTAAAAACAAACAGTCTGCAAGTTGAGGAGTATGAATAGCACTGAAATTAAGAAAAATAGAAAGTTTTATTCATGGCATTACTTGTGACTCTTCATATACTTTCACGTGTTCTGGTATTTGAAGACTTTTTTTTGAAAAATGAGTGATGAAATATTTCAAAGCCTGTATCAATGAATTATGAACACTCAGAAGGACAAATGAAAATCTTGGAATCTCATACTGATGCTTTTATGATCATCTAAAGAAAATTCATGCCAGCAGTAAGATGTTTCTTCATTAGGAGTTCAGAACACTTTATCCTTTTTGAGTTTTTCCCTTCTTATTTTTCTCTCTAGAAAATATGCTTCTAAAATACCTCTCACCTTTGCATTTAAAAAATGACTAAAGCTGCTTATATTCTATGCATGGTTGTGGATTCAAGGTTCAACCCAATTTATAACCTAACATGTTACCAAAACATTTGAAATATTAAAACTTGATGAATAGCACAGACTTGCTAAAACATTGAGTATATTCTAGGGTATGTGGCCAATGATTAATTTTGAAAGTACATTAAAATGCAAATCAACTTTTTGTAGAAACTTCTAGTGCTTGGAAAGTCTACTGAAAATATTTTCCACTGAATCATTAAACAAAAGTAACTCATTGATTTCTAGATGAGTAGAACACATGACTTTAGAATTGAAACTGTAAATTTTAGAAAGTGCTAGACAAAGACATTAGGATTATCTGAAAGTTAAAAATTTAGGTAGAAATATTAATATTTTAGCCAAAGAAAAACAAAAAATTAAATGTCATCATCATAATAATGTATTATATGATATTCTTTATTAAATAAACTTTCCTAATTAGTAAATTGCTTTCCATATTTTATGATTATTTATTCATATTATTAAATTCAGGTGTGTTTTACAGAAATGGCTCAGAATTCAGTCCATAGATTTGGTTTTCAATCTCATCTTGATCACTTAGCTAACACTGCAGATTTTGAAATTTTTATGCAAACATGAGGCTAGATGACTGCTATGTTCCCTTGGACTTTTAAAGCCCATGATTCTGAAACTGATGATGATAAACAAAAATTCTGGGAATTTGGGTGGAGTGGGGTTGGATTGCATTACATTTGGCATCTCTGTGCCTTGTGTCAGAGTGTTTCATTTTCATTAGCATCTTTAGTGGTAAAACACACAAATTATTTTTGAACACGAATGTCATCAATAAATCATACATTTTAAACACTGGTATGAGCACTGAAAAATTAGCTAAAGGGCTTTGAAATTAGGAGAAGATTATTCAACAGAGATAAAAAATAAATAAAATCTAGTCTATCTAGAGACAAAAAAAATCCAAATCACATTATAGAAAAATTCTGGAAAGCACTATTGGAGGTTGAAACATAGAGGTAAAAAGAAAGAATAGGCTGCTTATGAATTATAGTAAAGTACTTCAAAGCAAAGGTACTTCATGCTTTGGGCTACAGAGACAGCACCTAAGACACCTGCTAAATTTTATAGCGAGTATGGTCTGTGATTCAGAGGTTTGGAAAAGCAAGTTTACAATATGTAAATAGATAATAGTGAATTCTGACTTTTAAGGGGTTTTAATTGTGAAATTTTACATTACCTTGTAATTTCTGACCCCAGTACATCTTGCAGCTGGTTATATCTGAGGAGTTAAAGTGAGAGGATATGCCAAGCCTTGCTTAAGTGTGCAACATGCACTCCCTCACTTGATTCTGCACAAATACATAGGAGGAGTTTTACTGTGGTTATTGCTATCTAGCCAGGAAGTGGTGGAGACAGGATTTGGACTTTGGCTCATTCTACAGCCCTTACTTTTAAGTACTTCGTGATTCCTAGTTTATTGTTTTTGTATTTTGTGGTTGCCATATATTAGTAAGTAGAACCAGAGGTTGTCAACTTTGATCAAATTATGCAAAGCAGAGCTTCATTAGAGTGTCTCTTAGATGAACAGTTCAAAGAAACCATGTTTCCTCTGGGTTTCATATTTAAGCTCCAGAACCTGTTAAGGAGAACATGTTTCCCCCCCAATGAATGGTCAGAAAAACTTCTCTCTGTGCTGCTAGTCTTCATTTTTTAACCATGATGAATAATCTAGTTCTGTTTGTATATCACCCAAATTCTTAATAATCTCAGAAGTTCTGACATCATTGAATTAGTTCTTTTAGAATGCATTGATCTTCTTAAACATCATTCAATAGTATCTTTATATCTCTCACATTGACTTGACCAGTTAAGTTCAACTTCTTTTTTCATTTTTTCAGCATCAATTTAAGCTCTTAAGAATAGATATTGAAATAAATATGTTAGTTCTGCCTAGTTATAAATGTGTTATTATCACCTGCTTACATTTCCATCATAACTCATATCTCAGGATCACCACTTACTATTGTATTGCACACACCAATCTACATCATTTGTTAACATTTCATTCTGGTCATAGATCAAGTTTTGGATTAAAAGACATTTGGTTCAAAAATCTAGTTTCAAATGCTAAACCATGTAAATGATTTACTCAGGTACTACTACTAATTATTTTTATTATAAAAACAAAATAATTTAAAAAATAATATTTGTTGGGTCTTTTTCAATTTGCAGAGCCTTTTTACATATACTATTTTATGAATTTTTTTGGAAATTCTGTGAGTAGTAGAAAAGATGTGATATGTATGTACATATATATTTGATTTTTTCATATTCAGCATCTGACCAATTCAACCTCTTAAGTCAATAATAGACTAATTGCAGTATTTATAGCTTTTGGTATACCTATGGGAAAAGAAGAGATAAGTATATGCATGATAGGTGATTTTTCTCAGATTCCTGTAAGCTATCAATAGGCAACAGGGTTTAAAGTCAAAATCTTTGTGTTTTCAATGCTTATGAGTCACCTCAGAATACTAAAAGGCTAAAAATCAGACCGTGCATTTAGAACTCAGATCAAAGAAAAAAAAAAAAAAAAAAAAAAAAGACTGAAACCACTGGTGGTGTTAATATGCCTTGTGTAATTGAATTATTCATTCATCTTTTAATGGATATTTTGTTCTTTTATCAAAGCCGCAATAAAGATTTTTTATCCTTTATTTTGAATTTATCTCTCTTTTCTGTCTTTCTGGGTCTTTCTGTCTGTCTGTCTCTATTTTTCCCTCTCTGGTCCACTTCCTGCTTGACAATTGTGCCTTCTGTCTGTATCCTCACTTGACCAAAGAGCAAAGGAGCTTTGGGATTCTTTTAAAAAGGCACTAATCCTGTTCATGAGGGTCCCACCTCATGACCTAATCACCCTCCAAATAATCCTAACTCCAAATATTTTTGCTTTGGGGCTAAAAATTCAACATATAAATTTTCAGAAGATGCAAACATTTCGGTCAGAGTACCCATTAAATTGTAAAATGCTTTCTTATTCACCCTAAAGTAAATACAATTTTTTACCTTTTTCATAGCTAAGTTGGATATAATTACATGTGTACCAATTTCTTTGCTCATCATTCTTTGTTGTCAGTCCATCGTCGGTGATCATTTTAACTCAAACATTTGAAAAGGACTAGTTAGCTATTTTGTAGCATGATTATTAATTTGGATTTTTTTTTCCCATGCCACACTCTCCTCAATGCATTTTATTGTTCCATAGTCTGTGTTTATATTTTCAATTCATTTTTGTTCTTTCACACATGTATATATACATATATATGATTTGTTCATATTCTGCATCTGACCATGTCAACCTCTTAAGTCAACAATGGTCTAATTGCAGTATTTATAGCTTTTTGTGGATGTTATTTCTGGAAACAGAGCTTTTATTTGCTTGGGAATTTAGATTGCCAGTTTTGCTAGACTTTATCGCTGAGAAACTTGGAGACTTGTTTTGAGGATTCATCTCTCCAATGGGAAATTCCTTTAGTTTTTGAAAGATAAAGCAGATTTTCTATAATTTAAGGCCCATTTAAGTTAACTGGTTGGCTAGGGGCATCCCAGACAGTTCAGTTACCCTAAAATCAAATTTCAACCCTTTCTGAAGTCAGGTTCCTCTGACGGACATATTTGTACTATTGGAGCTGAGGCTGCAGTCAACACAATTTCACTTCCCTCATTTTTTATATGTGAATGTTTTTTTTCTCATTTTTGATTTTGCTGATGATGTCACCCCTCCAACAGTGTTAGCTGTATACAGGAGCATTGGCTCCCACTTGGCTTAGTGAAAGCCCACATCCTAACGTCCTGTTCACACCTTGCCACAGTCATCACATCTCTAATTTTTATCTTATTTAATCTTAAAAGAACTTTCAGTCCTCTTTTTTAAGATGAATAAACGTGCTCAAAGAAGAGAGAGAAGATTTTTACAAAAGTAAAAAAGTAAAAATTCACAGAGCCGAGATTCAGTTTATTCAAATGTTCATGCTATCATATTCAGTTGTCACATACATACATGCATGTATGGAGACACACATATGATTATTCACATAATAAATACATAATAAAATGACAAATCATACAGTAACATTGAATTTTACCATGTATATACTCAAGTATTCACAAACTTCCTTTCAGCATTCACATTTTACTACATCTGTGCTGGTATTTGTTCTTTCATTTATGTGTTTCTCTGTCCAATCATTAATCAATTTTTACATAGATATATTGCAATGTAAATAAAAAGCACTATAATATTTCCCCCAAATGCTCTAGTATGCCATTTTCATTTGTGGTTTCCCTCTGATGCAAACTATACACATAATGAAAGCAAATCATGAGTATATTTGCTAAGTTTTGATAAAAGTATGAAATGTGGAACACTATGAATTTGTATGTCATCTTTGTGTAGATGTCATACTAATTTTCTCCATATCAATCAAATTTTAGTAGTATGTTGTCTAGTCATTATACACATAGCTTTTCTTCTTATGTAGTTCTGGGGGTTCAACCCAGGGCTTTATGTATACTCAGATACACTTTTTCATTTAAATTCCTATATTCTGTTTGTTTCCAAATGGATTTGAGATTCTTACATAAACACAAGAAACACAGTGCAGTGTCTTAATAATAGATTTTTAAAAATCTTTAGAAAGGCTCAGATGTATTGTGTAGAGTCAAGGAAAAGGCTAACATGCATGTCACAATATTTGCACCTGAATAACTAGAAATATTATTATTTAGAATTGACATCAGAAGAATGAAAACTCTGATAATGAGTTGGCGCTACAAAAGTCAGACAGCCTCCCCTCAAAAAATAAACAACAATACAATTTCAGTTTGGTCTTTTTTTGAAAACTACTTGTGAGTAAAATATATGTATGTTAATGGTAGCAATCCTATATTTGTTCTTCGAAATTCAAAGTGGAAAAATTTATATATATTTAGAAAAGAGCATGGAGTTTCCACAAAAGAGAACACTTTGTGCAGTAGTATCATTTGGCAGCATCCTTAGAGAATGTTTGGATGAGCACCTTGGATATGGCTAGGCTTCCTGACTGCTTTAGTAACCCTAGGTCTGACATCTGGGAGTCATAAGGCATTTTTATTTTTGTACCAGTTCTCAGACCTGTATTTTTCTCCTATTTCACAAAAATAATTGGACCTCAATCTTGGCTATTGAGAAAATTTATCCTTGGTTTTGGCTAGGAAGCAAGACTTAGAAATTATGGTCCGTCTTTGGGTCACATTCCTCAGGGTAAATATTCCTCCAAATCACCAATTTTAGAAAAAGGACTAAGATGCTCAACAAATCTCACATTTTAATTTGTGTTAGTGTAAATTATTGAAGACCTTCAGGATCATAGTTTTATACAGGGAGTTCATTACTTAACTGTAAAAGACTGGATTGCATTAATAATTACAGGTAAATTCTTACTTTTCTATTGTAACCACAAGTTACCATAAACATAGCAACTTAAAATATCAAAAATTTATTGCTTCCTAGATTCTATAATCTAGAAATCTGGATCGGCTGGACTGGGCCTTGTGCTTGGGTTCTTCCTAGACCACAATCAGGTTGTTAGCAGGTCTGCATTCCTCACTGAGGCCCCTAGGGAAGAATTTACTTCCAAGTTCAATCAAGTTCATGGCCAAATTCAGTTTCTGTGGTTGTAAGGCTGAGCCCTGCTTCCATGTTGGCTGTCAGCTGGAGACCAGCATTATTTCTAAGGGCCCAATATTTCATGCTATCTAGGTGACACCTTTGATATCATGGAGCAATCACTTTTCCTCTTTTAATCCTCTATTTTACCCTCCATTTTGCTATTGCCATAAAAATATTAGTAATATGCCTGAGCCACACTTTGATTAATTCTGACTCTTGTGATTATTCTCTGACTTTTTTTCTTCCCTACCATATATGTGCAATTGATTCATATTTATGCATGCTGCTAACTAGCATTTTCACTGCTGTATAATATTCTATTATATACATACACTGAAAAAATAGTTTTTATTCTGTTAATAATTACTTCATTTTAGATATTTTCTCACTACAACAAAAATACTAGTACAGCAATACTACTTCTTTTTCTACTACAACAATACTACTGAGAAGCTCATACTTATTTCCACCCTCAACATGTAAGAGTTTCTTCAGGGCACAACACAGAAAAGGAATTATTGAATCAAATGCTTTTAGTTTGTTCATTTTGGGAAGAAATCAGCAAGTTATTCATAATATTAGTATCAAATTACACTTTTTATCAGTGTGTATGTGAGTTTCTATTGACTCACATCCTTATCAACTTGTTACTGCTCTTTTTTTTTAAATTTTACAAGTATTAGTGATAATGCCCTGTAAATTCTGTGTTCAAAAATATTTCAAATCTAAGTGAACATCTCAGACTGTTTATTTAGATTATATAATAGTAGAGAGTGTGAACTAGTCTCAGCATTTTCTCTGTCACCACTACCTGCCTGGTCTGTTCCCTGGTTAATTCCTTAAACAGACACATCCAACACAGTGTGAATAACAGATAGATTCAATGTCCTTCCCAAATGCCTTAAACACTTTTCAAAACATTTGAATTAAAACCTAAGGCTAATATTTCTGTGGCTCAAAATGATCAACCCCTGTCTTCCTTTTAAACTTTACCTCTTCCTGTTGAAATATTCCTTCAGTTCCTTGGATGGGCTGAGCTCTCTGGCATCACAGGACCTTTGCACACACTATTCCCCCTGCCTCTGGTACTCCTCCTCTTACTTCCTTTTGCTTGGATATCAGGCATCAGCATACACTCCAATTATCTTTACCTTTGGCTTCAGTTATCAATGAACACTTCACCTCTTCTGAAAAGTTCTCTCTTTGGAAACGAAGTTTCATTAGGGTCCACCTCAAAAGATAACCTTACTATCCAGTTTTTACTCTATAAGATTAAAAACAATTGGAGATTATTTTTTGCTTACCACTTTTTTAAAATATGTTTTTCTCCTAAATTATAAGCTCCTTGAAGTAAACCATTTTGTTTTCCTTTGCATTCCTAACACTAAGAAAAAGTATTATACTATTTTTGGAAAAATAAATGAGTACAACATATGGAGTTTTTCATGGTTATATCATTTCTTTTTCTTTTCTTTTTTTTTTTTTTTTGCATGGTAAAGACTGCTTTATTTGTGGCAGTTAGTACAAGTCAATAAATATTGATCCCCAAAGAAGAGCTCAGTTATTTATCAGATTACTGGTCCATAGACAGCTGGATGAAACTGAACCAAATGACTGCTGCAATGACTACAGTCAATCCTGCTTCTTGGGAAATGAAGCCATAGCCAACTGATATATGGCATATGCTGTTCCACCAACAGTGAGAACCATAGTGGCTCTATACAGCAGGGCATCAGCTACTCCACCCTTTAGATGCACTGGAATTCCATTATCCTCCTGAAACAGCTTTTGTTTCTCTGGAACTTTATTTTCAAAATGCCTGCATGAAGCAATGCTGATGGTCCTTTGGGCAATTTGACGAAAACCCAGCAGATTCCACAGCATCTTGCCTCACTTACTGCCCACCAACCGCGACAACTGAATGCCAGGAATGAAAATCACTATGCCAGAACTGGAACTACCTGGTTATATCATTTCTAACAGCTGCATACTTCAGTTGTTTGTATTTAAATATACTAAATTTAAATAGGAATATAACTATGTTCAGAATTGTTCCATAACTATTAGAATATACTGAAGTCCATATTCATTTGTTATGGGAATATCTATATTGTTTTAATTACTTAAATATTAAAAGTAAATATGTATTTATAATTTATATTATGTCATCACTACCCTTGGTGCATGTATGAAGCACAATTAGTGTGACTTTATCTGGTTTGCAACCAGAGAAATGGAAAAAGTGAGCTCTATATATGTGCTATGACTTGAAATGCAATTAAATAAACTAATTAAAAAAATAATTTATAATATGTATTTATATATATAAATAAATATAATTTCCTCTGTGTGTAAATACATACATATTTACATAAGGATATAAATGTCTATTGAAATAGGTACATTGAAGTTTATATATATATATACATATATGTGTGTATATATACATATATATAGACTTACACACAGAGCAAATTTTCTAGAATGGATTTTCATATTAAACAAAAATAATCAGCTGGAGACCAGAATACTTGTGAGTCCATGTGGGGAGGAGCACCCCACTGTGGTTTCCTATCCACCAATTGATGGCTCTACCCAAGCCACCTCCATCTTGGGTCATTGCAACCACCACCATAGCCCTCCCCGTGTGGTAATCTCCACCATGGGACAACAGATAGGGCCAGAAGGCAGCAGCCTATAGCAGCATCACAAGCCACAGTGAGGCATTACTAAAAAGGCCACCCAACACCATTGCAAAGCCCATCCTTCCAGTCCCATCTCTGAAAGTGGTTGCCTCCATGTTGGGATGCCTCTGCTGCCATCTTGAGTTTCCTCCACTGCCACCTCTGCTATATTTAGTTGGGGCAGCTTTCATCTTGGGACACTGACTGGGGCTTGGAAGCCTAATATCAAGGTACTTATAGGCTTGACACTACTGCCACCACCAACTAGGGACATGGCCACTTCCATCTAGGGACATCAACAAGGATCTGGAAGACCATCACCAAGGTCTCTCTGGTTCCCATTGCACTAGTGGTATTTCTTTTAGGTGTGCTAACAGACACCATCTTGTTGGGGAGGCAATAGGGAGCTTTGCATGGGATCACCTCTCTCTCTCTTTTCTCCCACTAAAAACCTACTTCTTTTGATTCCCTATTCACTTGTCCTATAATCTAATACCTCTGTATTCTCATATCCTACCTCATAAACATCACTACCTCCCCCTATCCCCATTTCTTTCTCTGGCCACCATTAGAAACTGTAAACTCTTACACAAACCTACTGGCTATATGGTAGAAAATAAATGAACTCATAATTTCTGTTTATAGCAACAAAAGTATAAATGTCTAAGTAGAAGCTCATTGATTTATGGCTGCATATTGGTAGAATTGGGCGCTGTAAATATTGATCTTCCCCTTAAAGGTGAGGTATTAGTAAACTGCAGGGACACTACAAAATTATAGGGTAGAAGCTGCAATACCTTAGATCCACACTGTAAGAGAAGAAGACACATAGACAGCATAAAAAATCAAGGGAAGAATGTGCCTCAAACAAACCAAGATACTACAATAATAGATCCATTTATAGCACAGTAGATGACATGTCAAAGGAGTTCAGCGTGTACATAGTTAAAATTATCTGCAAATTAAAGAATGACATAAGGGAGCAAATACAGGCAAAAATCAATCACTCCAACAAAGAAATAAGCAAATACAGGAAAGCATTGATCACCCCAACAAAGTACAACAAATAGTGGTAGCAAAATATTACTTCAAGAAAGAGATACAGATTCTGAAAAAACAAACAAACAAAAAACAAACAAAAAAGAAATTCTTGAAATGAAGAAAAAAATAAACCAAATAAAAAAACTCAATAGAAAGCATTATCAAGAGACTAGGTCACTTGGAAGACAGAACTTCAGACAATGAAGAAAAAATGTACAATCTTGAAAATAAAGTTGATCACATAGTGAAGATGATAAGAAACCATGAACAAGATATCCAAAAATTATGGGATAACATCAAAAGAACAAATCTAAGATTTATTGGGATAGAGGAAGGCACAGAGATTCAAACTAAAGGAATGCACAAACTCTTCAATGAAATAATATCAGAAAAATTTCCAAACATGAAGAATGAATTGGAAAATCAAAGATAAGAGGTTTACAAGACACCAAATGTACAAAATTAAAACAGATGTACACCAAGGCACATTATAATGAAAATGCCTAGCATACAAAATAAGGATAAAATTTTAAAGGCTGCAAGAGAGAGGAAAGAGATTAGGGGGATATAGGGGGAGACCAATTCAGATCTTAGCAGATTTTTTTCAACCCAGACCCTCAAAGCCAGGAGATCCTGGAACAACATATACCAAGCTCTAGAAAGTGGATGCCAACCAAAAATCTTATATCCAGCAAAATTAAGCTTCAGATTTGATGACAAAATAAAAACCTTCCATGATAAACAAAAGTTAAAAGAATTCACAAGACAACCTGCACTACAGAACATTCTTGGCAAAATATTCCATGAGGAGGAAATGAAAAAGAAAAATAAAAATCTGCAAAGAGAGGAACTACACTAAAGGAAAGGCCAATCAAGGGCCAAGTCAAGTTAAAAATCAAAAATAAATAAAAATGACTGAGAATACAAAACATATCTCAATAATAACCCTGAATGTGAATGGTTTAAACTCATTAATTAAAAGACATTGACCTGCAAATTGAATTTAAAAAAGACTGAACAATATTCTGCCTTTGAAAGACTCATCTCACAGAAAGAGATCTCACAGATTAAAAGTGAAAGAATGGAAAAAATGTATCACTCACATGGATACAAGCAGGGGTTTCCATCCTCATATCAGATAATGTGGACTTCAAACCAAAGTTAGTTAAAAGGGATAAAGAAGGACATTTCATACTACTTAAGGGATAAGACATAACAACTTTAAATATCTATTCCTCAAACAATGGGGCATCTATGTATATCAAACAAACCTTCTCAACTACAAGAATCAAATAGACCACAACACAATAATACTGGATAATTTTAACACAACTATCTCACCACTGGAAAGATTTTTCAGACAAAAACTAAACAAAGAAACTATAGAACTCAATAAAACAATCAATAATGTAGACTTAACAGACATATATAGAATATTTCATTCATTAATGAGAGACTATATTTTTTTCAGCAGCACATGAATCCTTCTTCAAATAGATCATATGTATACCAAAAAGCAAGTCTTAGCAAATACAAAAAAAATAGAGATATTACCTTGCATTCTATCTGACAAAATGAAATGAAATTAGAAATCAATGATGAAATAAAAAATAGAAGCTAGCTGGGCAAAATACCAAACAAACCCAATCAATAAATGGGCTAAGGAGCTGAACAGACACTTTTCAGAAGAAGATATACAATTGATCAACAAAGGCATGAAAAAATGTTCAACATCTCTAGCCATTAGAGAAATGCAAATCAAAACTACTCTAAGATTTCATCTCACACCAGTCAGAATGAGTGTTATCAAGAATACAGGCAACAATAAGTGTTGGTGAGGATGTGGGTGAAAAGTTACACTCATACATTGCTGATGAGACTGCAAATTGGTGCAACCAATCTGGAAAGCAGTATGGACATTCCTTAGAAAACTTGGAATGGAACTACCATTTGACCCAGCTATCCCACTCCTCCGTCTATATCCAAATGATTTAAAAACAACATACTATCGTGACGCAGTCACTTCAATATTTATAACAGCACAATTTACAATTGTTAAACTGTGGAAACAACCTAGATGCCATTCAATAGATGAATGGATAAAAAACCAGTAGTACATACACACAATGAAATATTACTCAGGATTAAAAGAGAATAACATTATGGCATTTACACATAAATGAATGGAGTTGGAGAACATCATGCTAAGGAAAATAAGCCAATCCCTCTAAAAAAGGAGCTAAATGTTCTCTCTGATAAGTGGATGCTGATCCATTGGGCGGGGGTCATGAAATGAGTAGAGAAACTTTGGATGGGGCAAAAAGCGAGGCAAATGGGGTAGGAAAGATGGGGGAATGAGATGGGCATCATTACCCTAGGTATATATATGATTTCATGAATGGTATGACTACTTTATGTACAAACAGAGAAGCAAAAATTTCTGCTCTATTTGTGTACAATGAATCAAGGAGTTTTCCACTGTCATGTAAAACCAATTAGAACTAATAAAAATGCAGATTAAAAAAATAATCAAACTTCAGTATGCACGTAATTGGATAAACATTTTATGTACAGAGGCTTTTAAAAATTATGCCTCTCCTTACATATCACTACCTCCAGTGAATTGTTTCTGGGGTCTTAATCTGACAGATATTCTTCAGTGGGGCTTACATGAATTATGTTAATTAATCCTCCTACCAATCTCTTGAGTTAAACACCATTGTTATCCTTCATTTATACATAAGGCAAATTAGAAAGCTTAGTAACCTGCTTAAAGTCCTATGGCTACAAGTGATAAGGCTAACTTGAACTTGGAGCTGTCTTAGTCCAGCGACTTTATTTTAAACATTGTACTTGTCTACAGTCTTTTTAAATTAGTAATGCAACATATCAAAACCACTTGAGAGACACTAGGTAGGTACTCAGTGCCTTTCAGGGATTCTTCTATGCACTATCTAGATGGTATTGTTTCTTAAAGTAAGAAATCAGAGAAAGAAAGAAGAGAGAGAAGGAAGGAAGGAAGGAAGGACGGACGGACGGACGGAAGGAAGGAAGGAAGGAAGGAAGGAAGGAAGGAAGGACTACAAATTGCAGGCAGAATTATGGATTGGAAGGAACAGGGGAACAGATAAAAAAAGCAACAAAACTTAGATCCTCAAACTTAGATAGTTCTGTAAACCACAGTTATTTTGGAAACAACAATTTATATCGTATACATGCATACCTCTAACATCTTAATGACAACCTGGGGGAAATAATTCACATTCATTGTGATATTCCAAATAAAAGAAAAATAGGCAATGTGCAATGTATTTTAAGCTTTGACTATGCTATCCCTTAGCATCAAACATGTTTGTGAGTTGAAAGCTTAACTACCTGAAAACTAATAATAACTGAAGAAATTTGTAGAGAAATATGAATAAAAAGTTGATTGGAAGCTAGGATGGATAGAAGAAAAACATTCTCCATTCTTTCTTTTGCAACAGTGTTTTCTAAAGGGTAAGATACACAGGTATTAGTTTGTCTTTTAAATACTTGCACTTTAAAATATCATAGTACTCAAAAAAATGCTGTTTAACTAGTTCTAATCAATTGTATAAGACCTAATTCCATGTTCCCATCATTGCCCAATTTAAATCTTCTCTTTTTTTCTCTCAGACAGAACTAATAATTCACTCCTGGCAGGGTCACATGTTTACAACTTCTAGAGTATGTGCCTCCCTCTTACTGGCTGCCCATGTTCCTCTAATAAGGTTTATCTTGGCCATATTGGCTCTAAGAGGATGGGGTTCATATGGAGTTTCTCTTTGCTTTTGATCTTCTGTTTTCTTGCAAATTTTTGCTTCGTTCTTAGATGGTCCTCGCTATGAAAAAGGTCTTTTCTGCCAACTTGTGACCAGTAGAGCAGACATATGTGAATAATGGAGCATCCTACCAAACTGCCAAGCTGGACTTAATGTCCATGTTGGATGTAGCTCTAGCCAAGATGCAAACCATAGGCATGTGTTCTGACGAGGGAGCCAGCAGGGAGTCTCCTCCAAGCAGGCCAGAAACAGGGTTAGGTTTCTACCAACCACAGCTGCTTTTAGCAAAACAGAGCAAACTTTGCACTGCGTTTCCACAGTCTTTCAAGATATGTACTGGAATCCTTAGAAGTTGTAAAGAAGAGCTATCACAGGGGGTCAAACTCTCAACTGTCCTACACCTCTCCCCCCTCACTCAGCCCCAGAGTATTTTTCCTAGGGAATCTCTTTCCCCAGGCCAGAATTTCAGGTTTAGAAGAGAATTCATTCAGATTAACTTGCTCTTTTTGTTTGTTTTAGAGTTTATAGAGACTAATGTATGTGTACTTAAACTGAAAAAGATCACACTTGACGGGCACATTTATTTTAAGTTGAAGCAGGAAAGTTAGATTCATTTATAAAAATCTATTGGAAAGACATTATTGGGCTATTCTATTTTAAAACCTGAAAAAAAAAAATAAGCAAAATAGAAAGGAAAAGGAAGGAATGAAGGAAGAAAGGATGAAAGGAAGTAAGGGAGGAAAGAAGGGAGGGAGGGAGAGAAGTCCCCTGAGATTCTCAATATTTTTCTGATTTTCCATTAAGTAATAGTTTAGACAGCTGCCAAAGACTATAGCCATTTTCTAATAAAAATTATGCATCTGGACTTAATCACATTCACTCTCTACACCAGGTCAAGCAAATTGAAAAATGGTTCCTGGATTTTAAGAAGGGAGGTAAATCCATCAGAAATTCATGGGATAGAAACATCACACTCTTTAGAGTCAGATGTACCTGGGTTTGGTTACCACTTAATATGATCTTGGGGAAATTACCATTCTGGTAATTCTGAAGAAACCTTTCTGGTCTTCATTTCCTTATTTATAAAACAGAGATTATAAAGTTTTTGTTTTAGGAAGCTTTTGCAAAAAAATCAATTAGATAACATCATATGTACATAAGAAACAGCATACTATTTGTGCTCAAAAAAGGTTTTTTCTCTTCTCTGTTCTTTCCTTGCTCCTCTAACCGTGGACACATGCGTTTTTTGGGACCTGAATAAACATGATTCCTTTCACCTGTGAGCTAAGATCTCATCCCCTTTCTGATTTTCCTTTTCACTTAAAAATAGATTCAAAATTTCCCTTGGTTTATATTTTGTATCAGACATCCCCACATTTTGCTGGTTTGGTTTTCTAGATACTCAATACTGAATGATACAGTGTTTTCCAGATCCAAGAAAACGAGTAACTTTGATAGTCCCAATAGGCCTACGGATGTGTAGGCAGGCGGACTGATTTTTATGATCGAGGGTCTGTAATAATTTGTTCTTGAATTTATTTAATTTGCAGGTTGTTAATGATTGAGCTAAGTAATTTAGGAAAGATCAACTTTAACTGCAAGATTTAACTCTGCTAAGAGTTTCATAAACACATTTTAACAATTTTGTTAGAATTGTTATCATAACACAAATGTTCATATACCCAATAAATTTGTAATATTAAAAGAAGAATTTTTATGAAAACCCACCAAAATATATTTTCTCTGTGCTGTAGCCCCTTTAGCACTCTCATAAAAAGTAGAATGAATGTTCACTTTATTATATCACTAACAGAATATTATCCATAATATCAGATCACATGTAAAAATTAAATATGCCTAAATGGAGAAATAATTTAATTATGTGGCTCAATTTCATTTTTGGAATTGTTTTAAGTAACATAATTTTAAGACTGAAAAAAGACTTTGTGAAAATATAAAGACGATTCAATGGGGGACAGGCCCTTTGCATAAGAGATCAGAGTCTATAGGCTGTAAACAAAATTAGAGAAATTGTATTGTCCTTTACTGTTTCCTGACTGATGTAACTAATGGGAATACACTTTATAGGGCTACATCTGGCTGAAACTATTTTTTCTCATGATGAGTTTTACATTTTCTGCTACCTCTTATAAAATAAAGAGATTCATTTGTAACAGTTTAATAGAATTACTGAACTTAGATACTTTAATATCTTAAGATATTTAATTGTATTTTATTCCCATTTTAAGTGGATGGGAACATCTCCAATTTTTTCTCATTTTATTTTACTTTTATTGGTAATTAAAGAAAATGCCACATGATATAATTACATTTCACTGGCGGACATATCATATACTAACACCTCTCTCACCTGAATGAATTATAAAAAATACCAATCTGACACAATCTGTAAAGGACAGTGAATCCAGCAATAAAATTCCTAAAGTATTATAATGCACTACACATTCAAGTTAAGACAGTTTTGAAACAAAACTGTCAATTCTTGTATTTTTGTTTTAATTGTTTGGCCTGGGCCCAAACAATTACATACAAGGTGTTATGTATACCTCAAGTGACATTACAGTGAAAACTATTTTAGGAGATTTTTTGTTTGACATTAAGACCCTACAGTACTTTATTGGAACACTTACATTCTTGCAACTAGAGCTACAAATAATAGCAAAGTTAAAGAACATTTTTAAAAAATTTTTCTTGCAAACTCTATAAGAAGTAGCTTTATATGCCCATCTGAAAGATGGGGTATTTTCTCCCCTATACCAAGATTATGATAGGTTTAATGGTATTGTGAAGAACTGATGCTAAGACACTATGAAAAGTTAGCTTTCTGAAGTAAATGTCCTCTGGTCTTTAATGTTTTATCAACAAGTACAAATGCAGAGACAATGCAAAAAATCTATAATAATAGGAACTGAAGTATTTAAAAAAAACTTTGCATTGTTCCTTAAAATTAAAACCAGCAACCACAAAACTCAGCATACTTTTGCATTAAATGTTTTTTGTTGTTGTTGTTTTTAATGTTTTTGAGTTATATGAAGGTTACTCCTTTGTAAATAAATAGCAGGGGATAATGGCATGACTAATGTCATTAAAATGATTATTTTTCTACACATACTACATAGGTCCATTTATTAATGCAAATCAAATCAGAAAACACAGGTTTGGGGCCTTAACTTTAATCCATTTTGAGTTGATTTTTGTAACTGTTGAGAGATAGGAGTCTAGTTTATCCAAGTTTCCAAGCATGTGAATATTCAGCTTTTCCTAGCACCATTTGATGCAAAGACTGCTCTTCTGTCTGTCTAACTGCTATGGCTAGAGTTTCAAGGATTATGTTGAATAGAAGTGGTGAAAGAAAACATCCCTGTCTTGTTCCTGTTTTTAGAGGGAATTCTTCCAATTTTTTTCCCATTGAGGGTGATGCTAGCTTTTGGTTTTGCATACATAGCTTTTACAATGTTGAGGTATGTTCCTATTATATCTAGTTTATCTAGTGTACTGTATTTTGTATTTCTAGTGTATTACTGTATTTCTAGTGACTGTATTTTGTCAAATGCTTTCTCAGTATCTATAGAGATAAATCATATGATTCTTGACCTTTAATCTATTGATGTGATGAATTATGTTTATTGATTTCCATATGTTGAACCAATCTTGCATACCTGAGATGAAACCTACTTAATTGTGGTGCACTATCTTTTAACTATGTTTTTGTATACAATTTGTCAGTATTTTATTGATAACTTTTGCTTCAATGTTCATCAGGGATATTGGTCTGAAGTTTTCTTTCTTTGATATGTCTTTGTCTGGTTTTGGAATTAGGATGAAACTAGCCTTATAGAATGAGTTTGGAAGGGTTCCATTCTTTTATATTTCATGGAATAATTTGAGGAGTATTGATATTAATTCTTCTTTGAAGATCTTGTAGAACTTGGCTGAGAATCCATCTGGTTCCCTCCTTTCTTTCTTTTCTTTTTCTGCCCTCCTCTGCTTCCCCATTTTCCTTCATGTTTCTGCCTTTCATTTAACCAGTATTTCTAAAATATAAAATGTCAGCAAGATGTGATGTTTATAAATGTATTCTTCTTTGCCAATAAAAGCTATTTTAGCCTTTTAATAAACAAATGTATATCTTTGACAGCAATAAAAATATTCATTTGCTACTTCAGTTTATTTGAAATAATATTCTGAATAATGACATTAAGAAAATAGTGTCCCTTTGGAAAAAACCTAAGACTAAACTTGACCTAATTTATTAATAATGGCTTATGTCTCCTATTTAAACTATCGAGCAAAGATATTGGCTTTTGACTTTCTCTTGCTAATCTCACTGGTTAATCACCTTTCCATCCCAGGAGGAAAGTGATTTTCTTATTACACAGTTCAAAGAGCATATTTTACTGCACAGAATGCCAACATCTGTACTTGAGCAACTTCTGTATCCAAAGAAAAGAGTTGGCATGCTGTCATCACTTGAACATCACTGAATTTATGCTTTTTCTTTGACATGATTCTATAAGAATTCAGTCAATGTGAAAAACTATTTGCCACCTGTTTTTGATGCTATGTTCCAGGAGTAAGGTGTTCATCCATATGCTAAGATATTTTAGTACTTTAATAAACATGTAGCTTGTAAAATACATGTGTGTCTGTATGTGTTTATATGTGTGTATTAGCAATATGAAGTTACTGTCACATCACCAATTAAACATCTATAGAAATTTGATTTTTGAGTTAACTTTTCTTCATTATTTTTGGAGGAGTCTCTGAAATATTTTATTTTGGAAAAATTAAATTCTTCATAGCTATAATTTTCATAAGAAATGTGCATGTTCTTGGCAAATTTTTACTTACTTCACTTTTTGTTTCAATTTGTACAATTAGGCCTAACAACTAACCATGTTCGTTGGTTTGTATAAAGGTCTTTATGACATCCCATTTACTTCTTGTGATAGTATGATGAAATTAATATTTGTTATTATCATTGTTATTTTACATTTGAAGAACCTAAATCTCAGATAAGTTAATTTTCTACTGCTATATAAAATAGTGACTAGAGGGGAAAGCCTGTAATCCACATCTCATGATTTCTTGTGTAGTATTCCATCTGTATTTAACAAAGAGAGGTACGGCAGGGATGTCTACTTTGGTTTGTCTCTTGTATTTCTTCAAACTGTTTTTGTACTTTTTTTTTTTTTTTTGCGGAGCCCAGGTGTTTAAAGCCTGCCTTTGGGTTTCTTCTGCTCTCCAAATCAAAGGCAAAATCACTCAATGGTTTATACATTTCTGCCATATTTTCTCCTTCTTTCCAGACCAACTTCCTTTGATTTGCTCTGGTTTCCTCTGTGTTCTTGTCACACTGGTTTTTACTCAATTCTTGGATTTCTATCTCAGATATTTCCCACACTGTGGTCACATTGTCTGGAATGCTATCTCCTCTACCCATTCTCAACTTTCAAACATTGTCTTTTTCTTTTCTTTCAGATTAACAGTTGATTTCACTTGCCTGCTTCTTTGAAGTTTCCTTTGTGCTCCCAGAATCCTCCTATGCAGAGCTGGTAGCCTCCCGCATCGACCTAAACCACTCTGTGGCTTACTGTTTCTACAAAGTGAGTTTTGAAGACCTGACATAATCTAATTGCAACCTTGTATCTGATCATTGTTAGTTGAGGCCTACTTCCTCATGTTTCCTGTCACTACGAGTCTCTATCTTGATGACCTATAATTGAACACAGGCATTTTTCAGACATGTGCCCCTTTCAGGGTGTGTGGAGACAATTTCATTTAGAAGAGAACAAGCTCACCATTTCTTTGTTTTGCTCTTTCATTTGGCACTTACATTCTCTCTAGTAATGTACATGTACAATATTTTTGAAAGTAGGAGAAAACGACAAATATTATTATAATAAAAAACACTATAATGTTGGGACATCTAGTGATTTTTTTTCTATTGTGACTGGCTACCTATTGCATGTGGCTGATTCATTGAATATATTTATACACGGTTTTTGTACTTCATTATACATTCCTACTTTTTAAACAAATCTCAGCTTTGTTTTCTAGACAGACTGTGACCAACACTATGTTAGAGTTTCCAAGTGAATTTCCAAACCTTGTTGCCTTTAGCAATAAATCTTGCTAATCTAGCTGCTTTATGGAAAGAATACTTTCTTTACCATAAAAAGTATATATACTTTTCTCTAAGCTTGGCAGACTCCACACCCATTGTTTCCTATTGTACCGTGAATGCAAAAAAATGTAGTCAAAGGTAAATAAGTGCTGGCCAAGTGGGTTAACCAAAACATAACTGTATTTATAAAATTGTATCTTTTAAATGTTACCAATTTTTCAAAGTGGTTTTTCAATTATCCATTTCTAGGATATATGAATATTCAATAAATGTCATTTAATAGGTTGTATGTATATTCAATAAATGGGGCTAAGGGTCACCATGCACATAGTAATTAATCAATTAATCTGCTGAATGAGATACATAGAACAAATAGATAACTCACACAAACATAATGTTATAATACTGAACTTAAATACAGCATACTTAAAATAGTGAATTTGACTTACATAAAGTACAAAACAGCCAATACTTACCTATGCTGTGAGAATCCATGGCAAAATCTAATCATTGAAGAGAGGTAATATTTGATGGGAAGAGGATATAGCCACTATATGGCTAATAATTCCCAATCATCATGCTGATTATAAGACTGTGTTCAGGTTATGAAAATTTGAAGAGCTGAACACTTACAATATGGATGTATATTATAATTTCATAAGAAAATCTAAAACTATTTGATAAATGGTGTGATATTTTATCTAACTGTAATATCAATGATGAAAGAAGCATCAGGTTTACTATAAAAGGAACTATATCTATTTATAACATACGGCTCCTTTCATAAACTATATCTATTTATAACATACGGCTCCTTTCATAAATAGTTGCAAAGTACAATGAATTGTTGCATATTGCTAATCCTTTAAAATCATATATAGACACATCTCATTAATTGGTCCTCTTGACATTTGACAAATGTTATTGCTTAGTGGCATAATCATGTTTGGATGACACAGCAAGAAATCTCATTAAGGACAGCTCTATTTTCTGTATTTTCTTCAAATATCTATAAGAATACATTCACTTCCAGGCCTGGCTTCTCAGTTCCTTGATGACAGTTAATTGTAGACAGGAGCGCTAACTCCTTGGTTTCTGGGAGTGTAGGCTGCTGAGGACTTTTTGCTGAGCTTCCTTTTCAGCCTAAGTAATGTACTTTGCCCAAAGATATGTCCCTCTTGGGGAATGGGCAGATCTTGTCTAAAAACTGCAGCAGAGTAGAAAGGCTTATCTCTTTAGTCTAGTGAGTGTCAGCTCTGAAGGGCCAACTCGACTCCAGAACTCCCAAGATTTTTGTGAGTGTACCCTTATCCATTCTTTCCCCCTGCTCAATCCTCAATCCTCTTTCCTTTGGCCTATAGGGAGTTGTTCCTATAACCATCTCCAATAAAATCCCTACTTGCAAATCTCTGTCTCAGAAATTGTTTCCTGGAGACACAATGCAAGACAATTAGTGTTAGGAGAGAAAAGTCTAAAATGGGATTTTTGAGCTTGGTCAATTTCTTGCCAGTTGTCTCCTAATATCTCATCACAAGTGGTATGTAGGGCATGCATAGACCCTCTCAGTTATATTGATGCATTAGTTAAAATGCTGTGCCTGTAGAAAGGGATGAGACACTTGGGGAAGAAAAACATATTGGCAGAAATTAGTGGAAGAGAATGCACTCATAGGCATAACAGGCTAGGCTTTTGGAAAAGGCAGGTGAAGTATTAAATGTAAAGACTGAAGAACTTGATGGCCATTGCTGGAATATATAGCTGCATAAGAGAATGACAGTGGAAAGCTAGCTGTGTTCAATCCACAATTAAAACTAAGAATTAAAGCCAGAGGACTTTAGAGTAGGATATGAAATGGAAAAAGATTGACTGATTGGTCAGTAGTTTGGGAAGAGAGACTCTAGAAGACTAAGGCTAAACAATTGAAAGAGAATAAATATAACTAGACTCAAGGGAGAGAGAAAGATTCACTGAGTACTTTTTGCATGTTAACACGTACTAGAGAGAATCTTTTGAAGTTCTAAGCCTTCTTTTGCTATCATTTGCTTTGTTTGAAAAATTTCCCTTTTCTCTCATTTAATGGTATGCTGTAAAAATATTTTAGTTTTCCTTCACCTGAGAATGTCTTTTTTTCCTCTTCACTTCTGAAAGACTGAATGTATTGCTGAATATAGACCTATGGTTCTTTTCTTTCAATACTTGAAAATTATTAAGTCCCTTTCTTCCCAGCCTCAGTTATTTCGATGAGAAAATTGCTGTCATTCAAATTGGCATTCCTCTATAAGAATGTTTCTTTCTCTTTGGTTCATTTCAAGATTTTTTTTTTTTTTTTTGTCTTCAGTTAACATAAGTTTACTTATGTGTCGTACCATGGACTTCTTAGGGTTATCTGGTAATCATCTTCTTCAATCTTAAATTTTACCAATTCAGGGAGTTTTCTGCCATGATTTTTAAATACTTTTTGAGTGCTCCACCTCCTAACTTCTTCTGGGATGTTGATGATATGAAGTTCTTGTTATTATTACTTAGCTCCCTAACATTTTATTCATTTTCTCCCATTATGTTTTCCTTCTATTGATTTGATTGAATTACTGGTGCCCTCCTCTCTCACCTCTACTTCAATAATATTGAGCCCCTGCAGTGTGTATTTTTTTTCTGCTTATTGTTTTTTTTTTATTAGCTCCATATATTCCATTTAGTTATTTTGTGAAACCTCTGTACTTTGCTGAGTTTTTATTTGTTTCAAAAAAGTTTACAATTGTTTGTTGAAACATTTTTATGAAAACTACATTAAAATCCAAGTTAGGTAATTTGACATTCGTTTCATCTCAGTTGTGGTGTCTGCTGCTTTCAATATTTTTTTCTCATTCAAGTTGTGATTTTCCTGGTTTTTCTTAAAATATTATGAGATTCTGGATACTATTTAATTTGTTGAAATGTAGTGCAAGAGAAGGGTGGGTTTTATGCTCAGGCTTCTTCTCAGCCCTGCTGGCGCTACCCACCCAAAACAAAGCAGAGAGCTGACTTAATGCTGCTTCATTGAAGATATGTGGAATCTAAGTTCAGCTACTTAGTTCCACTGACATCAGGGAATAAAAAAGCAGAAGTTTCATTAATATTGTTTTTCATTTCTTGGTGAGTTTTAAGCTCAGATACTTGCTGAGTGCCACTGGCACCAGAGGGGTATAGAAACCAACCTTGCCTCTGCCTCATCTCTTTATTGATGTTACATAGATGTTGTTCATTTATCCCCTGGGCACTGCTGATGCCATAGATGGGAGACAGAGTGATACACATCCCTGCTTTGTATTATTATGTTCAGTCTTTTGGCTGCCATCTGCACATGGAGATTCAGCTCCCCAGTAGGCTCTGACAACCCAGGAATTGGGTGAGAGTGTAGGAAGAACAGTGCTTAGTGGTGTAAAGCTTGCCTCTGTACTACCTGGTTAAGTTTTGTTGCTGCTGGGTGGAGATGCTGACTATTGCTTTGGGGTCTCAGTGACTACCCTGGTGGGAGAATTGGAGCACTCCTTGCTTCTATAAACAGAGGTTAAGGATCAATGTCCTGTTTGGTTCTGTTACACTATTCTATCAGGTGAATCAGATTCCAATAGTCTGTTTCCATCAGGAGAGAGTTGGGAGATCAGCTCCCTTCCCTTTCCTGTTGACAGTAACTAACAGGGATGTTGAAATTCCAAGAAAGATTTTGTTTTCTTACTCTTTTTTGTTTTGGTTGGTCTGTTGGTAGTTCAAGGTTAGAGGCTTTTGCAGAACCATGTCTGGGATATATATGGGAAGCAATAAGACAACCCAAGGAACTTACCACCAGGTTGTTCCTCAAGTCCCAAAGTCCTTAGGCAGTCCACCTTTTTTGTTAATCTTTCGAATGCTTCTGCTTGACACCTGGATGTGTTTGAGCTATTTCAACCTGGCTGAAACCAAGGGTCATAACCAGTAAAGAACTATAATAGTCTAATCTCATGTCTCAAGAAGGGACAAGTCTGAAAGGTTTGTCCAGGTCCATAAACCTTGTTGAGAGTGTTGTGACTACATCAAATTTTAATCCTTCCCTCTAATCCTGTATCCTTGAATCCTTGAAAAGGATTTTCCCCAGGAAAACTACATGAAAGAAAACTTCCATCTCAGAGTCTATTTTCCATACAGCCTGACCTAAAACATAAAAATATCACCTTGTTATGTACCTCTGTAGCAGATATGTGACTTCCACTCCCCATAGTACCCATGTCTTTTCAGTCTCAGCATCTGACATTTTCAGGGACTAACTATCTCATTACATTCTGTATGTGTTTACTTACTTCCTCACTTATTTTAGTCATTGTTTCTACTTACTTTATCATTTCTATTTATTTTTCTACTTTGTTCACTGGCTTCTCCCATGACCTTCTAGAAATATTGACATCTGACATTCAAACTCTTCTGAAAAATATCATCGATACAAGTTATTCATTCTCATCCAATAAATGCTTGTTAGAATGAGCTTTCTTTGATTCATTCACCTATAATAAGTAGGGTTAAGAAATGTGATATAATTTCTACTTTCCTTCAGTAGGATTCTAGGTCTGGAAATTTTGGAAGGGCACTGTTGGTACAGCAAATTCTCCTTCCTTTCCCTTTTCCATATTTGAATTATGTATTGGCCACTCCGTATTTGCATTTGTTCCCCCAATATCCCCATAGCTCTGCCTCTTACATACTCTTTTCTTTCATTCAACTCTGGCACTGAAGTTGCTTTCTTTTTCTGGTGTCATCTTAACTCTATCCACATTCTATATTCATGTTAGTGATCCCAGTATTTGCAAAGACTACATGGGACCTTCCAGTAAATTTTTTAAGATGCACTAGTGGAATTAACCCTATATTTTTAAGGAATAATCAGATACCCATACATCATCACAAAAGTAAGAATTTATTTACAATTATTATTTACAATTGTAAATTCTTGCAGTTTCTTCTACTAAGCTCTTTAAGGGTAGGTTTTATACAGGGCTCCAGTCATTCTGAGGAACTGCAAAAGCAAAAGCACAAAAGACAGTGGAGAGAGGAAATAGCCAGCCCTTGTCTTTGGTTGTTGTGTACATAGCTACCCCACCCCCAGAATTAACCCTATTTTTTGTATTCTAACTAAAATGGACAAGAGGCCTTTTACAGACTTTTAGATATTTGATAATCTCTTTTCACCACAATACCCTCTCTGAGTTCTCTTAATTTCTTATTTATAAGTTTTGCACATGTTCTTTAACATGTTTCCTAACTCTTGTGACTTTCACTCACAGATTTTTCTAATTTTATGTCTTGAATGCGTACATGGTTTCTTGATACTTTTTCATTCATAGACTCAGAATATTGGAGTTCTGAGTTCTCAAACAGATGACACTATTTGTATAATGACATTAGTAGTTAATATTATTAGGGCAATTTAACAAAATCTAAAATCCTTCAGTGTTCAAAGATGTGGGGAAAGATAGAAGGAGGAGTTGAACTTTGATGTAGTCACAACAAACTTTGTATCAATAAATATATCTAGGCCTTATCTCCTTTGTACTGACTCTGAAATCAGAAAGAAAGACTGAAATTTTGATAAGTAAATGATTAACATGTAAGTGAATAACACTCTTGGCACATGTCACAAGAACTAAATAGCTTCAAAAGTCTCTTCCAAGTTTAAGAAACAGCAATAATGCTCTTTAAGTGCCATAATCTGCCTCCCCTTTCTTGTTCTCTTTAAAAATGTAGCTACCTATATCTTCAAGCAAAAGAAAAGTGCCCAGAGAGAAGAACATATTAAAGTCAAGCTCTGGTAAATGCTGAATTTAACAGTCTATAATAGTGATGCAAAATAATACCTCACAGTCCATTAGGAAAAATCAAGGTCAAGTTTTGTCTTAGAGACAGTTTGGCTTCAAGCTCTGGCTTCCATGCATCAAGCAATGTAGAAGGGGAGCTGACTCCGCCAAGGGAGTTTGAGCAGCATGAGAAACACATACATTTCTCATCCAACAATTGTAGGAAGCTATCAATTTTTTCTCAGTAGAATTTAAAATGAGGAAACCAAGATTTTTCGAATGAGTCATACCTAAGTACTTTCCCATGCATGTCAACTACAGATTGAAATGCAAGCTCAGAAAACCGAATTACATGTAAACTTTGGTCGCTGGGTTAGGGGTTAATGGGGTAAGGTATAAAGGTGAGATTTAAGAATAACATGCCTTACAAGTTGGATTTTGAAAATGTTCTTTGTTGTACTTGGTTTAAGTAAAATTAGTATCATATTTCCTTTAAAACAAATCAGATCAGATTTAAAAATTTGTTAAAATTTATGGTTCATATAAAAGATCAATTTGGAAACTGGGAAAACTCAAACTGAGGGCAGTAAGAGGAAGCTCAGTCATGTATTATTACAGGGTAGCCCAAAAACCCAAATAAGGAAGTTATTTAATCTTTTCAATACTTGACTGTTGTGGCAGGGGTTTCAAAAAGGCATAAGATTGAAAATAATCATATTATACCAACTATTGGAAGGGGACATAAGCTTTATTTACAATTAATGGAGGCATTTAAAAGATGTCACCTATACTTTGCTTATGTAGCCTGATTTTTCTGCTCAGAGGATTCTCCAGCCTAGTCTCTTATCTTAGTTTAGCAATACCCACCTTTTTCTCATCCTCTCAGAAAACTGAGAGTGTGACCAAAGAGTTTAGCATTACTCTGGGTAACACCATTAATTTTGTTTCCATAGGGATAGTCATGCAGTTGCTGTTCTTCCTAAGAGATATGTGGTTATCAGACACATAGGAAGTCAGGAGGTTGAAATCTTCAGCTGCATAATCCTGACAGATGACCTCTGATGCCTAAGTGACTGCAAATAGTCATTCAAAATTCTTGAGAAGGTCGATCCCACTAGGGAGATTAACATAATTATGAGAAGAATAGAAGACACAGATTTAAAAAATTGCCTGGAGCTAAATTCCCAAGAAGAGAAATATATTTATTTATTTAATAAAACTATAGAAGAAAACTTACCTGTCTGATAAAATATTTTCATCCCATATTTAAGATCTTTTAAAATTTGGGTAGCAATTCCTGATGAATAGATATAGAAATAGTAATTTTCTTCATTTCGTTGCATAATTAAGTATCAAGAACTCTCCTGCTTTGAGGTAATAATGAAGCTTAATTGTTCACTTCAACTTACATTGCATAAAGGGGATTTGAGGTACCTTTCTAGGAAAGTAAGAGAAGACATTAAGGCAAATATTTGAAACAAATTATAAACAGTTTTGGAGTATGCTGTGATTTTTATGGTTTATTTTTAGTCGTTCAGTTTCAGATCATAAAGTTTGGGAAAAAGGCAATTTGATTTTTAGTCAAATCAGAAGAATTTAGGATCCAATACAGTTTATAGGTAAATAAAAATATCTTAAAGACAAGGAAAAAAAGTGAGAAGACAGACGCCTATGTAGTAGAAGGTTCTTACCAGGCACCAAATCTTCTAGCACTTTACCTTGGACATCCAGTCTCCAGAGCTGTGAGAAATAAATTACTGTTTGTTTTTAAATACCCAGTCTATGATATTTTGTTACCACATCCTGAATGAAATAAGACAAATGCTAAACAAGGGGACATAGATTCTATAATGCACAATAAGCAGATACGGACACAGGAAAGACAGAACACTTCATTGAGGTGTGTGATAGAAAACAATGGCACTCCACAATATCTGATTGTCCTTTCTTTCATGGGAATATGGGAAACTACACCTGTCCCCAGGCCCATATGATTAGTCATGACCAATGAAAAGAGAAAGGAAATGATAATTCACTTCTGGGATGCAGCACTGGAAATTCCAGGTGTCTTTCTCCTGTTTCTCACTGTACAAGGTACTGAAAGCAAAGACCTTTGTGAAGGAAGCAGTGTCAAAAGAGAGACCACTTACTGTACCGAGCCACTACCTGGTGCAAAGAGTCAACCGCACCTGACTTTACAGCCTTGAGAAATAAAGTGTGTTCAGCTACTGGGTCTATGGGGTTGTTGTATAGCCTGATTTATCTTAATTAATATGGGAAATGATTAACTGATAACACCCATCTACTATCCATAAGCCTTAATAATACTTATGAAGTATCAGTTTGCTAACAGCATAACATGACAGGGAAAAACCTAAGTTCAAACTCTGAAGTAGGCAATGTAACTTAATGGGAAATCAATTATGTCACCGTAACCATATTTATATAGATACTATTAGAAATGTTCTGATTTTGTCTATTGACTTCCTAGGAGAAATTCTGTCAAACAGAAGCTGGATATGGGACCATATTTGACTCATTCAGGAATTGTTTATTAGGAAGTGGCAAGTAGTAGATCTTTCCAGGCCAACATGAAGGCTGATTCTGGGAGGTGAACATGGATGAGATCTGTACTCATAATTAGTGGCAGAGGGAGAAATAAATGCCTCTTTTATTCTGAATGATGTTGCCATTTTGTAGGTTTATAAAATAGTGATCATGAATGAAGTCAGCTTAATTGACAACCCAGACAGATACACACAGTAGAGGAGGCTTCTCCTGTTCAGCAGTAGATTGCCTATTGTGATATGTAAATGACTCTTCCTAAAGCCTAAATCCTCTTGATTATTACACCAAGCTCCATTTCACCAGTGCACAATATTATAGGAAAAATCGTTTATTTTTGTATCTATGGCAGACTGTAGGAAACATGGAAATAGATGATTATTAATGCATTCAAGGGTGAGGTTGGGTGAGTAGGAAGAATAACTTCTACAGTTCTAAAGCAGAGGTTGACAGAAAATAACTGTGTATTTCCAAATAGGGAGTAGAAAAAGTTTTGAATGTCTCCAACACAAGGAAATTACAAATGCTTGAAGTCATGGAAATGCAAGTTACTCTGATCTGATGATTATATATAATATCCACATATGACAATGTTATACTGTATTCTATTAGTATGTATAATTATTATGAGTTGATTAAAATATTGGGTAATTTTACTTATGGTATTTAAAACACTAGGATTTTTATTTTATTTGACACTTTTAAAACAAACTTCTTTATTTTTATCCCATTTTTTTCTCTGAACATGTTTATTTAATTTGTTAAAAAAAAAAAAAATCCCTCACTGCAGGTCTTCCATAGTAATCACCAAATAGTTCTAAACTTCTGGGAAGAAGATTGGTTTGAAAATCCTTTGCTTGTGGATGCTTATCTAGTGATTAAACCATATTTTTCTCAGCCCTAAGATGCTATAACTGAGTGAGTAAAGCATGATATATGTTGTCTTTATTCCCAGTAGAAAGAATTAAACTCTATGAAGAAATGAAAGATAAGTTGAAATAATGAAAATTATTTTTAAAATTTCTCAATCTCTATATGTAAATGTCACATAAGTAATGAACTGATTAATTTTCTCAACTATGGCACATTGTCTATGTTGTTATGGAAAATTCTATTATCTTTTTGGTGTCAATAGTTCACCATCAATGGTTAATTCTGGAATGATGCATAGTAAAAGTTTATTTTTCTAATTTTCTTAAGTTCAAGCTATATAACCTAGATTAATATTTCATCTTTATATTACCTAAAATACTTGTCTTTGCCTTACACTCATAGCTAAGAATGCCTTTCATAAAAACAGTAAAGAAAGATGAATTCATACAGGGGGAAATTGTTTAGTCTTGGGACTGGCATGTATGTGTTATTGGCAACAGGCAGATATGACATGCCATTATATTTGGCAATGGCACAATTTAAAACAGGACATAAGAACAGCCCCTACATTCTGTATGAAAAATGCTCTTTTCAGCCAATCTTTTTGCTGATTGATTATGTAGAGTCCTTAAACAGAGATTGACAGCCAGTAGGAACTCTCAACTTGCCATACCTTCATCCCCCAAAGTAGATTGCAGTAGCTCAGCAGCAGACAGAAGGACCCAGGCTCTGGCAGTGGTGGCCAATAACTTGAATATCCGAAACAAAATGCCATGATTTGTAGCAGTTATAGATAATCTCTGTATTGTAAATATATATTCAGTGGCCAATCTTAAACTATCAACTAACATGTAAAATTCTTGACATTTAAGAATCAACACTCATAAAACCAAATGAGACTGTTAACAGCATACCAGTTCCTTGAGTGGAGGTCTTAAGAGAAGGACCAGGACTCTGTCAGCAATATAAGCTTTTCCTGATCCCATATTGGGAAGTACTTAGTTGTTATGTATCATCTAAGCCTTGACCACCTCCTCTTTGTCTATATTTTTATGATTATATTTGGGGACAAAGGACTATATAAGCTTTTCTTGATAGAAGTATGTGTAGATTCTAACTGATAGACCTACATTCCTCCTGAAACATGGTAGAATCAAAATCATAAAGCTACCATCACTTGGGGATCTCTTACTACATTCTGCCATTGAAATTATTAACAGATCCTGTAACTCAGACTGGATGAAGTTTAGAATCTGAGAAAGAATTTGATGTTACTCTAGAGACATTTAACAACTACCCTATTTAGTCTCTGGATTAGTGAGCAATAGAAATGTTCATTTCCATTCCCAAAGGGAGACCAGGATTGTAAAATGCTTTGCAAACTACAAAGTGGAGGAGTACCATCAATTTTTATTGTTTTCTTTTTTCTCTAATCATGATTGCTTCTTTGATTCCTCTTGTGTTCTTATCCTTATTTTAATTTTTGCTTTGTTAACATCAAGCACCGATCAGAGACTGTTGAAATCCCATTGGGACATCTCAGTTTCATTTGGTTCCACGGATTTTGTATTTGAAGAAAATACCTTGAATCATTCATGTCTCTGAGTTTACAGCTATTAAATGGGAATTATAATAGCTATTGTTCACATGAACTGAGAATTATAAAATAGTTGGATTTATTTAAGCTCCATGTCTACAACCACTGCCTTTGTGCTTAATTAAATTCAGTTGTTTTCTAACTTTCTAGCCAACTATACTAAAGCTGAGGTTAAAATCTGCTTTATTCGTATTTGATGCCAAAAGAACAAGATATCAACATAGTTAAATTTAAGGGGAAATATATCTATCAATACATACATGTGATTTTGCAAAATGTCCCAAATGTGCACATTCGTCAAGAGGAAAGAAAAGAGAATCTGCAATAATGACTTTTGCTGCAAGAAGAACATAAACAAGTTGAAATCCTTTCATGATAACAAAAGTCTCACAAAGAAGGGTTGGACTTGGTCCATGCTTTAGGAATTTGCAGATATAAAGAGTTAGTTATCTTCTACTCTGGCTCCATAGTGTGTAGTTTGAAAATATTTTCTGTCAGAGAGACAAAAAGAAAAAAGCTGGAATACATACATAGATTTTCCCTGACACAAAAAGCACTAGAAACTTTTTGTTTGTTCTCTTTATATTTCAGACTTTAATTCAATGCTTGCAATATGACCAAAACATTGATTTTGATTCACCAGTTCCCACCAACTACCAACTTTGCTTGAATTCTGCAAGTATTTTATTCCATTGGCATGAAATTCACTATTAAGACATATTGTGAGGGTTTTGCATGCCTAGATTCATAACACTAAGCAGTTTGATGAAACATAGCTGATAGGCTACTCTTTTCTTTTTTTCTCCTAAAATGTCATCAGGTTTTAGCAGAGAAGCATATGAGGTAATATAATGCATATGCCAATAGGATATTAATTTCTAAAAAATGCATCCTGACCATTTGAGTGTTACAAGAAGATTTTCTCAGTTAACTCCCCAAAGGGTGTAACAAAAACTAAATGTGTCTGTAAAAAGTAGTTTATAAAACATGTATTACATTATGTTCGGGTGACTATGGTTTTAGGAGTGTTTCTGAGCACACCATGTGGATCCAACTCAATTTCTGTATTTGTCATGAAAGTTCACTCCTCAAAAGAAAACAATTCAACCACTCGGAATTATATCATTTAGGTAGATAGATCATTGGATTTTAAAAACTTTATGTCAACAGAGAAAATGCCAGCTCCATTCTTTAGCTCTAACTAACACTGCTTTCTCAATGTTCTTATTAATTCATGCTCTAAAGCCACAGCAGCTTAAACAAAACTTACATTCAGAAGTGGTTGAAAATGTTGATACCATTAGACAAAGCACTTTGACAAGCAATTATGTGACTGGTAGATTCTTAGCTCTGTTGAATAGCACACACTTATTTAACTGTGAGACTTTAGAATGGTGAAAAGTGTATGTGTTATCCAGTGAGAAAAATATGGAATGGCAGTGGTGAGAATGGGGATGGGTGGGTAGGAGACTTACATTACCACTTCCCTGAACAGTTGAGCAACCAGGAGGAGTTCAAGGCCCTAAATTGCATCGACAACGCCTACTAGCAGAGTCCAGGGGTGAATTATTTTCACATTGACATATTTTTGGAATTACTAACCTAATTTGATTTTCACCATTTTATTCTCTCATAAAACCTGCAATTTCTCCTGATCTCACTGAGCACTATTTGTCCTAATATTTATAGCTTATGAGCCTTTGTTTAAGGATTGTGACTTCTATGTTGAAACTATACGCTCCCCAAGGCAGGGCCAACTGTTGTAGTCACTGACTCAAAATGTCCTTGGAGTTTTTCTCACCCTAAATCTACCCCTATGACTTGTTCTCCTTGATTCATTATTGTTTTCAATGAAGTTCACCAGAGAGGGACTGACTCTTAACTCCTCATTTGCCCAAATCTGAAATCCTTGATGGACTTATGAACTGGCAGCTCTGGATTTAGATGCTGACTCCTGGTCCCAGGAGTAGCTCATACAAAAAGAATGGGCTCTTGAGCCAACATTGCTGCTGAGAGCCTCTATAACTCCCTGATCTGGCAACTTCCCTTAGACATGAGAGGGCAAACACATGTGGACTATTGTGTACTGTCTCATCTTTGGAAAAACCAGAACTTTCAGATAACTCTTCATGCATTTTCAATGCATAGGGCTGGAGGTGCGATCCAGAAATTCTGAAAAAGTAATGATGACCCTTTTTTAATATTAATTTTATTAGGTAATTAACTGCAACATACATGCATTTTAAAATATACTTATAATAAGTACTTAGTTAATAATCAATATGCACTCTGAAATATAATTTTAACACTCATTTAGTTAATATACTTGTTCACATAAATTTCTGCATATCCTATTTAGGAAAATATTGGTCTGCCTTGTTCATACATATCAAGGATAATTCTTGAGGTGTTCCTCACATGTAGCAATGACTTTATAATTAATTAAATAATTATGGTGGAAGTATGCATATTTTAATTTAAAATCTTTTTTATTTGCTCTAATTAGTTATACATGACAGTAGAATGCATTTTGACACATTGTACACAAATTCAGCACAACTTCTCATTTCTCTGGCTGTATATGGTACAGAGTCACACCAGTAGTATAGTCATACATGTATATAGGGTAATAATGTCCCTCTCATTCCACTGTCCTTCTTACCCCCTCACCCCTCCCTTCTTCTCACTACCTTCTGTGCAATCTAAAGTTCCTTCATTCTTTCCTACTCCCTGCCCCCATTATGTATCAGCATCTGTTTATCAGAGAAAACATTCCACCTTTAGTTTTTTGGGACTGGTTTATTTTGCTTAGCATGATATTCTCCAGTTCCGTCTATTTACCTGCAAATGCCATAATTTCATTCTTCTTTAAGGCTGAGTAATTTTCCATTGTGTATATGTACCACATTTTTTTTTACCCATTCTTCTGTTGAAGGTCACCTAGGTTGGTTCTATAATTTAGCTCTTGTGAATTAAGCTTCTATGAACATTGATGTGGTTGCATCTCTATAGTTTGCTGAAGGAGTAGGATAGCTGGGTCAAATAGTGGTTTCAAGTTTCAGGTTTCCTGAGGAATCTCCATACTGCTTTCCTGAGGAATCTCCATACTGCTTTCCATAGTGGTTGCACCAATTTGTAGTCCCACTGGCAATGTGTCAGCTTAGGACCTTTCTTAACAAGACACCTAAAGCACATGAAGTAAAATCAAGAATTAATAAATGAGATGGATTCAAACTCAAAAGCTTCTTCTCAGCAAAGGAAACAATCAACAACATGAAGAGACAGTTTACAAAATGGGAGAAAAATAAAATACAAATGGTACTCGAGGTAAAGGCACTGTCAGGGACAGCCCAAAGGAGAAATGCTATGACATCACAGTTTATAATAGAAAGGAAGTTGGGTGCTGCGTAAGTCATTCATCTGGAAAAACACTTTTTGGAAGGAAGTAGGGCATTTCAGAAAGAAAACCCATTACCACTTTCCAATAGAGGAGGTGTTACAGAGCACCCCCTGTCCTGGGCATTGAAAGCAGCTTGTTCAACTGGAAGATAGAATAGGTGGGAGGGAATCCAAGATGTGAGAGTAGAGACAAGATATGAAGTCGTATTTCGAGGGTCACATATGCCAAGCTAGGAAAATAGGACAAATCAAAGAGGATCTCCTGTTTCATTACCTTACGTGGAAAAGCAAAGGAGGAAATAAATTACTTGGGCACGTTGTGCTCATTCTAATTAAAATTATGTACTGTATCAAATTTCCATTTATAAAAAGTGAAATTTTTTTATACTAGTGAACACATGTAGATTCTTCTTCTAAATAAAACTCTATTTCAATTTTTTGTAAATATAATTATCTTCAGTATATTAAATTACCATGAAAACTGCAAAGAAATGTATAAATTATAGAGTTTACATGATTACTGACCTCAAGCTTTTCATTCACTGCTGTTTTATTCTAAAGTATTTTAAATTTACATTCATAAATACTTTTTTTTTTTTTTTGGTACTGGGGATTGAACTCAGGGGCACTCGACCACTGAGCCACATCCCCAGCCCTATTTTGTGTTTTATGTAGAGACAGGGTCTCACTGAGTTGCTTAGTGCCTCGCCATTGCTGAGGCTGGCTTTGAACTCGCGATTCTCCTGTCTCAGCCTCCCTAAGTGCTGGAATTACAAGCATGAGCCACCGCGCCCGGCATTCAGAAATACATTTTGATCGGCACAATGGTACAGCATGAAAGAGTGTGTACATGTGAGTGTGTGTGTGTGTGTGTGTGTGTGTGTGTACACAATGTGGCCAATATTGTTCCAGAGAATATTTAAAGCAAATTATATTAATATATTTATTTTTAAAAACTATCCCAATCCTTGGTTTATACCCCCAAAGGACTTAAAATCAGCATACTACAGTGATGCAGCCCCATCAATGTTTATAGCAGCCAACTCACAAGAGCTCAATTATGGAACTAAACTACGTGTCCTTCAACAGATGAATGGATAAAGAAAATATGAGATATTACTCAACCTTAAAGAAGAATGAAATGATTGCATTTGCCAGTAAATGGATGGAGCTGGGGAATTATCATGCTAAGTGAAATAAGCTAATCCCTCAAAACCAAAGGCTGAATGTTTTCTCTGATATGAGGATGCTAATCCACAACAAAGAGGGTGGGGGTTAGGGAAGAATAGAGTTACTTTGAGTTAGAAGAGAGTGAAGGGAGGGGAGAGGGTAAGGGGATAGGAAAGATAGTAGGATGAATGGGATATTATTATCCTATGTACATATATGACTATATGACAGGTATGATTCTACATCATGTACAACCAGAAGAATGAGAAGTTGTATTCCATTTATGTATGATGTGCCAGTGTTCATTGTACTGTCATGTATAACTAGTTAGAACAAATTAAAAAAATACTTATTTTTATGTATTGAGTATGTGTACATTGGGGTATTTTTATGTATTGGGTATGTTAGTCCAGGAGACTAACAGGGGTAAAAAGTATGAGTAACATTTTATTTTACTTTAAACCATGTCATTCGTTGGTCTAAAGGATTTGTAAATCTTGGTAGTTTTTATTCTTACAGCTTACATATAATGTTAATGCTATTATCATTGATATTTTACAAACATAGACCCAGGTACAGAGCAGTTGAGCCTGAGATGAAATAGAAGCCTGAAAGTCACCATACATACTGTTGTGGAAGATGTGCTCTGCACAAATCTAAGGCTTGCCTTTCCCAATTATAGTCATCATGATACATTTTTATTTATTTGTTGGTTAGTTATGTGTGCAGAAGTATAAAGAAGACTGAGTTTAAAAGAGATGGGAAGTTTTAAATAGCAAAGACATAGCAGCACATAATTTGGTGCATGTTAAACAATCCCTCAGGGCTTAAAGCACTATAAAAACAATCAGACAAATGAATAAGAGAGGGAATGAATGAACTATGGATGAATGGATGTTTGACTGGAAAATATATTACCCAAAAAGGAATTTAACAAAGTAAGTGTGCATAAGTGGAATGCAAACTGCAAATCTTAAAGAAAATAAAATTAGAAATGTATGAAGATCAATTTTTATTCAAGCTTAGTAGCAGAAAATTTCAATATAATACTTTCAAGTTTAATCATTACAATATGTTAAAATTAATGTAAATGCTTTAGGAGATAGTCACAGATCTGAAATTCCATTCATTAAATGATTTCTCAGAGGACCCGAAATAATTGTACTTCCATCTCAACTACTTACTCTCTTAGTAATGCTTAACTTTAAATATAATCAACCATCTAGCTTAGCTTTTAAAAGTTTTATAAAAACAATGAATGTGCTCTGTATAAAATGCATTTAATTTATAAAACCGAATATTCCAGAAAAGGAAACTAAGGACAGAGGAAGCCATAGTCAAAATACTTTTATTGTTAAAATCTTATCCATTAGTCCAACACAATCTTATCCATGAGTCAAGCACAATTAGCTTTGGTATGAGGGCTTGGTCCCAATTAGCAGTAAGATCCTGGTGTTCACTCAAAAGTAGTACGTCAGCATTGTGTCAGTGGCATAAGTTGTCATCCTTCTAATACTTCTCTGTGTGCTTCTCATTGAAACAGAGAGTCTTGATGTTCTCATTCAGAAGAAGAAAAATAAATAGATGTGAAATTGTGGTGGAAATAAGATGGATTTCACAAAGGGAGAAAAAAGGCCTTTTTCAAGAGTTCACATGATACAGTTTCACTTATATTATGGTTTCAATCTAGAAATACCCCCTGAAAATGTCAAGTGTTGGAAGCATGGTTCCCAGTACAGCAAGGTTCAGAGGTGGGCCTTTAAGGCGATGGGAGTGTAACTTCATCAGTGGCTTAATCCATTGGATGGATTACTTATTAGAATGGACTACTGAGTGGCAGCTGTAGGTTGATGGAATGTGGCTGGAGGAAGTAGATCACTGGAGGTGTGTATCTTGTGCCTACCCCTTGGGTCTCCCACCTCCAGCTTCCTGGCTGCCATGAGCTGGGCAGCTTTCTAGCTTTCTTCTGCTATGTCCTTTTGCCTTTATTCTTTGCCTTACCTCAGGTCCAGAGCAATGGCGTTGATCAACCACACACTGAGAACTCTGAAACAATGAGCCCTAAGTAAGCTTTTCTTCCTCTAAATTATTCTTGTGAGGTATTTTGGTCACAACAAAGAAAAGTTGAACAATACAACTTGTTTTCAATCAATGTAGCATATGTTGATTGAATAATGCTTATGAAGAAGGTACTCATTGTTACAGCTAAAACAAATCCCATTTTTCTCTACTGACTCATACAAATTCAAATACATGTAAAGTACTCTAGTGGTAATTTGATTCAATCATACTTATAGTTATAATTGTAACTTCTATCTGATATCCTTAAAATAAAAATATAAAAGATATGTTTCACATATATTTACAAATATAATATATAATACTTATTTCTGTTTATAAACTATCATGATTTTGCATCTCAATTAAAAATGGAGCTGCATTTTCCTTTTCCCAAAGAAAGGCATTCTGTTAGTAAAAGAAAATCAAGCATTTACTTTCTATTTCTTTCTTAGTAGTTGACTTATAATCGGCAAAAGGTATATTAATAGTTTTGTATTAACTGTATTAACTATGGAAGACACTGGAAACTACATTTAATGTAAAAGCTAGATGCAGAGAAAGGAAAATAAAGAAAGAAAATATAAAAAGAAGAAAGAAAGAGAGAGAGAGAAAGAAAGAAAGAAAGAAAGAGGTAGAGAGGGAAAAGGAGAGAGGAGAAATAAAAGAAAAGGAAAGAAATAAAAGAAATAAAAGAAAAGGAAAGAAAAGAAGAGAAGATAGAAAGGGAGAAACCAAAAATATCAAAGCATGCCCAATGACCTGAATACATTCCATATTAGAAAAAAACTCAGGCTACAAGAAGAAAACAGTCTAAAAGTCTTTGGAGTATTTGAAATTCAAGGAGAACATAGCCAAAGGGATTTTAAACTAGGAAATCCATCTTTGATTAAATGTATCTAATAGTGGTGCATATTAATGATTTCCAAATACATGCTTTTCCAAAGTCCATAAAATAATTTTAGACTAGAGGATAACATTTTTTGCTGCTCAGTTGTCTTCACTGAAAGAAGCATCTAGAGTGATGTCAAATCCTCAGGTGCCAATAATATTCTTTCAAGCAGCTGACCTACTTTTCTCAGGACAAGATTCCAATTTTTCCAAATGATTGTCATTTAGGTTTCAGAAAAACTGAAAAATCACTTCTGCTTTCTGTTTGTGGTTAGAAACCAAGCTGATAGAAAAATGGCTATTTTTTTCTTTTTGCACATCTGTACTTATAAAATAATGGTATAGTCATCATGATATATTTTTATTTATTTGTCCGTTAATTATGTGTTCAGAAGTATAAAGAAGACTGAGTTTAAAGGTAGAAAGTCAGATATCAGATCAATGAAGAAAAGCTTAGAAATGTCTTGTTGCATTTCATGTGTTTAAACATAACAAAACTAGCATCTCAATCATGCAATCACTTCTTGCAAAATGGCAAAAATGTAAATGTAATCCTTCATATAAAACATTAAAATTTCACCAGGACTGTTACATCGACATTATAGAAAAAAATCTGAGACATAGGTAATTACTGCTCTGGAAGATGCGTAAAATAGTGATTTTGAGGAGAATATCCCTCGGTATCTTTAAGGAGGTGATTCCCATGAAAAGCCAATACCATCAACCAATCCTCTGGAGTCTGAGATGGGAGGATTGGAAGTTTGAGGATAGCCTCAGCAACTTAGCAAGTCCCTAAGTAACTTAGTGAGAACCTGTCTTAAAATAGAAAGGGTCAGAAATGTGGCTGAGTGGTTCAATCAGTGTCACTGGGCAAAAAAAAAAAAAAAGAAAAAAGAAAAAAGAAAAAAGCGAACACCGTCAAATAGGAGTGAAACATTTAAAGCTGAACTTTATAATTTTTTCACATAATAATAGGATCATTTTATTACAATTTTTACTCTTATTAAAACCAAAAGGAAATGTCCTCCAGGAATTGATAAACCATTTTCTCCACTAAGTTACAGTTTTTATATTTAAAAATTCACCTATTTATGTAAAAATCACTGTGCAACTTTATGTTGCTTATTCGGTATATTTTCTGTATTTTATTGGTGCATTATAGTTGCTAATATTGATGAGATTTATTGTTACATATTTGTACATGCACATAACAGAATAGTTTGACCAATATCACTCTCTAGCATTTCTCCCTCTCTCCCCACATCCCACACTTTGGTGCCTTTCCTTTGATCAAAATCTGTCATTTTACATTTGGTGGAAAAGCATGTGAAAGAGAACCCAGTGGAGTATATGTGCATGTGTGTGTGTGGTGTAAATACATCATAACCACATATTTTTATTATGTGGTTTGAGGCAATGTTTTTATTTCTTATTTTGTTCAACAGTTACATTTTAGAGTACTGTAGTAATATTTGCTTAAGGCAAGTATACAAAATACATAATGATTTTTAAGAATTAAACATTCTGGGTTTTAATAAAAATGTGATAAAAATCAACAAGTACAGTAAGTGTGGAGGGAACTATAGGGTAGCTTATGCTTACTCAAAGTTAAATATTTTAAAAATTAAAATGAAGAAAGAATAATGAGAATCAAATATAATCAGGATGGATAACTATGAATGAATAAATGATATTTTGTAACTGTAAGAATAATGAGAGAAAAAGAAAGAAAAACAAACAAACAAACAAATAAATATATGAAAGGTGGGGAAGAAGAAAGAGAGAAAGAAGGAAATTTTATGTAATGGGGAGGCCACTGCCTCTGCTAGAACCAAATATAAACAGTGTTTGCTTCAAGCTTCTGGGATATCTCAATTCTCTTTATGTTGAAGGCTAATTATATGTACGATAATGTCATTCCAAGAAGACTTTTCCTGTATCTGAATTTACTAAGTGCTCATTATCAAAGGGAGATAGGCTGACAACTTTTCTGTCTATCAGCAATGATAAATACAGCTTTTCTCTGTTTCTAAGTTGCATTTTGCTTAGATTATATTCTGAAGGTGTTCATCCAATAGTTCATGTGGAGTTGAAGATAATTCCACAAATTAGAATATAATTCTGTCACAGGTAATAACTGCATAATGGACCAAAGTCTTAAGGCTGTGCTTTTTCTTGTAGATCATAATTCTCTAAAAGAAAAATTATGTTCCATTTCTGGACTTCCAGAAGAATTCTGTTTTGTAGAGATACTTTTTTACTATTGCTTCACTTGGGAGCCAGGAAACTTAGAACTGAAAATGTAGTTCTTTTAAAAGGAGAGTTGGAAGTTAAATATTAAATGCACTTAAGGATTTCTGCTTGTTTCTGAAGTGGTTGACAAAGTGAGGTCACTTAATATCCCATATAATAGAACTCTGATAGATATTGGGAAATTAAGAATGTACTGCCTTGAAATTCCTCTCACATTAGGAACTGATTTAATCCAAACCTTAAACACAGTTTTGAAAAGGCAGCTATTTAAACAGAAAGAATATACATTTTCTTCCGAGTGATAATGCTTTCCTGCTTAATAATTGTGCCCTACTGAATCACATTTATTAAATTCACATGATACTGTTAAATCATACAGTAGAAACAATATATTTAATATTTGCAAACAGACTTTCATGTAACAAAGAAAAAATTAAGATTAACAAATGATTAATCCAAATGCAGTAGGCAGTATAAGAAAGCCAAATGAAGGCACACCAGAGAAAAAGAGACTAACAGACACATTCCTGTCCAATTCTTTGACAAAGGCTAAAGATTACAGAGAAAATTGAAAGGTCTAAATTTTCAACAAAAAAAAAGTATTAAAATGGGCATTGGCACTACTGGTCTGTATATTGACATCATGGTAGAAATACAATCCTTTCAGTTAACACGTGCTATGGCTCAAATGTGAAGAAATGTGTCCCTCAAAGTTCCATATGTTGCCATACTGGTCCCTAGGTTGGCAGCAGAGGAACCTTTAAGACACAGGGCCTAGTTAAAGGTAATTGTGGGACTCCACTCTCATAAATGGATTAGAGCTAGTCTTCAAAATTGGGCTGTGTCTTGCAGAAAAGTTAGCTCCTGTGAGAATGTGTAATTATTAAAAACAAAAACAAAAACAAAATAGGCCTGACTCCTAAGCTCCAAATCTCTCTTGCTACCTGTTTTGTCATGTGATCTTTCTTGCACTAGATTTCTATGACTCGCTGTGATGCTTTCCAC
>PVHX01001991.1:0-182478 GCA_004024805.1 Geosciurus inauris
ACAACTCTTATTAAGGCAGGGAACTGTCTGTTAAAAATGTCTTCCTCTTCCCTAACCCAGGCCACCAGCAATCTTTAACTGTTACTGTATAAAAATAAACTGGATGAAACTGTTGTGCCTGGATCCCTTTTAAAAGCATTAGCTCCCTGAGAGAAAAAAGAGGTCCTAACCAATTGCTTTCATGAACAATGACTCCAGTGTACCTAATGTCCTTTGCAGCAAAAACCAAGAAGTCAGGCAACCCTGATCATCTTGACTAGTTTATCAATAATTTATATACAAGATATATTTAAAGCTGATTCCAGACCATGTATTGCAACCATAATCCCAAGAAATTGTTCAGTTTTAGCCCACTGAGGTTCTGGAAGATGCCAGATCAAGTGAGAAATCATCTCAAAGCAGAGTGGTGGTTCATCATCTTTTACAAGTGAGAGGAAAACATCAATAGAGAAGAAATAAAATAATTCCCTTCTAAATTCATTGAATTCCACAGCTATCTCCACAGCCTTAGTTGACAAAATCCAGGGTCCTCAATTTCCTGATATAGAAATCCATTTTCAAGGTGACAGTTAATATCAAGAAGAGTTTTCAGTCTTTTCTTTGCCATGGCCCATGAACTCCAGTCCTTCAATAGGAATCTCTTTCTCTTTTATTGCTTTCTGAACGCACTGCTGGTAGCGCTTGAAGAGGTCGGTGCACGGGTCCCCGGAGCCGTCTCCCTTGAGGAAATTTTCGGCAAACCAGCGATTGAAGCACTGGTCGTACTCGCGCTTCATGTCGGTGCATGCCTCCCCGACGCTGTTCATGGCTATGGCGGAGGCGACAGAGGCGCACTCTCTTGTAGTATAATTTAAGGTCTGGTATTATGATGCCTCCTGCTTCACTCTTCTTACTAAGGATTGCTTTGGCTATTCTGGGTCTTTTCTTTTTCAAAGTGAATTTTATGATTGCTTTTTCTATTTTTATAAGGAATGACATTGGAATTTTAATTGGTATCACATTGAATCTGTGTAGCACTTTGTGTAGCATGGCCATTTTGACAATATTGATTATGCTTATTCAAGAGCATGGGAGATTTTTCCATGTTCTAAGATCTTATTCAATTTTTTTCTTTAGTGTCCTGAAATTTTCATCGTAGAGGTCTTTCACCTCTCTTGTTAGGTTGATTCTCAAGTATTTTATTTATTTATTTTTTGAAGCTATTGTGAATGGAGTAATTTTCATGATTTCTCTTTCAGAGGATTCATTACTGATGTATAACAATGCATTTGATTTATGGGTATTGAGTTTATATCCTGCTACTTTGCTGAATTTATTTATTAATTCTAGAAGTTTTCTGGTGGAATGTTTTGGATCCTCTAAGCATAGCAACATGTTGTCGGCAAATAATAGTTTGAGTTCTTCTTTTCTTATTTATGTTTCTTTAATTTCTTTCATCTAATTGCTCATGCTAGGGTTTCAAGGACTGTGTTGAGTAGAATTAGTGAAAGAGGGCATCCTTGTCTTGTTCTCATTTATTAGAGGGTATATTTCCAATTTTTCTCCATTTAGGATGATGTTGTCTTGGGTTTAGCATAGATTACTTTTACAATGTCAAGGTATGTTCCCACTATCCACAGTTTTTCTAGTGTTTTAAACATGAATGGGTACTGTATTTTGTCAACTGCTTTCTCTGCATTAATTGATAAAATCATATGGTTCTTATCTTTAAGTGTATTGATGTGATAGATTAAGATTATTGATTTCCGTATGTTGAACCAACTTGGAATGAACCCCACTGGATCATGGTGTACTGTTTTTTTTAACACACTTTTGTATGCAATGTGCCAAAACTTTATAGAGAATTTTGCATCTATGTTCATCAGGGATATTGGTCTGAAATTTTCTTTCTTTGATGTGTCTCTGTCTGGTTTTGGTATTAGGATGATATTAGCATCGTAGAATGAGTTTGGAAGGGTTCCCTTCTTTTCTATTTCATGAAATAATTTGAGGAGTATTGGTATTAATTCTTCTTTGTAGATCTTATAGAACTCAGCTGAGAATCCATCTGGACCTGGGCTTTTATTGGTGGGTAGGCTTTTGATGGAGTCTTCTATTTTCTTCCTTGAAATTGATCTGTTTAAGTCACGAATATCCTCCTGGTTCAGTTTGGGTAGGTCATATGTCTCTAAAAATTTGTCAATGTCTTCAGGGTTTTCTATTTTACTGAAGTGTAGATTTTCAAAATGGTTTCTAATTATCCTCTGTATTTCAATAAAGTCTGTCATGATAATTCCTTTTTCATCACAAATTTAAGTAATTTGGATTTTCTCTCTCCTTTTTTATGTTAGGGTAGATAAGGGTTGTCAATTTTATTTATTTTTTCAAAGAACAAACCTTTTGTTTTCTCAATTTTTTGAATTGTTTCATTTGTTTCAATTTCATTGATTTCAGCCCTGATTTAATTGTTTCTTATCTTCTACTTCTTTTGGTGTTGGTTTGTTCCTCTTTATTGTGGGCTTTTAGATATAGTGTCAAGTCATTAATTTGTTGACTTTTTCTTCTTTTAACGGATGAGCTTAATGCAATGAACTTTCCTCTAAGCACTGCCTTCATAGTGTCCCAGAGATTTTGATATGTTGTATCAAAGTTCTCATTTACTCATAAGAATTTTTTTATGTCCACCCTGATGTCTTCTGTTATCCATGTATCATTCAATATTGTATTATTGAGTCTCTAGGTGTTGGAGTAGCTTTTATTTTTTAATGTATCATTAATTTCTAATTTCATTCCATTATGGTCAGATAGAATGCAGGTTAGTATCTCTAATTTTTTGTATTTGCTAAGACTAGCTTTGTGGCATAGCATATGATCTATTTTGGAGAAGGATCCGTGTGCTCCTGAAAAAATAGTTTATTTGCTTGTTAAAGGATATTATATTCTATATATGTTAAGTCTAGGTTATTGATTTTTTTATTGAGTTCTGTAGTTTCTTTGTTTAGTTTTTGTTTGCAAGATCTATCCAGTGATGAGAGGGGTGTGCTAAAGTCACCCAGTATTATTGTGTTGTGGTTTATTTGATTCTTGAGTTGAGAAGTGTTTGTTTGATATAAATAGATTCTACATGGCTTGGGGCATAGATATTTAAGATTGTTATGTCTTGTTAATGTATGATTCCCTTAAGTAGTATGAAATGACCTTCTTTATCCCTTTTCACTAACTTTGGATTGAAGTCCACTTTATCTGATATGAGAATGGAAACGTCTGTTTGTTTATGCAGTCCATGTGAGTTATACTTTTTTCCCCATCCTTTCACCTTCAATCTGTGGATGTCTTTTTCCTATGAGATGATTCTCTTGAAGGCATCATATTGTTGGGTCTTTTTTTTTAATCCAATCTGCCTGTCTACGCATTTTAATTGATGAGTTTAGGCCATTCACATTCAGGGTTATTATTGTGACATGGCTTGTATTCTCAGACATTTTGATTTGTTTGTGTTTTTTAACTTGACTAGATTTCTCCTTTGATTCACCATTCCTTTAGTGTAGTTCCTCCCTTTGTTGATTTTCAGTGTAGTTTTTATTTACTTCTCATGGAATATTTTGACAATAATGATCTCTAGTGCAGGCTTTCTTGCTGTAATTTAACTTTTGTTTATCTTGGAATGTTTGTATTTTATCATCAAATCTATAACTTAATTTTTCTGGATATAAGATTCTTGATTGTCCTCCATTGTCTCTCAGAGATTGGAATATGTTGTTCCAAGCTCTTTTAGCTTTAAGGGTCTAGGTTGAAAAGTCTGCAGAGATTCTAATTGTTTTCCCTGTACATGTAATCTGATTCCTTTCTCTTGTGCCTTTTAAAATTATCTCCTTATTCTGTATACTAGGCATTTTCATTATAATGTGCCTTGGTGTAGATCTGTTGTGATTTTGTATATTCAGTGTCCTGTAAGCCTCTTGTATTTGATTTTTCAATTCATTCTTTATGTTTGGAAAATTTTCTGATATAATTTCATTGAATAGATTGTTCATTCCTTTGTTTTGAAACTCTATGCCTTCCTCTATTCTAATAATTCTTAAATTTGGTCTTTTCATGTTATCCCATAATTCTTGCATGTTCTGCTCATGGTTTCTTATGATCTTCACTGTGTAGTCAACTCTATTTTCAAGATTATATATTTTATCTTCATTGTATGAAGGTCTGTCTTCAAAGTGGTCTAATCTGTTGGTGATGCTTTCTGTTGAGTTTTTAATTTGGTTCATTGTTTCTTTCATTTCAAAGATCTCTGTTTGATTCTTTTTCTGAATCTTTATCTCCTTATTGAAGTAATCTTTTGCTCCCTGTATTTGCCTATGTACCTCTTTATCAAAATGATCTTTTGCTGCCTATGTTTGCTTACTTATATCATCCTTTAATTCAAAGAACATTTTAATTATGTACATCTTTAACTCCTTCTCTGGCCTTTCTTCTGCTGTGCTGACTATGGATTCTAAGAATGTAGTATCTTGGTTTGTTTGGGGCACTTTCTTTCCTTGTTTTTTCATGTTCTTCATGTCTTCCCTTCTAGCACTATGGATTCGAGGTGTTACAGTTTTTATCCTATAGTCTTATAGATTCCCTGCAGTGCTGTGATAACTCTCATTTAAGGAGGAGACCAATATTAACAGATCCCAATACAAACAAATTACAGTTTTAAATCAAGTAGCTTCTAATAGGACATTTATGGCTTTGTCACAATATACAGATATTGTGAGTTCAATTAGTATCTACAATACAACAGTAGGTTTGCAAAAGGGTCTACAGTTTCTGCTGGTTGACTAGAGAGAACCAGGGGTGGGGTGTAGGATGAGATTTAGGGAGGTAGGAAGTGAGGATATAGAGTTGTTAGATCTTAGAAAGTGTGAAGAGGAATCCAAAAGAAGTTGGCTAGTAGCAGAAAAGAAAGAAAGAGATTTGGGGAAGTAAGTAGGAATGAAATAGGATACAAAAAACCAAGAAAACATAAAAATTAAAGAAAATAAAAAATATAAAAATAGGAGATAAAATACTATATAATATAACTGTAATATATTGAGATATCACAGTCCTCAGTAGTTTCATGCTTGAAATATACTTGGTTTCACAAATGTTGGGGATATGAAGAAAAAAAGAGAGGGAGAAAAGAAGAAGAAAAAAAGATAATAGAAAAAAAATCTCAAACCAAATAAAAAGAATTGCTTCTGTTGGAGTTCAATATTTTTCCTGCTTCCTTCCTCATCCAATATGTAAGGTTATTTATTATTTGCTGGGTCTCCCCTCTTAAGATGGTGCAGGTTATTAGCATATGTGTGTTGGTCTTAAAGGCAGAGCTTCTGGAGGTGGAGTTTAGTGCTTGCCAATGCTCATGGGAAGACTCCATTCCAAGGAGCTCTTTTAGGGCCCCTCGTGTGATTTGGGTGCCTGGTCTTCTCTCCTTATATCATCTGTAGACCTCACACTTCCTGGTCTCTCATTTAGTCTCTAAACTGTATTTCTCTCTCCCACTTTTCTACTTCCAAATCAGGAACCTCTCTACAGGTCACAGAGAGCTGTTTTGTGTCAAGCAAGTCAGGACCAGGCTTTGTGAGCTATGGATTGACCACACAGATGCAAGCACTGTGCCAAGTTAGTGGCTGCAGGGGAGAGGGGAGAGCTGGGGAACTATAAATACCTTGATACTGCTTCTGGGCCCAGCTGGTGTCAAAAACTGGGAGTTACTCCAACTAAAGATGGTGAAGGCAGTAGCACAGACAGTCCAAGATGGCGACAAAGGTGCCCCAAGATGGAGTTGTCTGATTTCAAAGATGGGGTGTCAGGGCAGGCCGGGCAGTGGTGTTGGTTGACATATTTGGTGATGCAGCTCTGTGGCATGCAGTGTTGTGGCAGAAGGGTATTTCCAGACCCTGACTTTTGTCTTCAGGGGCAGGCTACCAAATGAAAGGGACTATGGCCCTGGGTTGTAGTGTTCCAAGATGGAGGCAAACGGGGGAGCCCCATACTGGTAGATGGGGGTCCACATGGGAGCAGCAGGCAGGGGTCTTGTGTGGGAGCCAGGGTCCCGCATGAGAGTTTGGGCTAGGGATCCTGCGTGCGTGGGCAACCCAAGGTCCTGTGTGATATGTGGGTGCTGGAGCCAGAGGTCCCACATGGGAGCAGGTCCTGTGTAAGCAAGATACCAGGGTCCTGTGCAAATGCTGAGGCCTGGAGGTCCTCTAATGACTTGCAGAGAAACAGTATTCCTACTACTTTAACCCCAGGTCACGGAGAGACTAAGAATGTAGCATCTGTCTGAGCTACCATTTTGGATCAGAACTCCTCTGTTCCTTTCTTCTTATCTCTCTAGTTTCCACATTAGAGAAAACATTGACTTCCTTCATTTGACTTACCTAACTTTCTGTGATGTTCTCCAGTTACATCCATTTTTCTACAATTGACATAATTTATTTCTTCTTTATGCAGACTAAAATTCCATCTGTGTATGTATATATGTATATGTGTGTGTATGTATGTGTGTATATATATTTTTATTTACCCATTTTTCTGTTGATGGACACTTAGCCATTGTGAATTGCAATGTTTTGAACATGTGTAGGCATATATCTATGTAGTATGCAGACTTTAAATCTTCTGTATAAATATCCAGAAGTGGTATAGTTGGGCCATTTGTTGGTTCCACTGATACTCTTTTGTGTGAATCTTCATACTGTTCCCCATAAAGTTTCTACTAATTAACAGTCCCATCCTTGCAGCATTTTTTATTTTTTAAATTTTTTTGTATTATTAATAACTGGCATTTTAACTGGTGTGAGATGAGGTCTCAGTGTAGTTTTTATTTATGTTTCTGTGATTGCCAAAGATGTTAATTTTTTTCATATATTTGTTATCCATTTATATTTCTTTTTTGAGAAAAGGAAAATTTAACTTTATTTTTCTATTTCACTTTTGCTTTAATTACCTGGTTTTCTTGCATTTTCATAGGAATTTTATAATAAAACTGTCAAGATCTAAAAATAACAAGAGTTGGGATTTTGGTAGGAAATTCACTGAATTTTGTGGAAAAAATTGAGAAATTTCACAGTTTTTGAAAGTTTCTTCATTTCATGAAGATGGAATGATTTTCTATATATTTGTCTATAATTCCACTCATAATGCTTTATAATTTTAAATGCAATTTCTTGCATTTTTCTTTTTAACCAATTTCTAAGTGTTTTATTCTGTTTCATAGTATTAATGGATTTTTATTGTTTATTGCAAGTGTAAGAATAAAATTGACTGATTATATTGAACTTCTTGTCTATAATCATTCTTAAATTTTAATTATTGCTAATACAAATTTTTACAGATTTCTTACAGACTTTGGTGGCATTCTCATATTGAAGATGACCTCATTAGTAAAAATGTTACTTCTTTTTTCCAATGTCGGTATCTTGTAATTTCATTTTCTTGTCTGATTACCCTAGCAACAGCCCCTAATATGACGTGAAATAACAGTGCAGGGAGTGGGCATCTTGCCTTGTTTAATTATGTTTAGGGCAAGGTCTTTCAGTCATTTTCCATTAAGAGCAGTATTGACTGAGGTGATTTCCGTAGGTGCTGTTTTTATTTGTTTACTGTATTAGTTATTTTATCAGTTATAAGAACAGTTCTGTGAGAGATAAAGGACTGGGTACTATTAATAACAAACCATAAAGGATAAAACAAAAAATGGATAGTTCTATTTGATAATTATTTACAATTCACATATTACTTGTATCCCAAGGTCTATGATGACATAGGTGAAGTACTAGTGGAAAACAAGAGACATGGCTGAAAAGACATGAACCCTGTTCCAAAATTCACTCTGTAATGGACTGATAAGATTTATTAACCAAAACAAGAAAATCCCTTCTATTTAGATTTCCCAGAAGAAAATGGCAGAAGGAAATCATTCCACAGTGACTGAGTTCATCCTGGCTGGATTAACAGACAAACCCGAGCTCCAGCTGCCCCTCTTCCTCCTCTTCCTTGTCATCTATGTGCTCACAGTGGTGGGGAACCTGGGCATGATCACACTGATTGGGCTCAGCTCTCACCTGCACACCCCCATGTACTACCTGCTCAGCAGTCTCTCCTTCATTGACCTCTGCCATTCTACTGTGAGCACGCCCAAAATGCTGGTGAACTTTGTGACAGAGCAAAACACCATCTTTTGTGCTGAAAGCATGGCTCAGCTCTACTTCTTCGCAGCTTTTGCAATTGCAGTGTCGTGTATTGGCTGCAATGTCCTATGACCGCTGTGTTGCCATCTGTAACCCCTTGCTTTACGTTACTATGTCTATTCAAGTTTGTTCCTGGTTGCTACTTGGCATTTATAACATGGGCTTGATTGGTGCCACAGCCCACACAACCTTCATACTAAAGGTGCTTTTCTGTAAGGATGATAAACCATTAATTCTGTGATCTATTCCACTATTAGTGCTCTCCTACTCTTGTTCTTTTGTCAGTGAGGTAGTAGTTCTGTGCTTTGGTGTATTCAATATCTTTGCCCCTGCCCTGTCCATTCTTAGCTCTTATATCTTGATCATTGACAACATCCTGCACATTCGCTCCACTGAGGGGAGAGCCAGAGCCCTCAATACTTGCAGCTCCCACATCTCAGTTGTTCTTTTCTTCGGTTCTATATATAGCATTCATGTACCTGCAGCCACCGTCAGTCAACTCCATGGACCAAGGGAAAAGTATCGTCTGTACTTTACACCATTATTGTGCTCATGCTGAACCCTCTGATCTACAGCCCAAGAAATAAATACGTCAAAGTTGCCCTAAATAATCTTCTTGAAAAAAGCAATTTCCTATGAAAAGTGCATTTTCCTTAGAAAAGTTTAGAAATCATAGAATTTTGATATAGAAACAATTGAGAGAGCAATGTTTATCAGTTAGTTATGAGATTACTGCTAGTACTTGATTGTTTGGAGGAAAGCCACCAAGGGTGGACTGAAATCACAGGATCACACATGGAAAAGGCACTGGAGTATTTCAGTATTCATCTAGCTGGAGTATCCTGTATCAAAACTAAATATTTTTAAAATGCTTCAAAATTCTCAACATGATTGATTATACAGACTCACATGAAATATGATTCTTTCTAATCATGATTATTTATCTTAATTCAGAGAATGAATACATTTGGTTATATCCTTTGATATTTGTGTATAAAACTTTCCTTGCTATATATTTTTGGGACTGTGCTCCCATCTCTATTCCTGATAATGCCATACTGATTTTCTCATGTCATAAAGAAATCACGCTGTTTCCCCTACACATATATTATTTTTGATTTAGTAGTGTCATTCTTTTACTCTTGCATTGCAATGTTTAGATATGAGTTGCTATCCCTTAGAAAATTTAATGGTGAAATGATTAAGTTATGAGAGTTTTAATGCAATCAGTGCATTAATACCTTGATAAGGAATAACTGGAAGATAAGGTGGATAGGTAGGTAACTGGAGAAGGTGGATCCTTGGGGGTGTGTCTGTAGGGTCAATATTTTGACCCTGGTGAGCAGAGTGCCCACTGTCTCTCTCTCTCCTCCCTGGTGCTATGTCTTTAGCCACTTTCCTCCACAACACTCTTCTGCCATGATGTATGTTGTGCCTTACCTGATGCCACAAAGAATAGAGTCCATGGACTGTGACCTCTGAATCTGTGAGTTGCAAAATAAACTTTTCATCCTCTAATTGTTTTTGTCTGGTCTTTTGCTTACAGTAGGAGAAAAAGCTGACTAATACTTGCATTCATGTGAGGTGTTTATAAACTTAGAAAAGTTAAAATTGCAAAATTGTTTTCAGATTAATGATGAGTACCTCTCCTACTCCAAAACTCACTACCCATTTTGAAGAGAAAATAAATTCTTTTATGGTGAAAGAAAGGTAACTTACCACCAAAATAATTCCTTTTTCTCTTTGCCCTATTAATTTCCTAAAGGTGCCCTTAAAAATGGCAACCAGAAAACTTGAGCAAGTCCTCCTGAGAAGTAATTTCCCCATCAGTAAGACTCAGAAGCTCTTTGTGGGATCCACTGGTTGCTCAACTCCCCTTCTTTCTTTTCTATTGATAGCTTTACCCAGACTAGTTTTTCCCCTCACTAGAAGGGTTTCTCAGAGTTATAAAAACCAGATCAGTTGTTCTCATGTAAGAGTCATTTCTACATGACAGGTTATGGCTGTGTTCTGTGTTATGTGTCTAAGCTTCAGACCTTTAAGTAGAGAAGCATGGATGCCTCCAAGTAACACTATGCTCTTCACTGCTCTTCTGCTCTACTGTTCTCAGAAGCAGAGTATCAGACTTTATTCCTCTTTACCCAACATAAGCATGTAAATTTATTAGTTGCATTTAAAAAAATCATGTGTTTCATTTAACAGGCATAAAACACACTTGTTTTAACATTAGTTTGCCTTCAAATATATACCAAATACTCCAATTCAGTGTCTTGTATTTCTCATGCCATAAAAGCAATATTGTCATGAGACATCAGAGGATATTCCCCATTTTGAAAAATAGAAGAAAGTTTCTGATTTTCTGTGTCCTAGTCACTTATTTTTATACCCCAATTTATGATACTACAAAAATAAATGTGTATATGTCTCTCCATACATGAGTATATATGTATATGATACTTATATGAGTACATGCCAATATATAACAAGCATTAATACATGTGGGTTTTCCATTCATACTGCTTGGATATGTTTTACAAGATTTATGTGTATATAATTATACCATAATACTCCAGGCATTAAACAAACCATATCCAGTATTTTCTTTATATTAATGGGTCATATGTATTAAATGACTATTTATAAAATGATGGTTACCTTTCCAAATCTTTATTTATGCAGTGAATTCATTTTTAGAAAAATAGACATATCTGTTATGCTTCTAGTAATTCTGAGAACATGTAGGATATATGCTATTGAAATATTTGCATAGGTATAAAATAGATTCCTGTTGGGTGAAATACTAATCAGTGCCTAGAAAAGCCTGCAGTAAGATGAGGTCTCTAAAGAATGTGATGACAAAGGAATTGTAGGGAGGAAGATGACTTCCCTTATGTCCAGTGTTTAGGTAAGGATCTCAACAGAGTAATCCTGGTTGTAAAGTACAGGAATGTACTCATAAAAATGTGTTAAACTCTACCTGCACAGTGGGCATGCAAAATATCCTATATATTAACCTCTGCCTGTAGGTGTGTTACAGCCCTTCATTGCATACTGACCTGCTAACACAGAGGAGTGTGTGACTAGTAAAACATCTAAAAACTCTGTTGAGTCCTCTGTTCTCTTTGAGGATCAGTAAACAGTTAAGTTGAGGTGTTTATTTTCCTTGGGTTGAAAATTTCCAAATTGGAGAGGGAGCCCTACTAAAGAAATGAGTGATTGAAAACCTTGAAGAACGAAACCTATTACAGAAGAGGAAAAAGGAACAAATAGTAGACCTTATTAAATATAATTACAGAGGAATGTATGCCATAAAAGGCTTAATAATTGAAAAGAACATAGATTATATAATATAGTTTAATGCTAGGTACTCTGATAAACTTGGTTAGTGTTCTTATGTAGTTTGTCTTCATTTATCTGATATAAACATTAATTTAAAAAATAGTTCCTCATTTACTGTTAGCATTTTCATGGACCATCAGGATATTACAGGAACAGACTTCAGGCAAAGGAAAATTTGTTAGCTATTCTCAGAGATGATTAATATTCAGAATACATAAAAACTTTAAAAAAAACACAACCCCCCCAAATATCCCAATAAATAATCGACCTAAACAGACATTTCTCAAAAGAAAAAAATACAAATGGAAAACAAATGTATAAAAAATTGTTCAACATTCTTAGTGACCAGGGAAATGGAAATCAAAACTATAGATTCATGTCACTCTAGTTAGAATGGAAGCCAATAAGAATGCAGACAATGCCAAATACTAAAGAGAATATGGGGGAAGAAAAACATTTTTCCACTATTGGTGGGATTATAAATTAGTATAACTGCTATAGAAATCAGTATGAAGGATCCTCAAAAGGCTAGGAAAGAAACCACCATATGACCCAGCTATACCAATCCTCAGTGTTTATTCTGAAGAGTTAAAGACAGCATACTATGATACCCTCATACCCATGTTTATAGCAGCACAATTTACCATGACCAAATTATGGATTCAGCCTAGCTGTTTATTAATGGATGCACAGATAAATAGCATGTGGTATATATGCACAATGGAGTCTGTGGGGAAATTCTGTGAAATCATATTGACCAAGTTATATTGTTGTATTGCATGCATGTATGATTATGTAACAATGAATCCCACTTTTATACATAATTATAATGTACCAGTTAAAATATGGAAAAAACGGAATGTATAACACATACATAAAACGTAAAATATTTTAACATCTGTTAAAATCCATAAGAAAGGTACATGCCATGCTGGATGGAATAGTCTATATAATATCTCTATAATTCTGTATCCATTCCTGTGGTCTTGTTTTCATTCTCACAGCTTCCCCACCCTGAATGGCTTCCTGACTCCACCCTGTCTTCCAAATTTTACACACACTTTAATAACAAAGATAACAGCATAATTCTCATGCATTTAGCACCGGTCATGGTCACAATCGGATGCACCTGTTTTATCATGCTTACTGTAATGATGTGTCCACTGGCGTTGTTTACTATTAATGATTGCTATGGATTACACTTATAAAAATAATCAAATTCTTGAGAACAAAAATTGAATATTGTTTTTCATTCTGTTTTTTAGTTCTAAGGTTAAACCTTTTGATAAGCAACATTTTTCATGGAGCTTTAAATTGTTATTTTTTGCCCTTTAAAACTTAGTGATAGACTTTAGCAATTCCCAAAATACCTTTTAATACCAGAATACAGGTCTATAGCTAACAAAAATTCAAAACATTTCAAGTAGATTTAATTGTGAAAACTTACTGTAATTATTGTCTTAAAATTATATAATATTTTGTGAATATTTGGTAAAAATATTAAATACAATTTAACTCCCAGCCATTTTAGGATGAGAATAATGTCTACACCATATATGTTTTCATTGTTTCTTACTATCTCTGTTTTCCTTTAAGGGAAAAAGTCCTCTTCTCTCTTTTTCATTCTTGTTAGGTATTTCTACCTGGTCTTTGTCAATGTCAAATATAATTGAGCATAAAAACTGAATGAAAATTCTAGCTTTCACTCCAAGTCAAAAAATTCTAAGAACTACCGTTTTATGAATGCATTATATCATATACAGAAAGTAGAGGTCAAATAAAACAATTTCAAGTCTTACAAAATGAGTTTCTTTCCCTGCTTATATAATATTCCTTTCCTTTGCAAATAAAAAAAAAAAAATCTCTTTCAGCAATACCTTCAGAGTATGTCTCAAAAATTTCCAGAAATCATTAATTTTTTAAATATCATGGCATGAAATTCAGTTGAACTCTAGCAATAAATATCTCTCATGTCTTTTTTTTATCTATAATCAAATAAGAACATTGACAATATTAAACACTGGAGAACCAGTGCGGAAAAGGGAATATAGTAAGTGTAGATATTCCCCAGGGGTGAGTTCCAGTGGGAGGTCATTATTATTGTTTGTTCCTAATCAGACTCTTATTATCTATACCCAGCATAAGAAATCATTCCTTAGCCAAATTTTGCAGAGAGCCAAGCAGCTTTGGGCATGAGCTTGGGCAGAGATCAGGATTAGTGACTCAAAGAATACCTTTGGTCTGTACCTTCTCACACCATCAATGTAATTTTCCCTCCACGGAAACTGAGAAGAAAAAACAGGCAACATCGAAATATCTGGAAAGAAGGAGGGGTATGTTTGCACCCAAGACTTTTGATTTTTACATTTTGAAATCTTCTTCTGTTTATAGAGTTGTGTATGGCTGTTGATCTATCTCTCCCAGTACTCATAGTAAATGCTACATCCCCTTGTGAACACAAATTCCCTTATCATTTCCCTGTCCCCTGCAGAATAAAATAATTGCAAATGCTTCCTCATTTACTCATTTCAGCTCAGGCATTGTAAGGGTTTTGTTCATTCATTTTCACTCTGCATAAACTTATCTCTAAGTTTCTTGCTGTAATTTTATATTGAGACAATATATGCACAGCACTGTGCCAGCACTACATTGGATTTATAATTAAGAATAGAAGAAAAGCTGGTAAATAACTCATTTAGCCATAATTAGGACACGCTACATGGAGGCAAACATAACATAGTCATGGGCTCACAGAATTGGGTCTTATTAAGTAGAATGTCACTCTTAATTTTTTTGTTTTTGTTTTTGTTTTTTTTGTTGCCGAGAATTGAACTTAGGGACACTCAACCACTGAGCCACATCCCCAGCCCTTTTTTAATGTTTTATTTGGAGACATGGTCTATCAAGTTGCTTATCACCTTGTTAAGTTGCTGAGACGAGCTTTGAACTCACAATCCTCCTGCCTCAGCCTCCCAAGCCACTGGGAACTATTATACATCTTAAAGAAAAGGTCCAACTAGTAAATAAGATTACGCAGGATAAGGTGATAGAAGAAAACAGAAACAGAAGGAACATTACGAATTGAAACTGTGAGCCTACCAAAATCCTTCCATGTGTCAGTCACATCATTGTTGGGGAATAGAAGTTAGTCTACAAAAACCTTCATGGACACTCACTCTGGTCTAGAACCATAATAACAGTGTTCTGTAGCCCCTGCCCAATCATGAATTTTACCAATGTTTAGTCGACCTCTTTGTCCCTTTCTAGGTTCCAACATTCTAAACAGAAATTATTCATTATTCACCTCTCTATCCTAAACTCTGACAGAAAACTTTTTGCTTATCACTATTAAACTCCTTTTAATATGAATCCACATTTACAGTCTAGCAATATCTTCTTGAAGCATTATCACCAATGTAAGTCTTCGCTACTATTACCTCTAAATTTCAAAATCATTTCTGATGTGGCATAATCCAAGTGTATGATAGAATGCTTTTTTCAAGCCAAAATTGAACATAAATTCCTATGGAGAGAAAATGTCAACATTTCTCACTTATGGTTCGTCTTCAGATATGAGCTGAGTCCACATAACTATGAAGTATTATTCTCTCTTTTCACTTAACCACATAACTGATTAGTGTTCATCAGACCACTACAAGTGATTTAGCCAATATTTTACTAAAATGAGGATAGCCAAGGAGCATCTCATTCTTTCACTCTAATAATATAGCAAAACTCTAATGAAACACAAACTTTGGTTTGGTTATCAATCTTATGATGATTCTGAGTCACACTGCTTTCTTTTATAAACACTCAAAACTATTTTCTCCCCTAAGGAGATACTGTCATTTTATACAACATGGTTGAAAACAAAGGTTGCTATCCTAGGTAGAATAAACCAATCCAAACAGACAAATACTCCATGATTCTCCTTTCAGCTTTTAAAAGAATCAAGCTCCTAGAAGCTGGGAATAGAATAATGGCAACCAGTGACAGGGAGTTGGGAGAAACAGGGAGTAGTTGTTCAATAGTTGTTCATCATCAGTCATGTTCGATGAAGTAGTCCTGAAAATGTTCAGTACAGTATGGTTCCTGAGGTTAACAATAACTTACAAGTTGACAGGAGATCTCATATTAAGTATTTTTACCATGAACAACAGAAAGAAAAGAAGAGAAAAAAAGGGAAACAAAATATGGGAGGTGATAGATATGTCAATTTTCTTGAGTATGGTGGTAAGATTACTAATGTTCAGCTAGATATAAACTAAAACAAATTGTATTCAATAAAAATGTACAAATTTTGCCTATCATTTCTGCCTCAATAAAACTGCTAAGAAACAAATATACCTTTTTTCCCTTCAATTGTTCTTGTATTTTGCTTATAATTCATCATTCTCAAAGATGAGTCAGATAATGGAGGCTAAGACTACTTATTCAGGGTAAGTTAGTGAAAATTCTCCACAAAAGTTCAAGACATTGATGTATACAGGTAACGTTAGCAAAGCAGGACAAGAAACAGTAGACATAAACAACATGTGTCAGAGTCAGACTTTAGGGGGAACTGGTCACATGGAATGGGTCAGAGTCCCATACCTGCTGTCAGAGTTGCAATGATTGCTAGAGATATTTGAGCTTCTGTGATAGCAGGTAGCATTCAGTGTGATAGCCTTGTGGGAGGCCAAGAACACTGAAAAAGTTGTCAGCTAGAAAGTTGTAAAGAGTAGGGAATATGGAATTACATGTGTCTTTGTCCATTTTGTGTTTCTGTAGCAGAATACCACCAACTGGGTAATGTATGACTAACAGAAATTTATCTGGCTTAATATGCTAGAAGCTGGGAAGTTCAAGGTCAAAAGGTCACACCAGGTGATGGCCTTCTTGCTGCATCCCATGGTAGAAAGATCAAGGACAAGAGTACATGCATGAAATAGAAGAAAGGAGGCAAACTAATTCTTATACTAGAAACCCACATCTGTGATGATTAGTCCATTCCCAGAACACCACTAATCCATTCACCTCATGACCTAATCTCTTCTTAAAGATCCTAACTCTCAACACTGTTGCACTTGGAATCAAATTTGCAATGTATAAAATGTAGAGGACACATTCAAACCACAGCAGTTTGGAAGCTCAGCTTAATTAATAGAGGTACATTCAGGATGTATATTAAAATAAATACCTGAGATTTTTGAAAATTGTAAACAGGAAGCTCTCAGGTTTGGGTTTACAATATCAGCAACATTTGGGCTTGATCATGAGTTCACAATTCCTATTCAAGACACTCATCAGCTTTTCTAGTAAACTATAGAATAGTCCCAGTATTGGAAATTGTCTTTTGCAGGAGGAGATCCAACAAAGAGTCAGAAAAAGAAAGTGTCAGGAAGCAAATTGCTGGCGTCCTACGTAAATCTGTTGGATATTTTGTCTTTTTTATTTGGATATTTTCTGAATATCTTTCCAGGTATTGTGATTCAGCTGCCTTTATTTTTTATTACTACTACTACTACTATTATTATTATTATTATTATTTTTACCACTCACTCTCTTGCTGATATTTTTATCTGATGAAGACAAAAAAAGAACATTTTAAATTGAGCATGTGCCTGCATTCAATTTGTCACTTTTTAATAGCCATTAGAAATGCCTATGCTTTCCTTGTTGATGTATTGAGAGAAAAGTTCCCATCATAGCTAAAACTTGTTACAGTTTTTGAAGCAATATAGCATATTTTTTTGGTGTGTATGTGGGAGAGAAATATGCCACATTTTTCAGAGAAAAACCTAGTTGGCATATTTGACAAGTACAGAAGCATACATCCACCAGGCATGAACTAGATGACGAAGGCTTACAGGATGGCCACACATCCTGATGGGATTTTTTGCATGGTTAGCATGTTATCAATATCATTTTATTATTGTTTTAATGTTTATAGCACATTTATTGAAATATAACTGACATTATACAATTGATGTTTATATATGCAGTGCAGTGTTTTTTAGCATCTCCATGAAGTTTATAACCATCACTTTTGTTCTAATGGAGAATATTTGGATCAACACTCAAAATAAAGTCCCATACCCATTAGCAATCCCACCCCAATACCTCCTTTCCCACATTCCCAGGCAGACACTAAGTTTGTTTTCTCTATGTATTTCTCTGTTGTGGACACATCCTATGAGTAGAATAACACAATGTGGGGTGTCTGATTTCTTTTACTTAGCATCTTGCATATTCTTTCACGATTTGACATATCTTATTACTTCATTCCTTTTTATTGCAGAATAATGTTGTATCACATGAGCATGCTACATTTTGTTTGCCCATTCTTCAGTGGATGTATATTTGAATGGCTTCTAATCTTTGGCTCTTATAATTCCAGTCGCCCTGGTCATACACATGCCAATTTTTGTTTGGATATGTTTCCAGTTCTTGTATGCACTCAGCAGTGAAATTGCTGGTCCATGAGGTAACCCTATATTTCATAATTTAAAGAACTGACAAACTGTATGCCTAACAGTTTATACATTGTACCTCCAGCTATGAATGGGCATTTCAAAGTCTTTACATTCTTGTCAACCCTTTCCTCAATAATAATTTTTTTAATTGTAGAGAAATGACTTGCATTTTTTTATTTGTTTGTTTCTTCATATTCATTTTTTATGCTATTGCAAGTGGATTTTTGATTGTTCAATAAAAGTGTATAGAAAGACAACTGAATTATTTGGTGGATCTTTTATTCTACCACTTTGTTTCACTTTTCAATTAGTTCTTACAGTTCTTTTAAAAGATATTTTTAGGATTCCTATATATGAGATTATGATATTCATAAATAGAGATAGTGGTTGTAATCTAAATTTTCTTATAATTTTCTTTCCTGAATGTCTTTGCCAGACTTCTAGTGTGATGTTGAATAAAAGTAGAGGGAGTGAAACAAGACTTCCTTGTTCATTATCTTAGGAAGAAGACTTTAGTCTTTCATCATTATGTATAATATTGGTGTGGGTTTTTTTTAATGTCATTGTTATTTTACCATAAAAGGGTGCTTTCTTCCACTTGAGAATATTATATATAAGGCATGAAAATACTTGGATAATTCAATCAAACTTTTCAGTACAATTCTGTGGGACTTCAGGGACTGGATAATACTGATATCAAATATTAAAGCAAAGAGCACAAATAGGAAAAGTTTCATCTTATACTTATTTATGCGTCATATATTTCTGTGATCACAACATCATTGACAGCTAACAGTGGAGGAGAAGATGTGAAATGGAGATTTTCTGCATGAAAATATTTGGATTCTATTTTATATTCCAATATGTGGCTGGACAACAAATACTTATTTCAAAAATATTCTTCTCTTTTTATTTAGAATTCCCAGAAGAAAATGGCAGAAGGAAATCATTCCACAGTGACTGAGTTCATCCTGGCTGGATTAACAGACAAACCCGAGCTCCAGCTGCCCCTCTTCCTCCTCTTCCTTGTCATCTATGTGCTCACAGTGGTGGGGAACCTGGGCATGATCACACTGATCGGGCTCAGCTCTCACCTGCACACCCCCATGTACTACCTACTCAGCAGTCTCTCCTTCATTGACCTCTGCCATTCCACTGTGATCACCCCCAAAATGCTGGAAAACTTTGTCACAGAAAAAAACACCATCTCGTACCCTGAATGCATGACTCAGCTCTACTTTTTCCTTGTTTTTGTTATTGCCGAGTGTCACATGTTGGCTGCAATGGCATATGACCGCTATGTTGCTATCTGTAACCCCTTGCTCTATAATGTAACCATGTCTAACCAAGTCTGCTCCTGGATGATGGTTGAGGTGTACAGCATGGGTTTAATAGGTGCCACAGTACACACAGCCTTCATGCTTAGACTGTTTTTCTGTAATGCTCATACAATAAACCAATATTTCTGTGATCTTTTTCCACTCTTGGAGCTTTCCTGCTCCAGTACTTTTATCAATGAGCTACTAGTTTTGTGCTTAAGTGCATTTAATATCCTTGTTCCACCTCTGACTATCCTTGGCTCTTACATCCTCATCATTGCCAGCATCCTGCGCATTCGCTCCACTGAGGGCAGAGCCAAAGCCTTCAACACGTGCAGCTCCCACATCTCAGCTGTCGCTCTCTTCTTTGGTTCCCTAGCATTCATGTACCTGCATCCATCCTCAGTCAGCTTCACGAACCAAGGGAAAGTATCATCTGTGTTTTATACAACTGTTGTGCCCATGCTGAACCCTCTGATCTACAGTCTGAGGAATAAGGATGTCAAAGTAGCCCTAAGTAAACTTTTTGAAAAGAGAAGTTTGTGAAAAAGGGTATTTTGCTTTAGGAAAAAATGCATAATTTGTACAGATTTAGTAAGGAAACAATTCTGAAAAAAGAATGAATGTCCACAAGTCATGAGATTATTGCTAGTACTTGATTATTTGGGAAGAAAAAGAATGCCAAGGATAGGACTGGATTTACAGGATCAGAAACATTAAGGACAGCACCTGCCTGGGAAATCCCGGAGTCCATCTGCCCGGAATAATCTGTAACACCCGTAAATATTTGAAAAAGTATTTCAGAGCCCTCTACATGGTTGTTAATGTTTTATACATTTGGAACATGAGTCTTTTTAGGTAAAACTCATTACCTTAAATCAGGGAATAAATAGATATGGTCATCAGTTTGATAATCTCAGTATTTTTTTTTAATATTTTTTAGTTGTAGATGGACACAATATCTTTATTTATTTATTTTTTATGTGTTGCTGAGAATCGAACCCAGTGCCTCACACATACATGCAAAGTGAGCACCCTACCACTGAGCCACAATCCCAGCCCCAGTCTCAGTATTTTCTATACCTGATTTTTCAAAATAAATATATTGGAAAGCAGTTCTGAAATTGTGATCTAAGATAAAAAGTTTTAATTATTTGGAATATACAAAATATAACCTCTAACTCTAACAAAGTGTACATACACTATATTAAAGAATATATAGGCACATAAAATGTGATGAGATCATTCCTATGCAGGAGATAACAATAGAATGGAAGAAATTGACAACAAAAAAACTTATTATAAAGAACTTATTAAACACCACTACAGAAGAATATGCATAACCAAAAATTTAAATAGTTGAAAATAACTAGAAAATAAATAGATTTAATACTAGACACTATGGTAACATTCTCAGAGTTGTCTTTTATTTCTCTAATATAAGCATAATTAATTACAAAGGAATGCACTTCCTCACTTCCTGCTAGCATTTTCAGGGATCATGATGATATCACAGGAGTAGACATTATGGAGTATCATTTTTTACCTTCTGTATTGCTTATGATTAGGTTTCAATATATATCACACAATCACATATGTGTGCACACACATATACATACACCATGTTGTCTTAAACTGGAAAATAATTCAGGGTGGTTCCAAGACTTATCATAGATTATATATATGTATCTTTGAATTCTTGCTCTACTGTGCTAATGTATTGTCCATCTTTGGTATCAAATAACATCTTCAGATACTTTCTTCATCTCCATCACCTGAGCATTAGACAGATGTATATGGAAGGAGTAGGGAATGTCCTCTGACTTGAAGGACACTATAAAAGTAATAGATGTCACTTCCACCTGCACATTTTGTTGTATTACATAGTAAAAGGTATATATTCTCAAAGAGAAAAAAAAAGAAAGAAAGAAAGAAAGGCCTTAATACTGTCCTAGAGATTTTGACATGTTGTATTCCTATTTTCATTTGTTTCTACAAATTGTTTTCTCCCCTGATTTCTTCTATGATACACTCCATATTCAAAAGTGTACTATTTAATCTCTAGGTGTTAAAATGGTTTCTGCTTTCTTTATCTTGTTATTGATTTCTATTTTTATTCCACTATGATTTGAAAAGAAGGAAGGAATTATCTGAATGTTTTGCATTTGCTAAGACTTGCTTTGTGCCCTAAATTATTATCTATTTTAAAGAAAGTTCCACGTGGCTCTGAGAAGAAAGTGAAGTAGTTTTTTCATAGATGAGATATTATACAGATATCTGTTAGGTCCATTTGATTAACAGTATTTTTTTTTTTAGTTATGCAGAGTCTTTACTTAATTGTCTGGATGACCTATGTAATGATGAGATAAATGTGCTGAAATCACCCAGTACTATTGTATTGTCACCTATTTGACTCTATACTGAGAAAGCTTACATATGGCATTCCACAGATCTTTGGGGCAAAAATATTTTTAATCATTATATCTTGTTATTGAATGATTCCATTAACCAGAATGAAATGACTATTTCTTCTGATTAATTTTGGCTTAAAGTCTATTTTGTCTAATGTAAGAATAACTACCTCTGCTTTTTATTTTTTCTATTTCCATTTGCTTGGTATATCTTTTTCCATCTCTTCACATTTAGCTTGTGGATGTATCTACCTACAAGATGAGTCTCTTGTAAAGAACACATGGTTGGATTTTGTTTTGTAATCCATCTGTGTAGGAGCATCTCCATACGTTCCAACCCCGCCCTTCCATTCTTCCCCATTCTATGCTAATAGACTGTGCTTTTGCCAGAGTAGGGCTGGTGCCTGTGACCAGGCCGGCAGTGGTGGACCAGTGGACCCGGCCTGCAGGCTGGGCGGGGCCTGCACGATGTAGCAGGTGCAGAGCCTGCTAGTGACTATGGCCTGTGTGGGTGGAGCCTCCAGTGGCACGTGGAGCCGTGGTATCGGCAGTGCTTGCAGCGGGCAGGCAAACCCAGAGGAGTCACTGGAAGGCTTGCGGCAATGAGGCCAGAGTTGCTGCATCGGGGGCGGTGGTCAGCGAACATGCGGTTGGCAGCGGGCGTGGGCGCGGGTCCTTGGCCGGCGCCGGCGGGGCGTGCCCAGGAGTTTGGGATTATTGCAGCTCACTGAGGGAGGGGCTGTGCGCTCCCAGAGTGGGGCTTGCGCTTTGTGAGAAGGCAAGCTTGGCCAGCAAAGGCGCCGCAGGGCAGTGCCAATCCGAGAGGCAGAGGGTCCCAGAGGCAGAGGGTCCACTAGGCCGAAGCCGGGAGCCTTTCTGAGGAGTCGGGAGAGAAAGGCTGGGGAGAAGGTGGGAACAGCCCGCCTAGACAGACAGCCAAAGAAAGGGGAAAGTCTCCCAAAAGTAGGAGGAAATGTTAGGAGAGATAAGAAGAGGAAAATGTTTAAAAGTAGGGTTGGAGCCGGGCACGGTGGCTAAGCCTGTAATCCCAGCACTTAAGGAGGCTGAGACAGGAGAATCGTGAGTTCAAAGCCAGTCTCAGCAATGGCGAGGCGCTAAGCAACTCAGTGAGACCCTGTCTCTACATAAAACACAAAATAGGGCTGGGGATGTGGCTCAGTGGTCGAGTGCCTCTGAGTTCAATCCCCAGTACAAAAAAAAAGTAGGGTTGGAGTCATTGGGCTGATCAGACCCTTTGTGACTGCCAAAGGAACCAGGAAGTAGATATTCGCTGAGCTAACTTTATCACACAAAGACAAACATAAAAGACAATGACAAAATGAGCTAGTGTTACCTTCACTAGCAAGACAAACAGGGGGAACCACCAGGAATTCTTACCCACTGAGAAGTCGAGAGGCCTGTTCCATCTGGGTCGCCAGCTATTGCTAAGAGGGGGTTGGGGGGGTGCCACGTGGGTCCTGCTCAAAGAGTTGGGGTCCAGAAAAGACGAGGGAGGGGTCTTCAGGGAGGAAGACGATATGGGGTCTTTCTGGATGGTTGCAGTCTGCGGAGCCAAATTCCCCAGTCCCCGGGGTGTAGGTAAAGAATCTGCTCTGCCCCAGTGAGACGCAGAAACACCAGAGCAAGATGCAGAAAACATCATTTATTCCAGAAACTACGGGAGCTTAAATACACTCTTGGACCAATCAGATCCAAAGGTCACAAACAAAGGGGTGCTCTTTGGCAAGAGCACAGTCTGTTAGCATAGAATAGGGAAGGACAGAAGGGAGGAGTTGGAAGGTAAGGAGTGTGCTCCTACACATCTGCCAGTCTATATCTTATTATTGTAGAGTTTAGACCTTTTACATTAAATGTTATTATAGAAATGATTTTTTATTTCCTACCATTTTCATTTATTTAATGCTTAATTCAGTCTTGATTCACCTTTAATTGACTATATTCTAGTAAATTTCATCCCTGTTCTGGTTTTAACTTTTACTTTCATTTCTTCTGCATGAAATATTTTACTGAGTTGGTTTTGTAATATATAACTAGTGGTTATGAATTCCTTTAGTTTTGGCTTATAATGGAAGATTTTTATTTTATTTTCAATTCTAAAGCATAAGTTTACTGGATGTAATAATTTTATTTGGCACCCATTTCTTTCAGGACTGGAATATTTAATTCCAAGTCCTGGTATTTTGGGTATGAATTGAGAAATTAATTGAAATCCATATTGACTTATCTACACATGTGACCTGCCATTTTTTTCTTGAAGATTTTAAAATTCTTTAGTCTCTATATTAGGCATTTTAATTATAATATGCCTTGAGGAGGATCTTCTCTGATCTTCCTGTTTGAGGTTCTAAATGGATCTTTCATTTGGATATCTACCTCATTCCTGAGGTTTGGAAATTTTTCTTATAGTATTTCATTGAAAAGGTTGTGCATTCCTTTAGTTAGCATTTTGTTGCCTTCATATACTCCAATAATTTTTATGTTTGTTCTCTTAATATAATCCCAGATTTCATGGTCTCAACACATTTTATTTATTGTCAACTTTACTTTCAAGAATATATCTGTGTTTTCAATGCCTGAGAATCTATTTTCTATATGATCTAAAGCATTGATGATTTTTTTCACTGAATTTTAATTTGTTGAGTCATTTACAGGGTTTCTGTTTGGTTCTTTTTCAGAGTCTTCTCTCTTTATGGACATGATCTTTCACTTTCTCTATTTTGTCTCTAAATTCATCCCTTACATCATCTTTTAAGTTCATTGAACACTTTAACTGTGAACTTTCTAAATTCTTTTTCCAACATTTTCTCCAATGTGGTGTTAATGGAATCAGTTGCTAAAGTGTTCTGGGCCTTTTGGAGTGATTTGTTTTACTTGCTTTTTCACACCACTTGTTTGTCTACCATCTGCTGGGATGATTATCACAGTTACTTTTATGTTTCTACTTGTACAAGCAGTACAAAAAAGTAGGAGAGCAAACTGTTAGGTCGGATCAGGGTCCAAGATGTCCAATTAAAGGGACCGGTCAGGGCAGTTGCAGTCAGCAGCTGTGAAAAGGAGCGGCTAGCCAGACGCTGACAGTCACCAGTAGACACGCCTCCTGTCAATCAGCGGGCTTTCCTGACCTATCCAGGAAGGACTTTGGCCTTCTTTTTCTGCCCCCAAGCCCTCCCCTTTCTGACCGGGCCTTTCGAATTCTCCCTACACCGGAGCCCCAGCGCCATTTCTCCCGGACACACTCTGATGGATGGGAGGATTCGCCGAGAGCGTACATTTTCAATAAAGCCTTGCCGAGTGGCTTTAATTCATCTCCTTCTGGTCATCTAGTCTTTATACAAACTACCACACACAGCCCAGAACACTTCATTGATTGATAATACTGACACCATATTGAGTTTCTTTCTTTAAGAGCCCAGAGTTGGACAAATATCCAGGTATTGATACTCCCACCGAATGTGTCTCCTCTACTGTATCCAGTATAAGCACCACTTTGAGAGGAAACACTAAACCCTGTTTACTACTATCAATTCAGAGCAAAGCCATGTACTAATCAATCTTAGGAAAAGCAAACCTTGTTGGAAAGTTCTCCACAGTTTCTCTAATCCAGGAATAAAATTGTGGCAATGTTCTGGACTAGGTTGAGAAATTTGTTACTTTACTGAAGATAGTAAAGTTGCCCTTATATTATATAGGCACTGAAAAGGGGAGGAGAGAAAATCCAGGCAAAGGAAGAAGAGAAGAAATAGAAAACATAGAAAAGAATAATGGAAACCAAAGTAAAAGGAAGAAAAAGATGGCTAGTGAAAATTTGTGGCAGCAGCAATTAATGAAAGAGGGAAAAGAGTAGATAAGAGGAGTAAGTGTAACTTGAGCTAAGAAATCAAAGAGAGAACAATTTCAAGTAAAGCTTTAAAATATTAAAATGGTTTGAGGGTATAATATCAAATACAAAGGGAACAACTATCAATGCAAAATGAAGAGTGATATATATATATATATATATATATATACACATACATATATATGTCAAGGTGGAGAAAAGTCTTAGGGGCTTCCTTGTTTGAATTTCATCAGGTTTTGGGACTTTTAGAAAGTACTCAGCACTGTTCAGCCTTGGATTCTTCTAGAAGTGCTGGGGCACAGAGGCTAATTTGCCTGGTTACTACAGATTTTCTCACCACCTGTTTTTGTTTGTTTGTTTTTCAATGCGTGGGCCTGAGGCTACAAGCTCATTGGGTGCTGTGCCGCATCTGCTGGTGGTTCCTGTTTGGTGGAGGGTTCAGGGCTTTTACCCTGGCTACTACAGGATGCTGTGCATCTGCTCCCCTTCACAGGGCCTTCTTTAATGTGGCATAAAACCTGGTGGCTGTCTGCAAACATAGGACCTGTTATTTCAAGCTCTCTGTGGTTAGTTAGTAGTTTAGAAGCCTCCCCTCCCTTACTGATGTAGATTGCCAAGATTCTATGCCTGTGACTGGGTTATAGAGTCCATTGGCTCACCTGTACACATGGTTGTGAAGTGCTGATGCCCACTCCCCTCTACTGTCTTTTTTTTCTTTTTCTTTTCTTTTTTTTTTGGAGTGTTCCTATCTAAGCACTTGGTCGTTGCCTAGAACTGCAGTGTCTCTGTGGGACATCTATGATTCAGAAGCCTCTGACTAGGCTTGTGTAGCTCACTAGGGTTTTACCTATCACCATGATGGGTGTAGGATGTCCTTCTGCCCATCTTTGCTTGAGCTCCTGTGGATACTCTCTGGTCATTCTTTTTTTTTTGTACCAAGGTTTGAACTCAGGGGTACTCAATCACTGAGACGCATTCCCAGCCCTATTTTATGTTTTATTTAGAGACACGGTCTCACTGAATTGCTTAGCACATTGCTTTTGCTGAGGCTGGCTTTGAACTTGTGATCCTCCTGTCTCAGCCTCCTGAGCCACTGGGATTATAGTCATATGCCACTGCACTGGGCTCTTATTAGTTATTTTATTAGTAAGAATAGTTCTGTGGGAGATAAGGGACTGAGTACTCTTAAAAATAAATCATAAATCACAGGATAAAAATAGGAATAGTTTTATTTGATACTTATTTACTATTCACATATTAGTGGGATCCCAAAGTCTTTGATGACATAGATGAAGTACTGGTAGAAAACAAGCAACATGGCTGTAAAGACTTGAACTCTGTTTCAAAATTCATTCTGCAATGGATTAATAATATCTATTTCAAAAAAAGTATTATCTATTTAAAATTCCCAGAAGAAAATTTTAACAGTAAGAAAAATATCTTTCCTTACCCAGGACTTGAGAGGATTACTAGAAAGACATGGAAAATTTGGGAGCACTCAATGTAAGTTATCAGAACAGTTCTTTGGGTGGTGAGAGACTGGGTATTACTAAAAATCACTATTATAGGATAGTACACAAATAGAGGTAGTTCTGTTTGATATTTATTTCCAAGACATATATTATTTAGATTGTAAGGTCTTTGAAGACAGAGGACGAACTTGTAGAAACATGGAGGTAGATGGCTGAAAAGACTTGAACTCTGTTTCAAACCACAATGTGAGATGGATCAGTAATATCTATTACAAAATATTTTGTTTCTTGTTACTTAGAATTCCCAGAAGAAAATGGCAGAAGGAAATCATTCCACAGTGACTGAGTTCATCCTGGCTGGATTAACAGACAAACCCGAGCCCCAGCTGCCCCTCTTCCTCCTCTTCCTTGTCATCTGTGTGCTCACAGTGGTGGGGAACCTGGGCATGATCACACTGATCGGGCTCAGCTCTTACCTGCACACCCTCATGTACTGCCTGCTCAGCAGTCTCTCCTTCATTGACCGCTGCCATTCTACTGTGATCACCCCCAAAATGCTGGTGAACTTTGTGACAGAGCATCAGACATCATCTCCTGTGCTGAATGCATGGCTCAGCTCTACTTCTTCACAGCTTTTGCAATTGCAGAGTGTCATGTGTTGGCTGCAATGATATATGACCGCTATGTTGCTATCTGTAACCCCTTGCTTTACAATGCAGTCATGTCTATTCAAGTCTATTCCTGGGTAGCAGTTGTGGGGTATAGCATGGGCTTGATTGGTGCCACAGCTCACACAGCCTGTATGCTTAGACTGCTTTTCTGTGAGACTATAAGAAACCATTACACCTGTGATCTTTATCGACTACTGGAGCTCTCCTGCTCCAGTTCATTTATCAATGATGTAGTAAATCTGTGCATCAGTGCATTTAATATCTTTGTCCTCACCATGACCATCCTTAGCTCTTACATCTTCATCATTGCCAGCATCCTACGCATTCGCTCCACTGAGGGCAGAGCCAAAGCCTTCAGTACCTGCAGTTCCCACATCTCAGCCATTGCTCTCTTCTTTGGTTCTGCTGCATTCATGTACCTGTAGCCATCGTTAGTCAGCTCCATGAACCAAGGGAAAGTATCCTCTGTGTTTTATACAACTGTTGTATGTATGCTGAACCCTGTGATCTACAGCCTGAGGAATAAGGATGTCAAAGTTGCCCTAAGTAAATCCTTGAAAAAATTTTTTTCTGTAAGAAAAAAGAGTCTTGTGTTTTAGAAAATAATTTATAATTCTTGAGTGTTTGGTAATGAAACAGTCCAGAGAAAATGATGATTATCCACAATTAATAGAATTATTTATAGTTCTCAGTTGTTTGAAAGAATGGTGCAAATGTTAAATTAGATTCCCAGGATTAAACTCATGTAGAACAGTGCCCCTCCTTGGAAGCCCCAGAGTCCATTTACCCCAAATAACCCATGTCACCTCTAAATATTTTTAAAAGCCTTCAAATTCCTCCAGAGGATTGATAATTTTTTGTATCTTTGTAACATAGGTCTTTTTAGGTCTCATTCAGCATCACTCAGAGAACAGATATACTTGGTCATATTCCTTGATATTATCAATACTTTGTGTATCTGGCCTTTTTAACTAAGTGTATTGGCAAACGCTTCTGAAAATTTAAACTCTAAAATAAATGATTTAATCTGTTTGAAATACAAAAGTATGATCCCTAATTCTCACCAGTGTGTAGAACTGTATTAGTGTATCTGAGTCAGATGATGAGTGATAAAACACTCCTGACCCACAAGGGGACAGCAGTGTCTTGGAAGAGTTTGCCAATGGTAAACAGGACTGAATATGGTTTGTGCATTTTGACATATATCTATGCAACATTCTTTGCTGGACAAGAAATCGTGCCTTTTTTTCCCATTCATGTTATAGAATTTCTCATTTCGAAGTGTCATTCTTTTACTATTGCATTCATATGGGCTATTTGTTCAATTTGTTCACACAAGATAGTTAAAATTGCATAACTGTATTCTGACTAATGAAAAGTACTATTCCTACCCACCAAATCAGTGCCCATTATTAAAAAATAAATTATTTGATTGAGGGAAGAGGAAAGGTGAATTGCTGTCAAAAAATTCCTTTATTCTCTCTTGTCCAGTTAAGATCCTACTGGTGCTCTTGAAACAGCACAAGAAAAACTTTTTAGTTCTTCTGCAAGGTAATTGTTCCCCACTAGTCAGTCTCAATAGTCTTTATGGCATCCACCTGTTGCTCAGCATCCCTGCCTTCTACTCTTGGTGCTAACAGCACAAAGAATTTTTTTGCAGGGGGATACCAGGAATTGAACTCAGGGGCACTGGACCATTGGACCACATTCCCAGCCCTGTTTTGTATTTTATTTAGAAACAGGGTCTCACTGAGTTGCTTAGCACCTTTATTTTGCTGAGGCTGGCTTTGGACTTGAGATCCTCCCATCTCAGCCTCGCAAGCCACTGGGATTACAGGTGTGTACCACCCCGTTCTGCTAAAGATGTTTTTTTTTTCCTTCTTTCTAAAAGAGTTTTTCAGACTCCAGACTAGATATATCTGTTTTATGTAAGAGACACTTCTAGAAGAAATATTATGGTTGTTTTCTGTCTTATGCCTCTAAGCTTCAAAGCCTTCAAAAACTGTTGCATTAAGGAGACAATCCTGTAGCTGGGCACGGTGGCACATACATATAAGGCCAGAGGCTTGGGAGACTAAGCAAGGAGAATTGTGAATTCAAAACCAACCTCAGAAAAAGCGAGGTGCTAAGCCACTCAGTGAGACCCTGTCTCTAAATAAAATGTAAAATAGGGCTGGGGATGTGGCTCAGTGGTCCGGTGTCCCTGACTTTAATCTCCAGTATCCTAACAAACAAACAAACAAAAAAAGAGAGACAAGCCTGAATACCTCCAAATAACATCATCTTTCTCTGTTCCTCTCTGTCATTATTATTTTGTCGACATTTATATTTTTATAAAACATTTACTGAAATGTAACTGACATAAAATTCACCTTTATCAACTTTTTAATTCAGGGTTATTTTGTTCATGTAGTTATACATCTATCATTATGTTTTAATTGTAGAATACCTTCATCAAACTCCAAATAAGACCCATGCCCATCCATTAGTAGTCCCATCCAGCATCTGCCTGTCCACAGCCCCTAGCAGACACTAAGCTGTCCCTTAAAATCTGTCCCTATGAGTTTTTTTTATTTTGTATACTTTGTATTAATGGAATCATAATATTTATGCTCTTTTCTGTCTGCTTTCTTTCACTTACAGTGTTTCAGGTACATTCATGATGTGCCATATCTCAGTGCCTTTTTATTGTAGAATAATATTCCATTATAAGAATGTGCTACATTTTCTTTGTCTATTACTTCCTGAATGGACATGTGAGTGGCTTTCACTCTTTGATTCTTATAAGTAGAGCTGCTCTGGACATTCATATTCACTTTTTGTTACGGATGTATGTTTTCTTTTCTTGTGAATACTTACACAGCAGTGAAATTTCTGGACCATGAGGTAACTCTACATATCATATTTTGAAGAACTGCCAAAAGTGTTTCCCTCAAAATTTGTGCCATTTTGTAGGCCCACCAGTAATGGATGAAATGAATGAAGGTTCACAATCCTTCCCATTCTCACCAAGACTTGTTTTGATTTCCAGCTTTGATCATTACCTTCCTGATGAATGTGTGTTATGGTTTAGATACTAGGTATCCTCCAAAAGCTCATGTGTGAGACAATGCAAGACTGTTTAGAGATTTAACAATTGGTTTATTAGAGCCTAAACTAATAAACGTATTAATACTCTGATAAAGATTAACTGGGTGCAGTGGCACATACATGTAATCCCAGCACTTTGGGAGGCTGAGACAGGAGAATTGCAAGTTCAAAGCCAGCCTCAGCAATGGCGAGGCACTAAGCAACTCAATGAGACCCTGTCTCTAAATAAAACACAAAATAGGGCTGAGGATGTGGCTCAGTGATCAAGTACCCCTGAGTTCTATCCCCTATACCAAAAAAATAAAAATAAAAAAGATTAACTGAGTTAATCTACTAGACAGGTAGATTGCAGCTGGAGGAGGTAGGTCATTGAAAGCATGACTTTGGAGTATATATTTTATTCCCAGTGACTGGTGCTATCTCTCTCTCTCTCTGCTTAGAGATTATCATGTCCTGAGCCACTTTCCTCCATCACACCCATCTGCCCTTATGTTCTACATTACCTCAGGCCCAGAGCACTGGAGCTTCCATATGTAGACTGAGACCTCTGACACTGTGAGCCCCAAATAAACTTTTCCTCCTCTAAAATTATTCTTGTTCAATCTTTTGTTCACAGTGGCAGAAAAGCTGATTAAAACAATGTGAAATGTTTTATCACTGTGATTTCCTTGAATTTTCTTAATAATTAATGATGATAAACATATTTATAGGTGTTTATTAGTCATTTATGTATCTTACTTAGAAAAATGTCTATTAAAATCCTCTAAATTTTTAAATTGGGTTATTGACATTTTCATTTTTAAATTAAATTAAGTGTTTATGATAGATCCTGACCACAAGCTTATACATATATATATATACACACACACTCATGTGTGGATATATAGAGAGAGAATTCATCTACCTGGACTAAGCTATATTACAACCAAATATTTTTTAAATACTTCAAAACCCTAAACATGTTTGATTATGCCTAACACATGAAACATGACTCTTTCTAAGCATGACTTTTTGTTTTAATTCAGAGAATAAATACATTTGGTCATATCCTTTGATATTCTTGACATTTGTGTACAAAACATTTTTGACATTTGTGTACAATACATTTCTTTCTATATATTGTTGTGATTGTGCTACCATTCCTATTTCCTGATAATTCTATACTGATGTTCCCATGTTCTAAAGAAACCATGTCTTTTTCTCCACACATATTATTTCAGATTTAATAGTGTCATTTTTTTACCCCTGCATTATGATGTTTAGATATGAGTTGTTCCCTCTGCCCTGGTAAATTTTATAAATGAAATGATTAGGTTATGAGAGTTTTAACTCAATAAGTGTACTAATCCCCTGATAGAGAGAATAACTGAATGTAAGGTAGGCAAGTAGGTGGCTGGAGGAGGTGGATCCCTGAGGATATGACTTTGAGATCTATATTTTGTCTTGTTCTCTTTCTGTCTCTCTCTGTCTCTCTCTCTGTGTCTCTCTCTCTCCTTTTTTCTCTCTCTGCTTTCTGGTGCCATGACTTGAGCTGCTTTCCTCTGTCAGACTCCTCCTCCTCACATTGGGCCCCAGAGAGTGGAGTCTATGGACTAAAACCTCTGAATCTGTGAGCCGCAAAATAAACTTTTCATCCTCTAATTGTTGTTTTCCAGTCTTTTGGTTGCAGTGGCAGAAAAACTGACTAAAACATACATTTATGTAGGGGTGTTTACATACTTAGGAAAGTTGAAATTGCAAAATTGTTTTCAGAATACTGATGAGTACCTCTCATACTCCAAAACTCACTATCCATTTTAAAGGAAAAATTATTTCTTTGGTGGTACAAGGAAGGTGAATTGCTACCAAAATAACTCCTTTTCTTTCCCTTGCTCTATTAATTTCCCAAATGTGCCCTTAAAAATGGCAACCAGAAAATTTGAGTAAATCCTCCTGGGAGGTGATGGTCCCCATCAGTAAGACCCAGAAGCAATTTGTGGCATTCCACTGGTTGCTCATCTCCCCTTCCTTCAGTTCTGTTGATAGCTTTACGTAGATGATTTTTCCCCCTCTCACTAGAAGGGTTTCTCAGAGTTATGGAAACCAGATCAGCTGCTTTTGTGTGAGAGTCACTTCTAAATGACAGGTCATGGTTGTATTCTGTGTTATGTGTCTAAGCTTCAAATCTTTAAGTAGAGAAACATGATGTCTCCAAGTAACACTAACTCTTCACTGCTCCTCTGCTCTACTATTCCCAGAAGCAGAACATCACACTTTATTCCTCTTTAGCCAAAATGAGCGTGTAAATTTATTAGTTGCATTTTAAAAATCATCTGTTTCATTTAACAGGCATACAACACATCTTGGTTTGCCATTAGTTTACCTTCAAATACTCCAATGCAAACACTCCAATTCAGTGTCTTGTATTTCTCATGCCATAAAAGTAATATTGTCATGAGACAGAAGAGGATTTTCCCTATTTTGAAGAAACTTTCTTTCTGATTTTCTGTATCCTACTTACTTATTTTTATACCCTAATTTATGATACTACAACAATATATGTGTGTATGCCACTCCATACATGAGTGTGTGTGTGTATATATGTATGTATGTATATATATACATGTATATAGAATACTTACATGAGTACATGCCACTGTGTGACAAGCATGTATATATGTGGGTTTTCGATTCATACTGCTTGGATATATTTTACAGGATTTATATGTTTATAATTGTAAAATAATACTCTAGGTATTAAACAACACACCTCCAGCATTCAGATAAATGGGTAATCGGTATTAAATGAATATTAAATGTTAGTTGGATTTCCAAGACTTTGTATATGCATTGAAACTTTTTTTTTCAGAAAAACAGAAACATTTGTTGTCTTGTAGTAATTCTGAGAACTTGTGGAATATATGTTATTGAAGTATTTGCATAGCTATCAGATAGATTCCTTTTGGGTTAAACACTAATCAGTGCCTAGGAAAGCTTGCAATGAGATAAGGACTCTAAAGGAACAGGATGACAAAGGAAATGGAGAAGGGAAGCTGAGCACTTCCCTTATCTCCAGTCTTTAGGTGAGGATCTAAACAAAGTATGAGGCTCTAAATCTGGTTGTAAAGTAACAGAATATAGTGATAAAACATTTGCAGAGCTCCACTTGTGCAGTAGGCATGCAATCTATCCTCTATATTCTCCCTGCCTGTAGGTGTGGTGCAGCCCTTCATCCCTACCTGCTGCCACCGAGGAGTGTGAATAGTAAAATATCTAAAAACTCTCTTGAGTCCCCTACGTTCTTTCTTTGGGATATGTAAACACTATGCTTGGGGTGTTTGCAATCCTGGGACTGAAAATTTCCAAAAGGGAGAGGGAGCTCTCCTAGAGAAACAAGTGAATAAGGACCTTGAAGAATGAAATCTATAACAAAAGAGGAAAAAGAAAAAATAGTAGACCTTATTAAATATAATTACAGAAGAATGTATATAACCAAAAGTTTTAATAATTGAAAGAAACATGAGACATATATTTTATCAGTAGGTGCTCTGACAAAATTTTATAGCATTCATGTGCAGTTTGTCTTCATTTATCTGATATAAACGTATTAATTCTAAAATATAATTCCTCAATTACTACTAGCATTTTCAGGGGCCCTCAGAATGTTACAGAAGCAGACTTCAGGTAGAATCATTTTTTACTTTCTATATTAGTTATCTGTATGTAACTCTCTAGTAAGACTTAGTCGCAAAAGAGATATATAGCTCCATGAGGGACTGAGTAATGCTTGTCTATGTAGACAGCACTGTGTCAAGCTAAGAATCAAGGCATTTATTTCTGAGGAAGAAAGGAAGAATGAATATCAGGAATGACTAACAGTTTCTTCTGCACTTTGAATGTTTGTATTCAGTCATGGATGACTCAATTTTCCTCCCTTTAGAGTCTAACATTTGGATTGAGCATTGCATCTAAGAAGAATAGTAGTGTCAAATGTGATTAAAACTAAATAAAAAGTGCATACATAAAACAAAGTTTTAACATCTATCAAAATCTACTAGAAAAGTGGATATCAAATGGAGTGGAGTAGATCTTATAATATCTCAACTAATCTTTGCTCATTCCTATGGCCTTGTCTTCATCCTTTCTGCTTCCTCATCCTGAAATGGCTTCCTGACTCCATGCTGTCTTTAGAAAGTTTAAACACCAATGAAAAATATAAGTGCATAATTCTCATGCATTTCTCACCTCTCCAGATTATTATTAGGCACAACTCTGGTTCATCACATACACTATGATAATGATGTTGTGTCTGCAATTTTTTACTATTAGTGTGTGCTTGTTAATTCTACACTTGTTAAAAATTGTCAGATTCTAGGATAATAAAAATTGTCTCTTGAATTGCATATTATTTCTACCTTTAAAGTTTGATCATTATTGAAAAACAACATTTTTTATAGAGTTTATGTTTCTAAGTCTTTGCCCTTTAAATATTCATAGTACATTTTAGAAACTCCTCCAATTCCTTACAAAACATATTGTAGATCCTTAGCAAAAACTTTGAATAATTCTAAAATAGAATTAATTATATAAACAATATTATTGGTGGCACAAAATTATACAACATTTAATGTATATTGGGTAAGAACACTAAATATAATTTTTTTTTTGGTACTGGGGATTGAACTCAGGGGCACTCAACCGCTGAGCCACATTCTCAGCCCTATTTTGTGTTTTATGTAGAGACAGGGTCTCACTTAGTTGCTTAGCGCCTCACTGTTGCTGAGGCTGGCTTTGAACTTGCGATTCTCTTGTCTCAGCATCCCAAAGTGCTGGGATTACAAGTGTGAGCTACCACGCCTGGCTTAAATATAATTTTAATACAAAATAGTTTTCTGTGAAAATTATTTCTATAATATACATGCTTTCATTATTCCTCAAAATTTTTCTTTTTTTATTTAAAAAATCCTCATTTTATCTTTTCATTCAGTTGAGATACACTTCAAAGGTGTCTGTAAACATATACAACATTTTAATTTGTAAGTTGAATGAAAGTTTAGCATGGAAGTTGCCCAAGTTAAAATAATACAAGAACTGTTTTATGAGTCTACCATATTAATTAAATACAAGTAATACAGGTCAATGGGAATAAAAATGTTTCAATCTAACTTTACAAATCCTACTTTCATACATTTTTTCCATTGTGAGGCACACTGTAGACAATTTTTTCAATGTGCTCAAAACTTTCCAGAAAATTTTAATTTTTAAATGTCTTGACAATAACCTCACAAGAGTTCTAACATTATCTCTCACAACATTCCTTATAATACATGATCAAACAAAAACAAGGAATGGCACCCATATGACAATATTAAACACTTGAGAATGGAAAAGAGAAAAATTCTAATAGCCAATTTTCCCTGACGTAGACACTTGTGGGATGAGATTTCAGAGGGAGGTCATTATCATTGTTCCTAATGAGACTCTTATTATCTACATGTAGCATATAAAACCATAATATCAGCCGACTTTTAAAGAGAGGGTTTCATCAGAGATCAAGATTAGTGACTCGATGGCAACCTTTCGTCTGTCACCTCTTCACATCTTCAAAGTCTTTTCCCTCTAGAGGAACAGAAGAAAAACAAACAACACTGAACTCTCTGGGAAGAAAAAAGGGTGTGTCTGAATCCCATAGCTTTACCATTTAAATCTTAGAATCTTTTGCTGCAGTCTCTCTCAGGAGATGCACATGACTGTTCATCTGTCTCTCTCTATCCTCATTGTAAGGGCCATGTGCCTTGGTTCCCTTATGATTTCCTGTCCCCTCCAGTATGAAGTCATGGCAAATGCTTCTTTGTTTACACATTTTAACTCTGGTAGTGTGATAGATTTTGTTTGTTCATTTTGAGTCTGTCAACTCATCTCTATGCTTTCTGCAATAATTTTATTGATCACATTTTATTGAGACTTGATATATGCAAGGCACTATGCCAGCCATAATGCATTTATAATTAAGTATAGAAGAAAAACTGGTAAATAAATCATAGTAATTCATAGTCAGTACAAGCTACATGAAGGCAAAGTAACATGCTCATGGACATACAAAATTTGGTCTTATTAAATGGGATGTCATTGTGAAAGATATTAATGAAAGAGTCTTAACTATCAAATAGGATTTCATGGAATAAAACGATGAGGAATAGAGAAAGGAAAGGAATTATGAGTTAAAACCAAGGGCCTACCAAAAGTCCTTTCAGGTAATAGTCACAGAATGTGACTAATATTAACCATGTGACTAACCTATTAGGACATAGAAAAAGAAATTATTGTTTTATTTGTCTACAGAAGATTTCACTGACCCCCATTGTGGTTTAGAACCACAATAGCTGTGTTTTGTAGAACCTGTCCAGTCAAGGTGTTTACCACAGCATCTAGTTGGCCTCCCTGTCCTCTTCTAGGTTCTAACACTCTGAAGAGAAAGGATTATATATTGTTTATCTTTCTAATCTGATTACCCACAGAAAACATTTTGCATATCACTCTTTAGTTTGCTTTAATATTAAACCCTGCACAGAGCTTAATAGTATATTCTTGAATCATTAATATAAAGTTTTCCATTATTAGTTCATATATGTTGCAAAGTTATTCTTTGTGTGGCATACCTAAGTTATTGATAGATAAAACTAACTAATTAGCTATAAAGATAAAACTCTCTCTCTGTCTTTCCACACACACATATCTGTATATGTGAAATGATTTATTGCATTTTTTTCAAGAAAAATCTAAATAAAATTTCCCTTTAGAATAATAACTCAAGATTTCTCACTTCATAAGTAGTGTGAAGGTGTCCCCTCGATTCACCTATGCGATATTAGTTTATTTTACCTACACCACATAACTGTGTCATGTCCACAAAATAAGTAGAAGAGAAGCATCAAATTATTTACTAAAATCAGGGTAACCCAAGAGCAAACCCCCATTTTTACTTTATCAAATAGTAAAAAACTAATGAAACACAAAATCTGAGTCTTATGAACAGTTTTGAGTCACCACTGTTTTCTTTTCTAAGAACTCAAAACAATTTTCTTTCCCAAAGGAGTTTTGCCATTTGATACAAAGTGAATGGAGCTAGAGGAAGCTACACTATGAAATAAGCCAGTCACAAAAGAACAAATGCTGAATGATTATACATATACCAGGTATTTATAATGGTCAGCTCATGAACAGAATAATGGGGTTTACAAAGTCAACCACAATTTGGCTTGACCATGAATTAACAATTTCCCACTGTGGACATTCATTGGCTTTTCCAGTATAGAACTGGCCCACAATCAGGGATGATTGTGTATGGCAGGAGATGGCCCACTGATGAGTCAGAAAACACTTGAAAGGATCATTTTAAATTGAGTACACGTCTTCCTTGTGTCTGCAATTTCTTAATGGTCAGTAGAAAGTAAGTGCTATGCTTTTCTTGTTTTTAAGCTACATACATAAGTTTTTGAGTCAGGGGTGAGAAATTTACCACATTTTTGAGGAAAAACCTCATGGGCACATTTGGCATGAATACAGAGGTGAACATCAAACATAACCTAGAAGACGAAGGCTTACAGGATGGTGGAAATTTGTTGGTGGTGATGGAATGTTCTCTAGGGTCAGCATGGTGTTATCATTTGTAGTTTTTTATTGTCATATAACTCACATATTACAATATCAACCTTTTTTATGTATAGAATTCAATGGTTTTTAGTGTATCTGTGATGTTGTATTCCCCTTCACTATGTTTTAATCAGAGAATACCTTTACCACCACTACCACAAACATAGCTCATACCCATTAGCAGTCCCATCTAGCACCTTCCAGCCCACACCTGAAAGACACTAAGCTACTTTCTGTAATGATGAATCTACCTATTTTGGACACTTTCCACAAGTGGAATCCTACTATGAATTATCTTTTCTGTCTGCTTTCTTTCACTTAGAGTGTTTCAGGCCCATCTGTGATGTGCCATATTTCAGTGTTTATTTCCCTTTAATTGCAGAATAATGCTCCACTATATTGAAATGCCACGTTTTGCTTGTCTATTCATCACTGAATGGATATTTGTGTGGCTTTCATGCTCTGGTCTTATGACCAAAGCTGCACTGAACATTCACATACAAAAACAATGTGGATGTGTGTTTTCATTTCTTGTGGGTAGCTATCCAGCAGTAAAACTGCTGGATAACAACATGGTGACTTTATGTTTCATAAGATGAAGAAGTAATTAACTATTCTTCTAACAGTCTGTACCATTTTCATCTTACCAGCAATGGATGAGGGCTCACATTTTTCCATTCTTCCCAACACTTGTTTTCATCTTAATCATGATGGGTATGAAGTGTTTTCTCACTGTATTTTAATTATCTTAATAATTAATCATGACAAATATGTTCAGGCGCTTATTGGTTATTTGTGTATCTCATATAGAAAAACATTTATTGAAATCTTTCAGCTATTTATTAATTGGGTTATTTTCCTTTTCATTGTTAAATTGCAGGATATCTTTATGTATACTGACTACTAACTCTTCTTTGGTATTACTAGTGTTCAGCAATCCAATAAACATTAGAAATATTTTTCCAATTCTGCATGTTGTCCCCAAATCATTTTCTTGCTGGTATCCTTTAAAAGACCATTCAAAAATGTTTTCATGATGTCCAATTTGTTATTATGCATCTTATCTAAGAAACCATTATCGAATTGAAGATCATAATTTATTCTTGCATTTGTTTCTAGCATTGTTACAGTGTCTTATACTTAGTTCTATGATACATTTTGTGCTAATTTTTGTAGTTGAGTGGTTGATGTGAGAAAGGTCCAACTTAATTCTTTTGTATATAACTATTTGTCCCTGCACAATTTTGTTGAAAAAAATATTATTTCCTCAAGGAATTGCCAGAAACCTTTAAACTAATTCCAATTATCATAGATAGGAGTTTATTTATATGTTGTCATTTCTATCTAATGATCTGTAGGTCTATATTTAATACAATCCCATATCGTCTTGATTGCTGTATCTTTCTACTAAGTTTCCAAATGGAGAAAAGTGAGCCTTCCCACTCTCATATTTGATTACTCTAGCTTCCCTATATATTCAAAAGAATTTTATGATAACTTGTCAATGTCTACAAAAAACAAAGCTGGGATTTTCATGGGACTGCCCCGAGTTTTTAGATCAAGCTGGGAGGTATTGCTGTTTCCACAGCTTTAAGGCTTTTGACTCATAAACATGTGAGGTCCTTCCATTTATGTAGGTCTTTAGTTCCCATCAACAATACTTTGTAATATTAAGTTCAATGTCTTGCATTATTTTCATTACTTTATTATTAAGTAATTCATCCTTTTTCATGTTAAATGGACTCTATACTGTAAATGGACTTTTTACTGTTCATCACAAATTTGTAAAACTGAAATTGAATTGCTGCATTGGTTTTGTATTCTACCATTAAGTTTAGGAATTTAATTACTTCTTAGATTCCTTATGCTTTTCTGTGTGCAAATTTATGTCATTTATAAACACAGATGGTGTCACATTTTCCTTCCAACCTGATATCTTTTAATATTATTGTCTTGCCTGATGTCCCTAGCTAGATTCACTAGTATTATGTTGAATAAAAGTGCATGGAATGGTCATCTAGTCTTATGTAGCATCTTGGGGGAAAGTCTTTCAGTCTTTCATCATCAAGTATAATTGTGTTGTTTTTAACATTGCTGATGTTTTCTCATCAAAAACAAAATCATTTTCTTTTCGGAGGAATTGAGAGGATTATTAATAAGTCATGGAAAGTTTTGGAACAGTTAAAATTAACAGAAAAATTCTTTGGATGATCAGGGATTCAGTATTGCTAAAAAACACTTTTACAGCACAAAACACAAATAAGGTTCTATCTGATATTTGTTTGCAAGTCCCTTATGACTGCTATCCCAAGGCCTTGAACTGATAACAGAGATGAAGAAGAGGTGTAGAATTGAGCTGAACAGACTTGAATTCTATTTCAAATTTCAATGTGTGATTGGACAATAAAAACTTATTTTAAAAATTTTCTTCCCTTCCTAGTTAGAATTCCCAGAAGAAAATGGCAGAAGGAAATCATTCCACAGTGACTGAGTTCATCCTCGCTGGATTAACAGACAAACCCGAGCTCCAGCTACTCCTCTTCCTCCTCTTCCTTGTCATCTATGTGCTCACAGTGGTGGGGAACCTGGGCATGATCACACTGATTGGACTTAGCTCTCACCTGCACACCCCCATGTACTATCTACTCAGCAGTTTGTCCTTCATTGACCTCTGTCAATCCACTGTGATCACACCCAAAATGCTGGTGAACTTTGTGACAGAGCAAAACACCATCTCATACCCTGAATGCATGACTCAGCTCTACTTCTTCATTGTTTTTGCAATTGCAGAGTGTCACATGTTGGCAGCAATGGCATATGACCACTATGTTGCCATCTGTAACCCCTTGCTTTACAAGGTAACCATGTCTAATCAAGTCTGTTTCTGGTTGGTATTTGGTGTGTATGGCATGGGCTTGATTGGCTCCGCAGCCCACACAGCCTGCATGCTAAGAGTGTTCTTCTGTAAAACCATGATAAACCATTATCTCTGTGATCTTTTTCCACTACTAGAGCTCTCCTGCTCAAGTACCTTTATCAATGAGGTAGTAGTTCTGTGCTTAAGTGCTTTTAATATATTTGCCCCAGCCTTGTCCATCCTTAGCTCTTACATCTTCATCATTGCCAGCATCCTGCGCATTCACTCAACTGAGGGTAGGTCCAAAGCTTTCAGCACATGCAGCTCCCACGTTTTGGCCGTTGCTCTTTTCTTTGGTTCTCTAGCATTTATATACCTGAAACCATCATCTGTCAGCTCCCTGGACCAAGGGAAAGTGTCATCTGTATTTTACACCATTATTGTGCCCATGTTGAACCCACTGATCTACAGCCTGAGAAATAAAGATGTCAAAGTTGCTTTAAATAAGCTACTTGAAAGATATAGTTTCCTGTGGAAATGATTATTTTGCTTATAAAAAGAATTATAAATTGTATATGTTTGGTAAGGAAACCATTGAGATGTCAATATCTGTCAGTGAATTATGAGATTATTACTAGTACTTAATTGTTTGGAAGAAAGGTGTCCAGGCTGGATTGAATTCGTAGGATCACACACATGGAATACTGCACATCTCTAGGATGTTTCATAATTCATGTACCCTGAGTAAACTATCACCTCTAGACAGTTTTTAAAATACTGCAAAAAATGCATCATATTTGATTATCCTGAACTGCATGACACATGATTCTTTCTAGACTAGATTTATTTACCTTAATTCATAGAATAAATACGTTAGAGTGTATACTTTGATATTCTTGATTTTTACCTGACATTTTAGCCTATTATTTGCAAATATTTCTAAAACTGTTCTCTCAAAATAAATAAATTTAATCATTTGTAATATACATAATATGATTTCAATTTGTTATTATGTGTGTGAAACTACATTAGGAAATACGGAGGCTTATAATGGATGACATTCCAACCCACAAGGACATATCACTGTAGTGGAAGAGATTAACAATAATACACAAGGTATTTTGACATGTATCTGTGAACTATTCCAAGCTCCATATTGGGGGGACTAGGCTCCCACCTCTACTTCCCAACACCTCCATGCTCATGTTCCCTCATCTAAGAGAGGTCATGCTTTTTTCCCTCCATCTATACAATATAGTTTCTGATTTAATTGTGCTATTCTTTTACTAGTGCATCCATTTGTGGCATTTATTCATGTAGGAAAGTTAAAAATTGCAAAATTATTTTTTGAAAAATAACAAGAACCCCCTCCTATCCAAGCTCACTATTCATTCTGGGAGAAAAATAGTTCTTGGGAGGAAGGAGGGGGACTTACTACCAAAATGTATTTTTTCTCCCCTGCCCATTTAAGCTCCTATTGGGGCCCTTGGTACAAAACAGAAAGGAGAAAAATTTGAATTAGTCCTCCTGAGTGACAATCCTCACTAGGTAAGTCTCATCAGCTCTCTGTGACATTCAAGATTTGCTCAGCTCCCCAACTTTCTATTCCTGCTATTAATACCAAATGATTTTCTCCCTCTCTCCCTGAAAGATTTTCTCAGAATCATGGAGACCAGATATGTTTTATTTGGGAGCTACTTCTCTATATGTCATAGCATGGTTGTGTTCTGTCATGCATCTAAGCTTCAAAGTCTTCAGAAATGTTTTAAGGAGAAAAGCATGGCTAATTCAAAGTAACATCACACTCTTTTCTGTTTCTGTGATGCTGTGCCCAGTCAGAGCACCTGGCTACTGAATCTTCTTTAACTCAACATAAGCACTTGAACTTAGTTAAGGTATTTTTTTTTTAATCATCTGCCTCATTCCACAGGCAAAGAACACTGTTTGTTTTGTCATCAGCTTGTCTTCCAATATGTGATATGGACACTCCAACACAGTGTCATGTTTATCACTCTGCAAAAACAAAACAAAACTTGTAATTAGAGAAAGAAGGCTAGAAGGCTATTCTCCATGTTGAAAATCAGAAAAAAACTCCTTGATTTTCTGTGTATTATTCATTTCTTATTTTCATGCCTCAATTTATAATCCCACAAAAATATATTTATTTAGCTATATCTATCCATATAGATACTTACATATATACATGTCAATTGTCTGGACACTGATTGGTAATTACTTACTGACATGTAAGTATATTTGTGGGATACTTACATGTATACATGCCAATGTTTAATACATATATATATGTAGGTTTTCCATTAGTATTGCTTGGGTATGTTCTACAAGTTTTATATGTATGTAGGTATAAGTTAACATTCTTGGTATTAAAGGAATAACATTTAAAAAGTTTTCATCTTAATAAGTGATAGATATAAATAACTACAAAATTTTAGTTTTTCAATTATTTATGCATAAATTGTGTTCAAAAGTATTTAGAAAAAAATAGGTATGTTCATACTGTCTCTAGTAATTCTGAGATCTTATGGAATATATGCTATCAGAGATTCCAAAATGAAGAGGGAGCTTTACTTTAGCTTATCTTTTTAAAGAAAAGTGATTACATAACTTTAAGAATGAGACTGAAGATCTTGATTCTACAGCTAGAAGATGGCAGAAGGAAGTTAGTCAGTAATTCCAGATATCTTCACCAGTACAGAAAGAACACAATCAAGAAAAAGAAGAATTGAGAGGTGAGTAACAAAATAAATGCTTTAAGATTCAATACTACAAATTCTGAATCCTGGAGAGATTTGAAGATTGGTTATTGGAGTAGAAAGTAAGTGCAGAGTTTCTTAACCCTGAACCAGAACCACGGTGGTGGAAGCAGAGTGGGGCAATTGAGAAGCGGGGCAGGGGTGGTGGTGATAGAAAAACTCTTAAGCTCACTTACTTAAAAACCCTCAAACAGGCAAAATTGTAAGTATTTCAGACAGCAATGTCTTTGAAGCAGTTCAAATAGCTTAAAACCACATTGAAAGTTGTGCTGGAGGCCCACAGTCATTTTGTAGAGATCCCAGATGACTAGTCCCCTGCTTAAATCAACACAGCATCTTCCGGAATCCACACAGCTTCATATTAAGGCAGAAGGAAGTCCCCTGCAGTGGGACATCTTAAGAATCTGGGTAGAAACCACTTCTGGAGGAAGCACTACCAGCCGAAAGTCACTAAAACTCCCTCCCCCTCACCACAACAAAGGGGAGTGGATGGAGCAGAATTGTGTGGGTGAGTGTGCCTAACTCAGGGCTCTACTCAGCCTCCTTGTGACCTAGGCTGAGACAAAAAGCTCTGCATATCCTCCACAGGACCCAGTCAGAGACAAGCAGGAGAACAACTTTGACTCTAAATAGAAGAAAGCTGATCCATCAGAGGACCACCAGCCCTGACCATTCACACTCGGAGGAAGCACAAGGGGAAGTCTAGAGACTGTTCCTTTGATCATGGGTCCTGTACCAGAGGGAAGCTGCCTAAATATCTCATTCCCAGATGGTGGAAGCCACTGGCAGAAAGGCCATAGAAGTATCCCAGGAAACATAAGTGGAAGTCACCTGTAACCATAGCCAGAGAGAGGCCAGTTAATGTAGAAAACTGCCTAACTCAAGGCAGTAAAGAGATGAGTAGACTTACAAACAATATGAAAAAGCAAGGGAACAAACCACCCCAAACAGTCCATGATGTACAAACAACTGACTCCATCAACACCACAGTGGATGAAAAGTCAGAGAAGGAATTTAGTTATATTCTATGAGCTGAAATAAAGTGTAAGCACTGAAATTACAAATGAAAATGCAGGAAGTGAAATATCACTTCAATAAAGAGATTCTGAAAAAGAACCAAATGGAAATTCTGAATATGTATAATAATTTTATAATTATTTAGTTTATAACTAATTATATTTATTTTAGTTCATAATAAATTGGTTTAAAACTCAATAAAACAATTAAAAATTCAATGGAAAGTATTACCAATAGATTAGCCCACTTTAAAGATAATTTTTTAGTCCTTAAAGACAAAGTATATAATCGGCCCTATAAAACATACTCAATGAAATATTTCACGAAGAATTAAAGAAAACAAAAAAATAAAAGTCAGCATAAGGATGAATTATACAAAAATAATAGTTAATCAAAGAAGAATAAAGTCTGATTTAATCATTAGAAGTAATTGCAAATCACATAAAATAAAGAACCTCTCTTTATGATAACATTGATTGTGAATGATCTAAACTCCTCAATCAAAAGATGTAGGTTCACTACATAAACAAGCAGGGGTTTCCATCCTCCTATCAGATAAAATGGACTTTAAACCAAAGATAGAAGGGAGAAAGAAGGTCATTTCATACTGCTTAAGGAAATAATATGTCAACAAGACATAACAATCATAAATATCTATGCCCCAAACAATGGAGAATCCACATATCAAACAAACCCTCCTCATTTTTGAGACTCAAACAGACCACAACACAATAATACTGGGTGATTTTAACACTCCTCTCTCACCACTGGACAGATCTTCCAAATAAAAACTAAACAAAGAAACCATAGAACTCAATAATACAATCAATAATTTAGAATTAAGAAATATATACAGAATATTTCATTCATCAACAAGTGAATACACTTTTTTCTCAGCAGCATATGGATCCTTCTCTAAAATAGACAATATATTATGCCACAAGCTTCTCTTAGCAAATACAAAAAAATAGAGATGCTACTCTGCATTCTATCTGACCATGATGAAATAAAATTAGAAATCAATGATCAAATAAAAAAATAGAAGCTACTCCATCACCTGGAGACTAAATAATATATATGCTATTGAGTGATGCATGGATAATAGAAGACATCAGAGAGAAGATAAAAAAGTTCTTAGAGGTAAATGAGAACTCTGATTAAAATCTCTGGGACATTATGAAGTTTGTGTTAAGAGGAAAGTTTATCACATTGAGCTCATTCATTAACAGAAAAAGTCAACAAATACAAGACTTGATATTACATCTCAAAGCTCTAGAAAAAGAAGAACAAATCAACACCAAGTTTGCAACCAGAGAGATGGAAAATTATGCTCCATATATGTACTATGACTTAAAATGCATTCTTCTATTTTAAAAATAAATTTTTAAAAAGTTAAAAAAAATCAATACCAAAAGAAGTGGAAGACAGGAAATAATTAAAATCAGAGCTGAAAACAACAAAATTTAAACAAAGGAAACAATTCAAAAAATTGACAAAAAAGCTGGTTCTTTGAAAAAGTAAATAAAATTAATAAATCTTTAGCCACTCTAATGAAAAGAAGTAGAGAGAAAACTCAAATTACTAAAATTCAAGATGAAAAAGGAAATATCACCACAGACATGATTGAAATACACAAGAAAATTAGAAACTATTTTGAAAATCTATATTCCAGTAAAATAGAAAATCCCAAAGACACTGACAAATTTCTAGAGGAATATAATCTGCCAAAACTGAACCAGGAGGACATACACAACTTAAACAGATCAATTTCAAGCAATGAAATAGAAGATGCCATCAAAAGCATACCAACCAAGAAGAGTCTGGGACCAGATGGATTCTCAACCGTGTTCTACAAGAGCTTCAAAGAAGATTTAATACTAATACTCCTCAAATTATTTCATGAAATGGAAAAGGAGGGAACCCTGCCACACTCATTCTATAAGGCTAGTATCACGCTGATTCCAAAACCAGATAAAGACACATCAAATAAAGAAAATTTCAGACTAATATCCCTGATGAATATTGATACAAAAATTCTCAATAAAATTCTGGCAAGTCTCATACAAAAACATATTAAAAAGATAGTGCACCATGATCAAGTGTGGGTTCATCCTAGGCATGCAAGGTTGGTTTGACATATGGAAATCAATAAATGTAATTCATCACATCAATAGACTTAAAGACAAGAATCATATGATTATCTCTATAGACGCCAAGAAAGCATTTAACAAAATATAGCACCCTTTCATGTTCAAAACACTAGAAAAACAAGGGATAGTAGGGACATACTTCAACATTGTAAAGCTATCTATGCAAAACCTAAGGCCAATATCATCCTAAATGGGGAAAAATTGGAAGCATTCCCTCTAAAAACAGGAACAAGACAGGAATGTTCTTTTTCACCACTTCTATTCAACAGAGACCTTGAAACTCTAGCCAGAGCAATTAGACAGACAAAGAAATTAAAGGGATACAAATAGGGAAAAAAAAAAAAAAACTTAAACCATCATTATTTGCCAAAGACATGATTCTTTACTTAGGGAATCCAAAAAATTCCACCAGAAAACTTGTAGAATTAATAAATGAATTCAGCTAAGGTGCAGGATGGAAAATCAATACTCATAAATCAAATGCATTTCTATATATCAGTGATGAATCCTCTGAAAGAGAAATTAGGAAAACCACCTCATTCATAATATCCTAAAAAATAAAATAAAATAATTGCAAATAAATTTAACAAAAGAAGTGGAAGACCTCTACAATAAAAACTAAAGAACACTAAAAAAGAAATTGAATGAGACCTTAGAAGATGAAAATATCTCCCATGCTCTTGGATAGGCAGAATCAATATTGTCAAAATGGCTATACTATCCAAAGTGCTATATAGATTCAGTGTGATTCCAATTAAAATCTTAACATATAGAAGTAGAAAAAGCAATCATTAAATGTATTTGAAAAAATAAGAGACCCAAATAGCCAAACCAATCATTAGTAAGAAGAGTGAAGTATGAGGCATCACAATATCAGAACTTAAACTATATTACAAAGCTGTAATAACAAAAACGGCAAGGTCTTGGCACCAAAATAGACATGTAGATCAATGGTATAGAATAGAAGACAGAAAGACAAACCCACATAAATACAGTTATCTCATACTAGACAAAGGTGTCAAAAACATACATTGGAGAAAAGATAGTCTCTTCAATGAATGGTGCTGGGAAAACTGGAAATCCATATGTAGCAAAATGAAACTAAACTCCTATTTCTAACCATGCACAAAACTCAACTCAAAATGGATCAAGGACTCCTAGGAATTAGACCAGAGACCCTATGCCTAATTGAGGAAAAAGTAGGCCCAAACTTTATCATGTTGAATTAGGCTCTGACTTCCTTAACCAGACTCCTAAAGTGCAAGAAATAAAATAAAAAATCAATAAATGAGATGTTTTCAAACTAAGTAGCTTCTTCTTAGCAAAAGAAACAACCAATGAGGTAAAGAAATAACCTACACTTTGGAAGCAAATTTTTGCCACACTCACGTCAGATAAAGCACTAATCTTCAGGATATATAAAGAATTCAAAAAACTTAACACCAAAAAAAAAAACAACTCAATCAATCAATGGGCTAAGGAGCTGAACAGAAACTTCTCAGAAGATATACAATCAATCAACAAATACATGAAGAAATGTTCAACATCTCTAGCCATTAGAGAAATGCATAGCAAAACTACTCTAAGATTTCATTTCACTCCAGTCAGAATGGCAGTTATCAAGAATACAAGCAATAAATGTTGGTGAGGATGTGGGGAAAAAGGCATACTCAAACATTGCTGGTGGGACTGCAAATTAGTGCAACCAATCTGGAAAGTAGTATGGAGATTCTTTAAAAAACTTGCAATGGAACCACCATTTGACCCAGTTATCCACTCCTCAGTCTATACTCAAAGGACTTAACACGGCCACTTCAATGTTTATAGCAGCACAATTCACAATTGCTAAACTGGAAGCAATGGGGATGTCCTTCAATAGATGAATAGTTAAACAAACTGTGGTATATATACACAATGGAATATTACTCAGTATTAAAAGAGATTATAGTCATAGCATTTGGAGGTAAATGGATGGAGTTGGAGAACATCATGCTAAGTGAAGTAAGCCAATCCCAAAGAACTGAAGGCCAAATGTTTTTGCCAATTAGTGGATGATGATCCGTAGTGGTGGTGGGGGTGGGGACATGGGAAAAATGGAGGAAATTTGGATAGAGTAGGGGTGAGGTAGGGGAAGGGAGCGGATATGAGGATAACAAAGATGGTGGATTGAGATGGACATTACTACCCTAGGTACATGTATAAAGACACAAATGGTGTGACCCTATCGTGTTTACAACCAGAGAAATGGAAAATTGTGCTCCATATATGTACTATGGCTTGAAATGCATTCTTTTGTTTCAAAAATATAAATAAATTTTAAAGAAAAGAATGGAATGGGATGTATTGACAATTGGAGTTTAGTCTGAGCAGACAAGTGTTCCCAGAACAGGACTGATGCAGAGTTCTAAATAGGGAGTTCTGAAGACAGGTATTTAGTTCAGATGGTCCTCTGCATTCCTTATGTCTGAGCAAATTCTGATCTCTGCTAGGTATTTGGATTTCAGGGGCCTCCTAAGAATTCCACTTGCAAAGTGAGGTAAACTAACTCTCCACAGATCTTTCACATTCCACCACACATGAATATGAGATTCCTAGGGATCAGACCCTGAATGCCAGTGCACCCATCTGTCCAGCTTCTGGACTCTTCCTGGCTGGCCCTGTGAGGCATCAGACCACATGGAAGAGCAAGATACACTCCCCTCAGTATCCCCAGGCTGAGATGCTCTGGGCACAATTCTCTCTCCGCCCATTTTCATTATCACCCCACCAGGCACAATCTGGACCTCACGCAGGCACTGCTGGGACAGTCTAGCAAAATTTCTTATGATTTTCCAGGCTCCTGTGGTGGGACAGCTTCAAGATGTCTTCCCACCTCAGCTTTCCACATGCCAGGTGAGAAATGCAGAAAAGGCAGTTTGCTGCACTGCTTCTGGCTCGGTTAAGGTCAGACTGCCTCTCTGTTGCAGTGTGTGTTTGCTTGTTTGCAGTGTTTGTCTCTCCCTGTCATTGTCACCTCTCCCCTCAGAGGTAAAGTGCTAGTGCCGATACCATCCATCAGGTTCTTACTTCTGTTATGTACAAAGTACCTGGATTTGTGTGTCTCTGATTCTTCTCCTGTCTGGAACTGAATTTCAGGGAATTCCCTAAGTCCTCCACATTGCTGAGAAGGAGTACTCCTGCTGTTTCCATCCTGAGCCACAGAACAACTGTGTTCTTTAAATGCTTTAGTTTAAACCTTTTAGGAAGAGTAAACTTTACATTTTTTCAAAAGAATAAATCCTGAGTACATTTTCTGTTTTTATGGTTTTAGAGCACAAATTTTTATATATCATATTAAAATTGGTACAGTTGTGTATTCCTAAGACACAAAAAATATATTCAAACATTTATTAACTTCTGACAACAATGAACTCTACTGAGCTCTGGCAACATGTTAGTGAGTGCTATTTTTCTTAGAGATTGGTTTGAAATATATTTTCAAATATAAAAACATAGTAAGCATACTGCTTTCCTCAACCCAAGGGAAATTTTGTAGAGAAATAGAGATCAAGAAATTTTACCAAGGGTGAAAAAAAAAGGCAGAAGATATTAAAGAACGTTAGGCTGTAATAGATGTTTTATTGTCACTGGTAGCAATTTCCAGGTGACCTCTCTCTAGGGTAAAGGTGAATTGCTTGCTCTAAAAACATGTTATATTGCACCAAAAAGAAAATATATATATATTGAAAACTTGTCTTAGAATTCTCAACACTTCAGTTTTCATCAGACAGGATATTGACATATGTTAGTCATCTTTGCATTGCTGTGACCAAAATACCTGAAAAGAACAAGTTTTAGAAGAGGAAAAGTTTTTTTGGCACTCGCAGTATCTCAGACCACAGATAAAGGATTCCATTGCTCTGGGTCTAAGCTGAGGCAGAACATCATGGCAAAAGGGTGTCTAAGAAGAAAGAAGATCAGGACATGGTAATCAGGAAGCAGAGAGAGCTCTACTCATCAGAGACAAAATATGAACCAAAAAGTCATACTCCCAGTAACCCATCTCCTCCAGACATATCCTACCTGCCTATAGTATCATTCAGTTAATCCATATCAGTGGATTAATTCACTGGTTATGTTATAACTCTCATAATCTGATCATTTCACCTCTGAACATTCTTGTATTATCTCACACATGGGTTTTTAACGAATACCTCATATCTGAAATATAACAATATTTTACTTATTTTTACTAAATCTAAGTCTTATTCATAGACAAGTCAACTAATTTGCTTTGTGAAGACTCACAATTGCAGTGTTTGCACAATTATCTTAGTAAGTAGAAAGAACAATAGTAACAATCACTTCAAATGTATATGAATATTAACAAATGTAATTGAAATAACACTTCAAAAGAGGAGGACTTTCAGATTAAAGGTCAAAAATCACAATGTCCAACTCTTACCTCAGTACAGCTGTACTATTTAGAAGGGACAAGTACATAATTGAAGGATCAATAAAAATGGACATTAAAGGAGTGAAAATGAGATAACAGGCAAAAACCTACTAAAGCAAACTACATAACTAAGTTAATACAATGAAAAATAGACTTTAATTATAATTAACAGAGATGAATCAACTATAATAGTGCAAATAATAGTATATTGTAGCTTTCAAACTTGCATGCATTTTCAAAAACCCTCATAATAGATAATACAAATTAAGTAGTATTTCAAAAATAAATAACAAATAAAACAAATTTATTTCAAAAATAAATAACAAGTCTTGGGATTTTGAGAGGAAGGTATGTATACTACCTTTCTCGGAAACATATACTTCAAGGAAAAAAAGGCTAATTTGAGAAATAAAGTTAATAAACTAGACTGCACTTAGAGTTGTGCACTCAAAAATGAAGCCCAAAGCTAGGAGTGGCACATGCCTGCAATCCCTGTGGTTGGGGAGGCTGAGGAAGGAGGATCACAAGTTCAAAGCTAGCCTTAGCACTCATCAACTTAGCCAGAACCTAACTCAAAATTAAAAAAAAAAAAAGAAAGAAAGAAAGAAAAGAAAAGAAAAAGGGCTCTGGCTCAGTGGATAAGTGCCCCTGGATTCAATCCCGGTACCAAAATAGAAACTCACATTCTTTATTTTTTTTCTTTTCATTTTTAAAAATTAGTTATTTTAGCTATATAACAATAGGATTCATGTCAACATATTTATAAAATCATGGAATATAATTTGTTCTAATTCAGTCCCTAGGACTTCCTCCTTCCCTCCCCTTCTTCCCCACCCGTTCCCTTGCCTCAACTGATTTTTCTGCTGTTTACTTATAGTTGCTCCTTTTTAAAAATTAGTTTCTTATAGATAAACATGATGGTGAGATTTACTGTGGTAGATTCACATAAGTACATAGAACAATTAGGTCAGATTCTACTGTCTTTCTTTATTCCATCCCTCCTCCCTTCCCTTCATTCCCTTTTGTCTGCTCCACTGATCTTTCTTTTATGCTTTTTTACCTCTCCTCCCTTATTTTGGATTAGCTTCTGCATGTCTAAGAAAACATTTGACCTTTCCCTCATTCCTTTTAAACACACATAATATATATATTTCAAAATTTACTTGTGAACTAGCCCTTACATTTAGTCTCAATAAGTACAAACCAACCTGTAAACAAAGACCACATTCTCTGATTAACATGGCTTAAAATTAGATATAAAAACAAAGATATCCATCCCCCCACCCTGAATTTAGAATTTTGTGAAGTAGTTCCAAATATTTCACAGGGCAAAAAAAATCAAAATGAAAATGAGAATGTAGTTAGAACTGAATACACATAGTCCAAACTCATCTGTTAAAGTTGTAAGACATTGTTAGAGTAGTTCTGAGAGGTTAATTATGGCTTGGGAATAATTTTATTGTAAGAAAAGAAGGTATTTTAATGTGCTCAGGTTTGAATGTAAACATCAATGTAAACTCAAAAAATAATAAGACTTCAATAATAGTATCTTAATAATGCTATAAAATTCATATAATAAATACTATAGGAGATAGTATAATAGAAAACAGAAGAACAACAAAATCAAAAGCTGGCTATTTAAATGATGAATAAAATAGAAAAATGTTTTAGCAAGATTAATAAAATGAATGAGAAAATTCAAACAGATATTAAAAACAGAAAATGGAGACATGAATCAGAATTTAAGATAAAGCAAAATAAGTCTTGGGAATACCATGAATTTGAAAACTTAGATGAAATGGACAGCTTTTTGTAAAAGCATAACTTATCAAAAACTGATTTAAAATGGTCTGAATAAACTTGTAATAAATAAATAAATAAAATTTGTAGTTTGAAATCCCTACTCTTCCAAAAATGCTTATAATATTTTTACATGTAAATGAAACTGAAAAACAGACTATTATTAACTTATGTGAATACTTGAATGGAGTAGAAATAGCTCCCTTGAATTCTTAAAATTGCATTTATAAAATCTGGAGATGGCAGTGCAGCCTGTAATCCTAGTTGTTAGGGAGGCTGAGGTTTGCAAGTTCATCTCCAGCCTCGGCAGCATAGCAGGATCCTATCTCAGATAAATGAATAGCATTTATATCTCAAAAAAATGTGGTGTTTGGAAGGGTCAATGATTTATTCATAACATTACACTACTGAGATATGTAAATTATCTTGTATTAGGTCACAAAGGAGAAAGTTGAGACTTGAATAAATTCCTAATTAAAATATTAAAGTCATTCTTTTTAAGAATTTGTTCCACTAATAACTATAGTTATTACTGTGTACCCTATGTACCTTTACTAATTTCATGACAGAACGCAGACTGTAATATCTGAAATTGAAAACAAATTGGCAACTTTCATCAGAATACAAATCTCTTGGAGCTGTCTGAGATCAATTAGAATAGAGATTCAGACAAAAGAAATTGTTAGGAAGGATATGCTTGACAAAACATTTTATAAATTCTAAAGTGTTATAGAAGCACAAAATCTATTTTACTATTGATTTCTACTAACAGAGATAAATCCCTTGGGAGATGAAATGTTTTTGAGATCATGTAAATCACTAACTTATTTTTTCATTAATTTTGTTGTTGCATGTGGAGCCAAATCCTGTGAGATTTTGTAACCCTTTGGGAATTAACTGTATATTTCTAAACCCCATTGAAACACATGCAAATAATACAGGATTCCAGATTCTGATAGAAAACATCCTAAAGTAAGTATCAATTTCTCAGCAGGTCATATAAGTCCTACTTGGTGTTTGAATTGTGTATTTAAATGCTATAATCAGTAATTGGTTCTTCAAGATAATGTACCACACTTCATATGTACTGGCCATTTAAATTTTTGTTCAAATTTTAGTGACTCATTTTATTCTCAGAAGCAAATATTATCTGACAAGCTTTACAATGGAGGATATTAAGTTATAGATAATATAATTTTCCTAAAGTCACACAACTGGTAAGTAACAAAGACATGATTTAATTCTGGCTATTCTGGTTACAGAATGGTTTTAAAACTCATAGCTCTATGCTATTATATTCATTTATTTTTTGAGATTGTATTCACTTATTTTTTATGTGATTCCAAAACATGCATTGCAAAAAAGACCAACTATTATAAAATTTAGCATATGCTTGTTTGCTTATTTTCTGGCTGTATGTACCCAGGATGATTTAATTTCTCGTTATCTGTATTTCAGTGTCAGTATTCCTTTCAGAACCACAAATGAGTGAAGCAAATCTTGCACAGCCCCGTATTCTAATGTCCTGCTGCCTTAAAGTTGGTTACATTAGGTTATCTTCAAGTTCTTTCTTTTCTGAATGGCTTTTCTTATTTAAGTAATGTCCCATCAAAGGCATAATTGCAACTATGATGCTCAGTTGTCAACCCTGAGTTATGACTGGGCTCTTAACCATCACTGTCAATGAACAAGATATTGTTGGGATTATTTTAAATGTAGAAAGTCGACAAGCCAGGCCAAGCTGACAACATTCAATAATCACATTCTCCTTTTGCTCTCAGTGCTTTTCAGGGCAGCCTACTGCCATAGATATCCCTGACAGGAGAAACAGCTCCTTCCTAAATCTAAATCATAATGTCATGCTATCTATGGTCTGCAAAAGGCTCAGAAAGTCCTGGCAATTTTTCCAGTGTCACTGTAGGGACCTCAGGGATCTGTTGATCTCTGTTTCTTCAAATAAAAGCTAAGGTTTTTGCATTTCTTTTTTATTGCAATCTGTTCCTTGACAGCCAGGAATAAACCTGCGTCTCCCCCTGTTCTTGAACAACACATGCTCTCACCTGCTTTCCCATTTATGCCTCTGGTTGAGGCCACTTGCTCCTTTGGGGAGAACTGAAGTCAATCAGAGAGCAAATTCAGAAATTATTTTATAAATTAATAACAAAACAATAAAATAATTCCTCAAAGTCACATAGTGGTTTAAAACTTGCAGACATCTATACAGACTTTGTCTTCAAATTCTCCTTATTGATGAGGAAATAGATTCAGGGTAAATGACCTGCCCTGTTACACAGACCCTACAATAAGGAGTGCAGTCCTGCTTTTAACCCATTCTTCTGTCCCCAAATAAGAAGCCTATGTCATTGTTCAGTCATAGATGATAGGATTTTAAATGAACAAATATTTCATTAAAATGAAAGTCAAACAGATGTTTTGTGACATTTGTCTGGGATAATTTAATAAACATTGGAAGACTGTATTTGAATCCCTTGAAAAAGTAAACCTCATTCTCAACCCATATTTTGAACTTTATGAACCCTATTCTCTTGGTTAAGATGCCAGCTTTATCAGTGTCCAAAGGGACAGCTGCAATGGCATTTGAGATTCTGATGTCTAGCCAATATTATTTAGTCATGTCCCTTGAATAAAATTACATTTCCAAAATGAGAACCCCTAGCATTTCTTCAACTGTATTCTATATTCTGTAGCATTTGGCAGATTAGGTAAATTTTTATTAAATACCATCTTTCCATTGGGGGAAAATAACAGATCAGTACCAACTTAACATAGTTGTATATTTTAAAACTAGGGATTTATAAGGATTGTTGCAAATTTTTTCATCTATGTTGTCAAAGAAACTAAACTCAAAATTTCATTTTTATTCTAGTTAGGCTCACATATAATTTTGTTTGTATCTATCTTATTTCATGTACACACTGACAATTCCATGGGTAACTTGTAACTCCTGGTAAACTGTATGTACTCTTACATTCTTAAATGGCTGATGGTACAAACAGCTACTTTTCTTGGATATGCACTTATGTTTCTCAATGGGAGGAGCAGGCACTTTTCTTACAGTATGGTTATTTTATAAAGCTTTAAAGGCAGTAGAATTGTAGGTCACCAAACAAAGGTAAAATTTGGAAGAGAACCAAAGCAGTACCTTCTTATAGGAAACCATCACATATAGTCACCTGTCCTGCAGGAGAGCATAGACCTATGCAAATGGTAACCACTTATTTTCATTTTCTTTCGATGTAATAATATTTCATTTTCAGTGAAATCTCATATATGTAAATACTTTATTTTACTCATTTTTCAAAGTGACTCACATACTAAATTACTTTGATAGGAAAGTTAAATATTGCAATTCATGTTCTCCTAACTTTCTGAGTGTAAGACATTAGAAATAAAGAAATGATCATTTTATGATGATTCAGGGAAATGACAGTTATGCAAATAGGCTATCTTACATATTTATGTGCATTTTTTTTCATCTGACCCAACTCTCTGGAGGTTTAGGTAGCTTGGCAGTTTGAAGATTTCTTTTTTCCTTGAAGCCTCTGTTCTTGCCACCCTTAATTTTGTTTAAAATCTTTCTCATGTCTGCCTATCCCTTTCAAATTTGTTGTCTTCATTCTGATCTCTTTCAGGTATGTTAAATGATTTCCTAAGAAAAATGGTGATATAGTTTTAAGAGATGACCAATGTAGACTGATAAGTGAATGAACTTTAATACATAGATAATGTGATGCTTTTTTTTTTAAATGTTTATTTTTTAGTTGTAGGTGACAGAATATCTTTATTTTATTTTTATGTGGTGCTGAGGATCGAACCCAGTGCCTTATGCGTGCTAGGCGAGCACACTACCACTGCGCCATAATCCCAGCCCCGATAATGTGATGCTTATAATTGATTTATTAAAGGTGTTTTACTTACATTCAGTTATTTTGTAACAATGAGATTTTAAGTCACTAAATGTCTGCACATAAATGAGGTTTTCCTGTTCATCTGTTGTTTCCTCAATCTGCTGAGCATTGTCAAAGCATAAACTAATGTGTTTTGTTTACTCTGACAGATCAATAATTTCAGTCTTCAAATCAGCAGGAACATTTCTTCATTCACAGATAGGTCTACTGGGGTTCTGATCCCTGGATAAGCCTTCCTAGTAGAAAGGATTTCTACATTATCTGAGATTATAAAAGGAAATTTAGGGCTATGTGAGCATTTCAAAAACTGTGGTTCCCAATAACTGGTTCTAAAGCCAAACTGTTCATCTCTATCTCTACCAACTTTCACAGTATATTGTTTTTTCTATATCACAAATGTTGTATCCATCTGAACAATTCATTGGAAAGCTTTACAGCTTCCATGTAACAATGGTCCAATTTCTTGGGCATTATCAATGGGGTTACTTGGTCTTTCATTTTGGCAACTCTGATTCTCTATTAGAGTATTAGCAAATTTCCTGAATTTAGAGACTTGGCTCTCTTCTTGTGTTCTTAGAGATAACATTCCTTCTAATTAAGCCTTTAAATCAACACATAAATTGAATACCATTAACATATTGTAGAATGCATAAAATGAAAGTATATTGCAAGTAGATTTCACAGTTTTTTGTTTGTAATCATGAAACAATATTTTGTTGTGAAAAATAAAAGGAAAGTAATGTATTATTTTGTGTATGGAATTTTTTCTTCATTCATTTTGGAAAAATACAATGTAAAGCCATAACTTGGTCCTGATTCTTCATGTTTCTCTCTTAAGTGTTATGAATTAAAATAACATTTTATATTATTCAAATATCCCAATAGAACTTATCAATCTTGATTCCTTAGGCAGTAAACAATGTTTCAACTCTGATGGAAGTTTGGGGAAAACAAATTTGATGAACAGGAAGACCTGCAATTCTGATCTAAATTTCTGAAAGAAATGTCAGTGAGCATTTGACTTTGAAAGATGGGTAGGAGTGCAGGCGCAGGGACAGATGTGATGATTTCTTGATGGCTCAAGTGTTACACATGAATGTTAACACTACTTCTTACTGTTTCTGTAAAAGAAAGATCTAAATTATAGTCAAAGGATAGCTTTGGCCTTTCGATTCTGTCAGATTCCCAATGAAAAGGAAAATGTCCTGACCCACTCAGGTTTCCTCTTCTGAAATCAGATGTAAGAGAATGAGTCAGAAAAGGATTAGAGCCATTTCTGCAAGTTATTTTCTGTATTCATAATCTCTTCATAGACATCTTTGTGTTTCATAGTCCACATTTTTAGAGAATATAAGAATGCTGATTCATGGAGGTGGGTTGAGAGCTGAAATGGACAGTTCTCACATGGTCACAGCTAGACCTGAAGCCATGAGCTCATAAAGTCAGAAGGTTCTACTGGCATATGCTCCAATAAAGAGGATAACAAATCTTATTTTAACAATATGAACAAAAGATTAGTTTGGTATGAAAGTCTGTGGTTTTACTCAAAGTGTAGTAGTTGGAGGCTTAAGCTGGAACAAAATGAAAGGACATCAACTTCCGCTTTCAGCATGGGATTTGGGTGGAACCATGGCTCTGGGTTTGTTAGAGTCTTTGTAATTGAGCTTTTAAGAGATCTTTGGAAAGGATGAAGTCACGGGACAATGAGGGTGTCAGGAATGCAAACCACCAAAAGAGCATGGAATTTTGTTTTGGAAATCAGAAAATAAGTTTAATGTTCCTCTTTTATCTCTTTTTACAGATACTATTTTGTAAGAAAATGGCTACTTCAAACCACTCTTCAGGGACTGATTTTATCCTTGAAGGGTTAACAAAACACCCGGAGCTTCAATTGCCACTCTTCCTCTTGTTTCTTGGAATATATGTGGTCACAGTAGTGTGGAACCTGGGCATGATCCTCTTAATTGCCATCAGTTCTCAGCTTCATTCTCCAATGTATTACTTTCTCAGTCATTTGTCCCTCATTGATCTCTGCTACTCCTCTGTCATTACCCCGAAGATGCTGGTGAACTTTGTGTCAGAGAGGAACATCATCTCCTTTTGGGAATGCATGACTCAGCTGTACATCTTCCTTTCTTTGGCTATTTCAGAAGGCTACCTTCTAACAGCCATGGCATATGACCGTTATGTTGCTATCTGTAGCCCACTGCTTTACAATGTTGTCATGTCCCACAGGGTCTGCTCCATCATGATGGCTGTGGTATATTCCCTGGGTTTGTTTGGGGCCACAGTCCATACTTCCCGCATGACAGTGCTCTCTTTCTGTGGGTCTCATAGTGTCAGTCATTATTTTTGTGATATTCTTCCCCTGTTGACTCTATCTTGCTCCAGCTGTTGCTCCTGCTGTTTATTATTGGAGGAGTTAATACGTTAGGTCCTACACTGGCCATCCTCATCTCTTATGCTTTCATCCTCTCTAGCATCCTCCATATTCGCTCCACTGAGGGCCGGTCCAAAGCCTTCAGCACCTGTAGTTCCCATCTTATGGCTGTGGGCATCTTTTTTGGGTCTATAACATTCATGTATTTCAAGCCTCCTTCCAGCAATACTATGGACCAGGAGAAGGTGTCCTCTGTGTTCTACACCACAGTGATTCCCATGCTGAACCCCCTGATCTACAGCCTGAGAAACAAGGATGTGAAGAATGCACTGAGAAGGGTGGTTGGGGGGAGGCAGTCGTCCTGATGAAGGGACTTCTTGTAGGGATCAAGAAGAAATGAACTGGATGCAATGCTGTCAGAGGATTTTTGACATTTCTTTCTGTCTTCCAAAGGGAAAGCATTCTTATTTGCAAAATACAGAGACTACACTTGAGAATTACAGACATTTTGGAGACTATTGAGCAATTCAGTTCTCTGATATGTTTCAAAGAAATAGGAGTTCACAGAAGAGGGAAGACAAACATTAAGAATTTTATGATTAAGAAAACAATATTGTGGTCATGGTAGTGTGGAACCAAGAAAACAATATTGTTTTCTTCTTGGAAACTAGGAAAGATATAGTTACACAAGAAGGAGAGAGTCTGAGATAAATTATGTATGAGTTTATGTGCTAATTTAGTTAATAATCCAGTTTCTGTGTAATTCAAAGTACTACTTTCTACATGGTGTTTTACCTAGCATGAAGAGACATTGTGCAGAAGTATCTGGCTTGGATGTCCTGGGGGAATAGTTAGCCTTAATTGTGTCATTTCTTTAAAAATGAGATTAAATTCAATCATACCACATATATTTTCTTCAGTTTAGACTCATTTTGATAAAATTGTCAAACTGCAGACTATAAGATTTAAATTAAATATTGTAAAGGCTGTAAGACACAGTCCAGATGGTCAACAGAAAATGTATTCTTCCTTGTAAGCAAAGTAAACATTTATTTCAGTGGTTAGTTTTAGTTTCCAGACAAGTATGGCTACAGGTGACCTTTTCATTTTACTGCTCCATTCTTTTCTTACCTCTCACAATTCCATACTGTAACCATGTATGTGCAGGACGAGCCACTATTCTGCCTCTAGTCTCAGCTTGTCAGTCTCTTGACCTGCACATGGCTTAAACCTATGTATGTGGAGTGAGTGGAAAGTTCGTCTATGCAGGTAGCTAATGATGATTCATTGTCTTGGACTCGTTAGTTTCTGAACTAATTTGGCATAAAAACTTCCACCAATGTAGTGGGTCCAAAAAACAGATATTTATTCTCCTACATTTCTAGAGGTCAGCAGCTAAAAGTGGTGTTAATGGGCCCAAATCAAGGTTTCAGCTAGACTTCATTCCTTCTGAAGTGTTATGGTTTAGATATGAGGTGTCCCCAAAAAGCTCATGTGTTAGACAATATAAGTTTTCAGAAGTAAAACAGTTGAATTATGAGAACCTTAACCTAATCAGTGGATTACTTCAAGGATACGAACTAAGTAGGTAGTAACTATAGGCAGGTAGGTTGTGAATGGAGAGATAGGTCACTGGGGGTGTGCTTTTGCGATTTATATTTTGTCCCTGGTGAGCAGAGCTCTCTGTCTCTGCTTCCTGATTGCCATGCTGCTTTCCTCCGCCAGCCCTTCTGCCACGACGTTCTGCCTCATCTTGAGCCCACAGCTATGGAGTCAGCCATCTATAGACTAGGACCTCTGAAACTATGAGCCAAAATAGTTTTCCTACTGTACATTGTTCTTATCCAGTCTTCTGCTCACAGTAATGAAAAAGCTGACAACAACATGGAGGTTCCAGGGGAGAATCTATTCATTCCTCTGTCTAGCTTCCTGGGGCTGCTGGCGGCCTTAGCCTGTGGCTGTGTGACTTCAATTTCTACCTTGTGGTCCCTGTTATCTCTTGTCAGGATATATCTGATTGCATGTAAGGCTCATCTGAATAACATCTGATGATCTCCCCATGTCAGGATCCTTGATATAGTCACATGTGCAAAATCTTTCTTTTTCTTGTTTTCTATATAAAGTAACATTTAAACATTCAGGTAACATTCACAAGTGTTGGAACACTGGTATAAATATCTTTAGGGATAACGATTTTATTTTTTACTCTACCACATGTCTTTAGGGACACATGGACCTCTGAGATCAATTTAAAAGTTACATATTCTCCCTGGGGTTCTCAGAGTATTGAGTAGGGCAGTAGTACAGAAAAACATTCTAAAATTCTGTTAGTCCTAAAATCACAAAATATTATTTCAACTCTTTTAAGATACATGTCCAAATATTATAAAGAAGCATATACTCTGTCCAAGTAATTATCAGTGTCTGTCATTATGTAAAAAATGGTTCTTTCTTTGATTCATATTCTATATCTTGGAGAATAGTGGTTAAATACATTTATAGTCCATTAATACCTGTCATTTATAACCAACACCAGTACCATGGCCAGCACAATGATTACATTTCTTTATGGTTTTGAAACTGTTTTTTTTTCCCCTGAGATTAACTAGAAGTGGACATCCTTCTAAGTTTTCTGAACTTGTTTACTTTAGTCAAATATATTCTTAGCTGGAGTAAGAATATATAGGAATATATAACATACAGAATAGGTCCTGTATGTTATTTTCTGGCAACAAGTCTACCTCCATCATCATCTATGTACAAATTTTGTCCAGAACGATATTCACATGAATGAGAGGAGAAAATGGTATTAATGGCAGAGCACTACTTCCTGGGTTTTCTTTGGGGTAAATGTAGGAGTTTATTAATCCCTAACTCTTACAGCACCTCATATTTTCTATAGTGTATTTGGTATTATATATTAAATATTTGTATGACTTCTTTGTAAACCAATCAGAGCTATTTTACTGATAGGAATATTAAAGTTCAATAGTTTTAACTTGACTATCAATAATGAGTATAAAACAGAAAGTATAGACTGAGTCTCCTACATGTCGATCCAGAGCCCCTTATACTTTTTTATCAAAAACAATTATTGGGATGAAATTCTTAAAAACAATATATTTTAATTCTGTAATTTTATACATAAGGAATCTGAGTTTGAGTCTCAATGATTTCCTCAGAAATAATTACTTTGACCAAATTAGTATTACATTTGTAAAGTGCTTAGACCAATGTCTACTACATAATGAGCATCTATGCATAATATTGTCAATAGTAATAATATAAAGAAAAATTATTATAGTGAAGACTTGAAACTTAAACTAGTAAGTCAGTCCAGTTCTGAATCTATTATGTTAATATACCTTTATGTGTAAAATTCAGTAGAGATATTTGGATGCTTTTTAATTAATTTCATTAAAGAATGCAGTTCACTGATGAAAGCCTACTATTTGTGGTTGGTAGGCCTAAGACAGCTGAAGTGACTCTTATGTACTGAAGTGACTCTAGGTCAGGAGAATATATTCCTCACTTGACCCCAAATGGGAAGCACCTTAGGAAGGTGGAATGATGAAAAAGAGATGAAAGCCACTTAAGTCATTGAATGACATAAACTGCTGTCATAGGAAATGGTATAGGAGGAGAGGTGAAATAGTAATTGGGTCCTACTAATTAAAGATTGATTCAGAAGGAAGGAGTCCCTGGATAATTTTTCTAAACGTCCTAGAATTTTTCTTACCCAAGCCCTTGAATGAGAATAGAAATGGAATATTTTTTCCTATAGTAACCATTCTGTCTTATGTTAACCACTCCATAGTTCTCACAATTTAGATTTTCCAAGAGAGCAAAATTTCAATAAGAAACTAATTTTGCCTAATATTTGGTTTGCCAACAAAATCATTCAAACACAATACACAAATAAATAAGCAAGCAACAAAATATATGACTCTCTACATTAGAAACATATAAAATGAGAGAATATTCTGGATCTTACAAATATTTTAAAAGGTAAGGAAGATAACCTCAAAGAAGAAAAGTCTTTAAATTGAATAATCCCTGCTTTAGAAAAATTTTATATTACCCTTAAGCTCTATCCCACCTCTTTTTTTTTAACTAATTGATTAAATATTTAGTCAAGACGTAGGAACTGACTTCTGATTCAATTTGAGAAATCATTGCCCTGAATTCTATGATTCTGTGCATTAGAGAATCCTCATCGATGACTTGAGTATATAAAATCAGGTATCAATAGGGGCCACAGAACATAATAAGATGATTTTTGCAGAGAGTTATTAAATACTGATTAATCTGTTACTCTTGGGCTCTGTAAGTCTTGGGGGATTTATATGTGTATGAATGTGTTTTATATTTCTAATGAGATCCCTAAACTCAATAAACCTCAGATTAAAAACTGCTTTTCATACCACCCTCATGCTTTCCAGACTGGGGAAGCTAAGTGTTATCTACTTGAGGGTTCTACTATTGGATAAATAGTTCAGTGTTTTACTTTTAGCCAACCAAATAATTCAGTCCTTAACATATAAATGTGTGTGTCAGGCAGTAGGAAAACATTGCTTTTTGTCAGCCGTAAGAGGGATCTATGACATGAACAAAGTAAGCAGTTTCTTAGAATGTCAGTCTCTGTGCAGAATCCAGTTTCTTTAATGGCAACTGTATTATGTCTAAGAGAAGGGCAGCTGGTGACAAGCAACAGTGCCACCCCACATTCAACATTTTGGCTTTAACCAGGAGATCTGCTCCACTGTCCACTCCAGTTGGTCATGTCCTTCCATCTATTTTTCTAGCAATTCTGCCTTGTCGCTTCTTTATGACTTGGGTCACATAATCTGTGGGAATGATTCCAGGTTTAAATGAGGTAAAGAGGCCTCACTTGGGTTCCCATGACTCTGAAGTATTTGCTTCTCTGAAGTGCTTCTGGTTTTTGCGTTTATTAGTATTTGTTGTCTTCTTGTGCACCAGATTGTGCATACAAGAGATTGTGCATACAAGTATCCAAGAGATACAGATAACAAGGGATGATATGATCCCAAGTAAATTTATGTTTAATTTTTTAACAAAATATTAAACATAAATTTCTAACTTTTTATTTATCTTGAATGAATATTGTTTAGACAATAGGAAATAAAAAGGATCCATTCATCCCAAGTAGCCTTTGTTCATTTCGTACTGGTCTCAGAGTCCTTTGCGAGAAGTATTCTTTTTGAAAGGAAGATTCTTGATGTCCCATCTTCTCCAAAAAAGCCCAACATTTTTAATCTGTCTCAAAATTGCCAAATCTAGAGACACAAAAGGATTTTTTCTATTGATATTTTATTTTATTTTTATTTTTTGACAACAACTAGTTTATAGTCATTTCACTAGGGGCTTAATGGAAGCCAATGAGTTTAGCAACAATCTGTGCTCTAAGGCCGGAAAGCAAGAGGGAGGCTCCCAACTGCAAGCTTCACTGACCAGACTAGCTGTAAATGTCTCTACAAATTATAAATGCTTCAAGAGACCATAATCCTTAGCTCTTGTAGAATTTTTTACCCCTCTGTAGAGCATTTTACAATGATGAATTAATTAATCCTTTCACCAATGAAGTGACTTCAGACAAAGCAGTTTTTCACGTTTTATAGATGGAGAAACTGAGTGCCACGTCTTATCTTTTAGCTGTCAGCATATTGAAAATGAAACGGATGTGGAGCAGCCAATAATCACTATCATTTCAACCTCATCCAGCCAAATCTAACAGCTTACTCCTAACTAGACTGTGACCTCTAAGCACAGAAAACACACTTGATTTATGCAATGATAATAGCTATCACTTATTCACTGCTAATATGTCCCGTTCTGTGCATAGGACTCTGTCTGACTATTCTTTTTTGTTGTTGTTGTTCTAATGAGTTATACATGATAGCAGAATACACTTTGATTCATTGTACACGATTTTTCATTTTTCTGGTTGTACATGATGTGCATTCATACCACATGTGCAGTCATATGTGTATCTAGGGTAATGACATTCATCTCATTCCACCATTGTTCCTGTCAACATGACCTCTCCCCTTCCCTCCCTTACCTTTGCCCAAAGTTCCTCCACTTTCCCCACACACACACCCCATTATAGATCACTATCCACTTATCAGAGAAAACATTCAACCTTTGTTATTTTTGGATTGGCTTACTTTGCTTAGAATGATATTCTCCAACTTCATCAATTTACCTGCAAATGCCATAATTTTATTATCTTTTAATGCTGAGTAATATTCCATTGTATATATATACCACAGTTTCTATATCCATTCTTCTATTGAAGGGCATCTGGGTTGATTCCACAGTTCAGCTACTGTGACTTGAGCTGCTATAAACATTGACATGGCTGCATCAATGTAGTATGCTGATTTTAAGTCCTTTGAGTATAGATCAAGAAGTGGGATAGCTGGCTCAAATGGAGGTTCCATTCCGAGTTTTCCACACACACACTCACATGCACATATTATCCTCAAGTGATTATTTTATTGTTGTTGTTGTTGTTGACCAGATTTCTTTTTTCTTTTTTCTTTTTCTTTTTTGTAGTGGAGGGGCAGATAACCAGATTTCTAATCATTGTTAATGATATTTATGACAGTTCATGTCAGCATTGTTTCTAGACATCATAAGAAATATAAATGATCATATATAAAACATTTTTTATTTTTCCAGCTTTACAGAAGCACAATAGTGTTGAGCTATGAAATATGAATTAGAAAATTACCAAATGAACTATATAGTACATCCACAAAAATAATTTTGATTTTTGGAGCATTCATATCACTTACACAAAAAAACAATAAAATCAAAGAAAAACTATAGAAGTAACAAATCTCTAAAGGAATATAAGCAGAAACAAATCAACTGAATTTTAAATTGATAGTATAGGCACAGTGAGGGAGGAAATAACTTTGGGTTGTAGTCATATCTTTTTGACTTTTTTTCCTCAGGCCAAAGAAGAACAAAATAAAACAAAGCAAACAAACTTAAATAGAAAACATTGTCAACAAATACTGAGCTTTCATAATAGGTGTTGTGTTGTGGGTTTTTTTTTTTTTTTAATTTAATATGTTTGATTTTTTTCTTCCAATGTTGTGGGTTAACACAGATCTCAAATCAATTATCTAGATTCACTTTAAGAATTAGTAAAATAAAAGCAAATGAGAACCAAAGAAGCAGAAGGAAGAAAATAATCAAAACAAGAGCAGAAATAATCAAAACATAAATTAATAAATGAACAAGAAAAATGAATTAAATGAGAGCAAATGAAAATCAATAAAAACAAAACAATAGACTTTTTTATGAGAAGATCAATAAAATCAATGTCCCTCTAAATAAATTGATCAAAATAATAAAAAGATAACTTAGCAATATAAAGAATAAGTGAGATGACACCTGCAAATTGTACACATTTAAGAATGAATAATATGAATAATTATGACAAATGACTGAGCATAATTGAGAAATTTCTGGAATGTAGATGAAAGTGGTTAATACTGTGAAGGATATACACAACCGAAATTCACTGAAATGGAAGTAGATAACTAAGATTTCCCTGTATCTTTTTAATTGAATCAGAAATTCTTCATACAAAGAAAATCTTAGATTCAGATTGTTTTTATGGTAAATTCTATTAACCAGTTAAGGAAGCGAAAATACCAACTCTACAAATCCAGTTTCAGAAACTTGAATAAAAGGCTTCTTGTCTTATTCTGTGAAGCTAAAATACCCCTGATATCCAAACCTGACAAAGACATCACATGATGGAAAACTGTAAGCAAACATTTCTCTTGAACAGATGTGAAATTCTAAACAAAACAAATCTAGTGGGTTAAGGATAAAATATATTATGTCAAAGTAGAGTTTTTTCCAAGGAGTTAATTTGTTTTAACTTTCGATAATCAATGTAATTGATAATAATTTTTTAAAAATAAAAAAAATTCAATAAAAAAATTGACAAAACTCAACATTACTTTCTGATTTATTTAAAAAAGCTCTCAATTAACTAGAAATAAGAGAAATCCCTCATTTTGAAAAAGAAAAAACCTATAGCAAATATTATATTTAATTTTGAATGACTGAATGATTTCTTTCTGAGATTAAAACAAAAATATCAGTATTCTTCACTTCTATCACCTATTTTGCTGGAGATTCCATTTCAGTAAGTAAAATAAAAAATAAAAGATATCAATGTTGGAAAAGAAGAAGTATAACTGTAGAAAAATCTAATGAAATCCTCAAAATCACCATTGGAAATCATGCGTACATTTAGCAAAACTTGAGGTAATATGTAAGTATACAAGGAAGGATTGCCATGGGGCAAGAGGAAACATTTAAATATGATACATGGATACATTTCCTATGCAGATAGTGGTGAGGATGTAGTTACTGTATACATATGTCAGCATTTATCCAATTCTACCCTTGAAATATGTCCAGTTTATTGTACTATTATGCCTTGATAAAGTAATCAGAAAATAAGAAAGAAATGGAAGAAAATTTTAGGAGCTGAGCTGTTCAGTTCTTCTAAGCAAACACAGCTTTTAAACTCTTGTTTTTATAGGGAATATTGAGAAATGGGTGCAATGCATGGTGCACTATCTTTTAATATGTTTTTGTATGTGATTTGCTAGTATTTTATTTAAAAAATATTTGCATCTATCTTCATCAGGGATATTGTTCTGAAGTTTTCTTTCCTTGATGTATCTTTGCTTGGTTATGCTATCAGGGTGATACTAACTTTATAGAATGAGTTTAAAAGGATTTCCTCTTTTTCCATTTCATGGGATAACTTGAGGAGTATTGGTTACATTCTTTGAAGAGCTACTAGCACTCTTCCGAGAAGTTATCTAGTCCTGGACTTTTCTGTGTTGTCAGGCTTGATGGCATCTTCAATTTCATTGCTCAAAATTGATCAGTTTAAATTTTCTATGTATTCCTGATTCAATTTGGGTAGGCCATATGTCTCCAGAATTTTGTTGATGTCTTCATAATTTTCTATTGTATTATAGTATAGATTTTCAAAGTAGTTTCTGATTACTATCTGTATTTCAGTGGTATCCATTGTGAAATTTTCTTTTTTATCATGAATTTTAGTAATTTGAGATTCTCTAACTCTTCTTTAGTTTGACTGAGGATTTATTGATTTTATTTATTTTTTCAAAGAACCATATTTTTATTTCATTGTTTTTTGAGGTTTTCTTTGTTTCAAGTTCATTAATTTTGACTATGATTTTAATTATTTCCACTCTACTGGTGTGTATTCTTAACCCCATTGTCAAAAATCAGTTGGCTCAAGATTTGTGGGTTTACTTTTCAGCCTTCTTTTCTGCTCCACTAGTCTCTGTGTCTGAATTCATGCTAATACCATAAATACTGTTGATTATGGTAGCTTCATAGTGTATTTTGAAGTCAGGTACTGTGATGCCTCCTGCTTTCTTCCTTGGCTCAGTAAGGCTCTAGATATTTGTTGTCGTTTTGAGCCTACGTAAAAATTTTAAGTTTTTTTATATAGTTCATTGAATAATATCAGAAATGTTGATAGAGATTCCATTCAATCCATAGATCACTTTGAATAGCATGGATATTTTAATAATATTGAATATGTCAAATCCATGAACATGAGAGGTTTTTCCATCTCTTGGTGTCCTTTTAAATTTCTTTTGTGAGTGTTTTATATTTTTCATTTTAGAAATGTATCCACCTCTTTAATTGAATATATTATTATGTATTTTCATAGTTACTGTAAATAGGATTGCTTCCTTGATTTTTATTTCAGATAATTTTCTATTGACTATTAATACTGACTATTAAGCACACTATTGACTTTTTGATGTTCATTTTATATCCTAAAACTACACTAAATTAATATATGATTTAATAGATTTTTATTGATACTGTGTTTCAACTATATAATAATCAGTTCACCTGCAAACAGTGGCAATTTGACTTATTTTTCAGATCTTTGTTTCTCTTCCTTGATTGCTTTAGGAGGTCTACTATCATGTTGATTGGAAGTGCTGGAAATATTTCCTTGACTTGTTTCAGATCTTAAAGAGAAGTTTCCCACTTTCTTGTTCAGTAAAATATTGGCTGTTGGCTTACGATATATATGTGGTTTTAATTATATTGAGGTATTTTACCTCAAATATTAATTTATTCAGTATTTTTATTTTGAAAATATAATTTTGAATTTTATCAAATACTACTCTGCATTTATTGATGTGATCATACAAGTTTTCTCCTTTATTCTCTTGATGTGGTATATAACATTTATTGATTTGTACATATTAAACTCTTTTCACATCCTTGAAATAAATCCCAATTAATCATGGTAAACAATTTTTTAATGGGCTGTTGGATTTTATTTGGTATTATTATGAGGATGTGAACCTGTCTTGAAATTCTGAATTTTCAGTTGAATGAATATGAATCACTTTGAGGTGCCAGCATTGCATCCTAGTTTCTATCCCATTTTCAGTACGACAGACCCACTGCAGCTATGTGAAATATTAAATGAGGGGAAAACTACAGAGATAAAAGAAATTTATAATTGCTTCTTTTTGCAAGATTTGATAGTTTTGTGAAATGATTCTGGCAGGAGGTCATTATCATTATTGTTTCTAATCAGACCCTTACTATCATAGATTATATTTACATCATATCACCAAAACTGTGTAGAGTGCAATTGTTACTGGGCTTTGAATTCATTGGAGATGAGAAAAAGTGACTCAAAAAATAGCGGCAAGTTTTAGACTATTATTTATTCACATCAAGGAGCCTGTAAAGGTAATACTCAGTACTGCCCACCAATATTAACAGAAGCATTTTTTCCTTCAAAACTAGGGAACACTGCTGAATTCTGGAAAGAAAAGAGATTTTTCTGAATTCCAGATCTTGACTTTTAAAATCTTAGAATCTTCTGTTGTACTGTCCCACCTTGTGTATGTAGTGATTCACATGATTGTTAGCACATCTTTACCTGTTCCCATGGCAATATTCACACTCACAAAGGAGCAGAGCTTACCTTACATTCTAGTATGTACTGCAATGTTGAATTTGATAAGCATTCCTTGCTTACTCATTTAAACTCAGATATTGAAATGTGTTTTTTTTTCTTTCACACCTTTTCTCAAACTTCTTACCAAAAATTCCATTTACAAATTTCTGCAGATTTTGTATGCTATACACTATTGGTAGGCACCGTGTCAAGTTTATATTCCATTATCTGAAAAAAAACCTAATTACTGTATGATAATACATAATTAAATAGTGCTAAAGAAAACTTCAGATATATACACATAGGCACTTATTAAAGAGTCCCATTAAAAGGCTAATAAGTCTGCCTTAAATATTAGAGTTTCATATGATAGAGGGATTGGATAAAGAAAAAAGCTGAAAGAAGATGATGAAATAAAACTAAGAGTCTCCCAAAAGCCCATTTGTAGAAGCCCAAAGACCTGAGACTTGTTCAGATATCAAAGGGACAAAAAATAAATCCATAAAAGAAGTTGGCTGTAAGATTATAAAAACTTAACAAAGACAAAAAATTAGTTTTAACTTTACTTGAAAATTTAGATAATTTTAAAAGTTTTGTATTTAGTAGAGCATTCTGGATTTTTCTGTTTCAATATGCATTGATGTAGAAAGGATCTATGGGTAAGACATGCTGAGAAAATTATCACCACTATCATGAAACACAGAATACAGTGAAACAACAGCTCCAACATTTACAATGTTCTTACCAAGAGGCAGGAACTGTGCTAGGCACCTTGCAGGCAAAATGCTATTTAACTTTCATAAGGTAATGATATTTACATCTCCATATTCTAGAAGTTTGGAGAACTGAAATAAATTTCCTGGTCAAATAGCAAGTATGAGGTCGACCTGGGATTTGAACCTAGGAATAAAATGTCACATCACAATTTAAGTGTTTAAAGACATAAGTAATTATTGCATTAGACTTAAATTTCCAATTGTATTATGTATGAGCTCAACTAATCAGAATATCTACTATCTCCATCTTTTACAGTGAAACACATGAAAGACAAATTATTGAAAGCACAGCAGATTGATTAGCATAGAAGACACTAGGGTTTTTCTTTCAAAACCTTTTCATGGTTTGGAAATTTGAGTAGCTTTGACCACTACACCTAACCATGAAGTCCAACTCATGTAGAACATTCATAGTCCTCTGCTACCTTAGCCTTAGTGGTGAAACCCATGAGTTAAATTTAAGATATTCCATGACTTTGCCGAGATTCTCCAAATTAAATCAAAGGAAGACAATCCTCTGATCTTGCAACAGTTGTTGATAATACTCATAAGATATGCAATGCAGTGACTTCCTATGTATTTCCTATGTATTTCCTACTATGAGCAACATACAACTTATAAGAATAAGCCTTGGTTCTCTAAACCCTGCTAATCACACTGCACTGTGTGATTATAACACCATATCCTCCAGGTGCTTGTAAGAAAAGAAGATCTCAAACCCCATTCAGAGGAGCTTGATCAGAATGTGCATTTTGACAGGTCCTTAACTGATCCCTATGGTCCAATCTTTATTACTAATTAGTAAGTTTAGAGTTGACCGGAATCTACTTGAATGGAAATTAGACAATTGGGGAAATTATCCGTGGTAATTCCTTCTTTTCTCAGGAGCTTGTTCTCAGAGAAATGAAAATCCCTGGAGAGTATTTGCCTCCATCATGTTTGTTACCTGACAAATCTAAACTCTGGACAATGCTTCCTGGCACATCAGTCAGAAGTCCTCAGTAGTTTGTGAAAGGTGAGAGATGTTGGTCAGTCTGAAGCTGGGAAGCATAAACTGAAAAGGTAAACTTGGAGATGCTCACAGGTTTGTGGAAGAGCTTTAAAATACATAAGATGGAGAACCAGGCTCTGCCCTCTCAGCACTGAAGACTGCAGCATACTGGGTGCCTGGGACTCCAAATGCCAGCCTAGTGCCCTTCTCCTCCAAGTCAAAGAGCACATTGCAAATAAAAGTTGGCATTGAAGTTACAGGCAGAAGAAAGGTCAGTGTGTTCATTCACCTGTGCTTGGAGACCCCTTGGTCTGGGAATAAGTGCTGTGAACGTTCAGGAAAGTATTCTCCAATACTAAAATTCACTCATTTAATTATTCATTTATTCATAAAATGCTTATTAAACTTCCTATGATATACCAGATGTGTGCTAGTTACTGAGGAAATGAGGAAGAATAACTCTGGATCATCATCTAGTCTATAATGTAGTTCACAGTTTAAAAAATGTGCTGTTTAGCACAGGTGTGGTATCATGCCTGTAGTTGGCTCTTGGGAGGCTGAGGTTGGAGAACCACTTGAGTCCATGAGTTGGAGCATCTTGTGTAACAGTGAGACCCTGTCTAATTCAAAATAAATAAATAAATAAGAAAATTAATGCTGTTTAGATATTATAACATTCTGAGCATTAATAAGAAGTCCTGATCAATGACAAGAAATTGAAGAATGGTTCTATCATGACTACAATTTTAGGTGATATATAAAATATGTATATATATTTAACAGAAAACAGAGAAAAATATGACTGGCAAAACTATTTCAAGAAGAAGGAATGGTAAATAAAATATAGATAATTGAGTAAATATGATATAATTACTGAAAAAAAGCTAAATATATGAGTTTCAAAGAGATTACACAAAGTCCTTTTTCTCTAGTTTGTTTTTTTTTTTGACAGATTTCCATTAAGTTTATGACTGAGTATATTTGATGACAGTAATACATAGCATGTTTCCTTTTTCAGATATCAAAGTGTTAGATTAATTTATTTATATCAATTAAAGTGTGTCTTCTTACATCTTTTCAACACTATACATAAAATAATTTTTTGATTCCTTTAAAAGTATGAAAATTCATGGGAATTATCACATTATCTTCTAAGCTGTTCATAGCCCATGTCTCTTATCTTCTCAATTTTCCTCCTTAGATTGGACACCTATACCTAACACATAGCTCAAGAGGTAATATTCCGGGCTTAGTAATGCTTTCCAATCTCATGGCACACATAGACAATGGTAACATTTGTTCCATTGCAAATGTGAGGTAGATTGTGACATAACTTATGACAGATGGTGACCACTGCAAGGCTCTAGGTGCTATGATAACCCATGACCACAGAGGTTAAGAATCAAGTATTTAGCACCATTATGACTCATTGGTGATATTCTATTTCCATGGCACATGAGCTGGGAAGCTGTTATAAATATTATTGGGGTTACTGTATAATGATCCATTAGAATAATTTAGAATAAGCCATTGTTGTGTAGAATTTATAATTTTGTAACAAAATATGAATTTCTAATTGCTTTATTCAACATCTATTATTCTATGGACTTCACTGACATATAGGCAATCATGAAACTTAAGAAATTAATTTAATTTGTTTAGCTTATGAAATTACACATTTACATTTCCGTATTAATTGAACTCAACACAGATAGCTTATATGTAAAATATTATTTTTAAGCTGTTTAAAAGTTAATGAATATTTTCCTGATTAACTCTAAGTTGTTTTAACTATTTTCCCAAATCTAAGTGGTTATCCTAATTGATTTGATAGTTTCATTTATTTATTTTTTATTTTTGGAGAGTTAAAATGTCTAAACATCATACTCAAAAATGCTGATTTACTCTGTCTGGTATAAGGAGAGCGAGTATAAGGATTAAATAAATAAAACAGCCAGAATCTTTCAACCTGTGTTAAGAGAATTTTGAAAGTTGATAGAGTTAAGAGAATATTTACAAAGTTCCTGAAGCTACTAAGAACACATTTAGAATAGAATTCCACTGCCAATTATTAGAATGAGAAAGGAAGGGGTAGTACCAGTTTAAGGTAACCTCACATGTGATGTGGAATGTTGATCTACACTAGATTTCTAGAACTACTTTGATTCAGCAAAGTAGATCAACACTCATAAATCAATAGTTTTCTATACTCTAATAATGAATTTGCTGAGAAATAAATCAAGAAAACACTCCCATTGATAATAACCTCAAAACACACAAATAGTACGTTAGGAATAGATTCAACAAGAAGGTGAAAGAATTCTATAATGAAAACTGTAAAACATTGGAGAAAGAAATTGAAGAAAATCTTAGAAGATGAAAAGATTCCCATGTTCTTGAACATGCAGAATTAATATTGCCACAATGGCCATACAACTAAAACAAATATAAATTCAAAATTATCAAAATTCCAACTGTATCAAAATTCCAACTACATTCTTCACAGAACTAGAAAAAACACTGAAAATTTATTTGGAAGAATAAAAGACCCAGAATAGCCAAAGCCATATTGAGCAAGAAGAGTGATGCTAAAGGCATCATAGTACCTAATCTGAAATTATACTACAAAGTTATAATAAGTAAAACATCATAAAATGGCATCAAAATAGACATGAAAACCAATGGACTAGAATAGAAGACACAGACACCCACATAGTTACAGTCATCTGTTGTTTGACAAAGTTGCCAAAAATATATGTTGGGGAAAATATAGCATTTTTAACAAATGATGCTGGAAAAATTGAAAATAAATATGGAAAAGAATGAAACTAGATTCATATATTTCACAATGCACAAAAGTCAATTCAAAGTGGATCAAAACATTGTAATTAGATCAGAAACTTTGCAACTGCTATAAGAAAACAGCCTTAAATGCTCGATTGGGCTGGTACAGGCAACTTCCTTAACAAGACCCCTAAACTCAAGAAATAAAATGAGGAATCAATAAGTAAGAAGTCATCAGATTAAAAAGTTTATGCACAGCAAAGGCAATGGTGAATATCCTGAAGAAAGAGCATACAGAGCAGGAGAAAAATTTTTCCAGCTACTACTGAGACAGGGGATCAACATCAAGAATATAAAGAGAACTCCAAAAACAACACCTATGGGAAAGAAAATCAATAAATGGTTAAAAGAGCTAAACAGAGATTTCTCAAAAGAAGAAGCATAAAAGGCCAACAAATATATAAAAAACTATTCAATATCTCTGGCAACAAGGGAAATGCAAATTAAAACTACATTAGAATGGCAATTATGAAAAATATCAATAATAAATGCTGACTTGGATATGCAAGAAAATGTACACTCATACATTGTTGGCAGGTCTGCAAATTAGAAAAACTATTTTGTGAAGTAGTATGAAGATTCATCAATAGACTAGAAATAGAGCCACCATATGACCCAGGTATCTCACTCTTTATATTTCTACAAAAGAACTAAAATCAACATACACTAACATAAATGTTTATACCAGCAAAATTTACAATATCCAAATTTTGGAACACCTCAGGTGCCCATCAACAGATGAATGGATTAAAAAATGTAGGCCCAAACTTTCAACATGTTGGATTAGACCCCAATTTCTTTAACAAGACTCCTAAAGCACAAGAAATACAATCAAGAATTAATAAATGGGATGGATTCAAACTAAAATGCTTCTGAGCAAAAGAAACAATCAATGAGGTGAAAAGAGCCTACATTTTAGGAGCAAATTTTTGCCACATGTACATCAGATAGATCACTAATCTCCAGGAAATATAAAGAACTCAAAAAACTTAACACCAAAAAATAAAAATAAATAACAACAACAAAAACAGTAAATAAATGGGCTAAGGAACTGAACAGACACTTCTCAGAAGATATACAACCAATCAACAAATACATGAAAAAATGTTAAACATCTCTAGCAATTAGAGAAATATAAATAAAAACTACTCTAAGATTTCATCTCACTCCAGTCAGAATGGCAGTTATCAAGAATACAAGCAACAATAAGTGTTGGCGAGGATGTGGAGAAAAAGAAACACTCAAACATTGCTGGTGGGACTGCAAATTGGTACAACCAATCTGAAAAGCAGTATGGAGTTTCCTTAGGAAACTTGGAATGGAGCCACCATTTGACCCAGCTATCCCACTCCTCAGTCTATACCCAAAGGACTTAAAAACAGAATACTGCAGTGGCAGCCACTTCAATGTTCATAGCAGCTCAATTCACAATAGCTAAACTGTGGAACCAACCAAGATGCCCTATAAAAGATGAATGAATAAAGAATCTATGGTATATATACAGACGTGAATATTACTCAGCATTAAAAGAGAATAAAATCATGGCATTTACACGTAATTTGGATGTAGTTGGAGAATGTCATGCTAAGTGAAGTAAGCCAATTCCCAAAAACCAAAGGCTGAATGTTTTCTCTGATTAGTGGATGCTGATCCATAATGGAGGTGGGGGAGGAAAGCATGGGAGAAATGGAGGAAATTTGGATAGAGGAAAGAGGAGAGGGAAAATGGGAGAGGACATGGGGGTAGGAAAGATGTTGGAATGAGATGGACATCATTACCCTAGGTACATGTATGAAGACACAAATGGTGTGACTTTATCTTGTGTACACCAGAAAAATGAAAAATTGTGTTCCATATGAGTACTGTGAATTAAAATGCATTCTGATGTGTTAAAAAAAGTAAAAAATAAAAATAAAATAAAAATTTTTTTAAACTAATACAAGCAACAATAAATGTTGGCAAGGATGTAAAGGAAAAGGCACACTCATGTATTGCTGGTGGGACTGCAAATTGGTGCAACCACTCTAGAAAGTAGTGTGGAGATTCCTTAAAAACTTGGAATGGATCCACTATTTGACCCAGCTACTCCACTGTTTGTTCTACACCCAGAGCATTTAAAAACAGCATACTACAGTGACACAGCCACTTCAATGTTTATAGAAGCACAATTAACAATAGCCAAACTGTGGAACCAACCTAGAAGTAAAGTAAGCCAATTCCTAAAAACCAAAGGCCAAATTTTTTCTTTGATAAGTGGACAATAATCCATAATGGGAAGCAGGAGCATGGGATGAGTAGAGGAACTTTGGATTGGGCATAAGGGAGGGAGGTAGAGCAGAGGCATGGGAGTAGCAAAGATGGTGGAATGAGATGGACATCATTACCCTAGGTACATGTTTGATTGCAAGAACGTGTGACCCTACTTCGTGTACAGAGAAGTAAAAAAATTGTGCTCTATTTGTGTAAAATGAATTGAAGAGTACTCTGCTGTCTTGTATAACTGATTAGAACAAATTTTTTAAAAAGTCTAACAATGTCTAAGTACCATTTTGTCATAATAAGAAAATATTTTTTAAAACAGAAAAAGTCTAACACTGAGGGAATGCAGATGTCACTAAATCAGAATAAAGAGTAATTGTAGACAATTTTTATTCAGTCTAAAAAGTACATATAGGAAATCAAAATAAGGCAGGCGAGCACACAATCTGGTTTGCAATGTTTTCTGAGTATGTATTTTTGTCCTGTTTATTGGTTGTCTACACACTTCATTCAAATCTTATTTTTTTATCTTCTTTAAACAAGTCTAGAAAATATGATACCCTTGACAGAATGATTAAAGATTAACATGTGGGCAATTTGGAGGACAAGGCAGGTGAGGACATGAATTTTGAGCACAGAAGTGAAGGGCATTTTGCAAAAGCTTGTGTCATGGAGTCTTGTCAGAAGAGTCTCTACCTGTGCATCTATATTTGTTTCTTGGGTCATTAGAAAGAGCATTGTACTAAGATTACCATGAGGCACAAAATAAGTGGTTGCTTAGATATCAAACCACTAGCTGGAGAAATTTGGCGATGTGTGGAAATGCAGTGATGATGATCATTTAGGTGTGAACCGATGACATTGAGATTCTCAGGGTTTCACTTGCAAGCCCAGTAATCATGTGGTTTATGTGCATGAATATCAGTTGCATACTCCTGACCATGAGATTTTCTATTCAATAAGATCACATATCTTGTAATCTGTTCTTTCAGATCAGGTTGTTTTTGGTCTATCCTCCACTTGGACTAGGAATCCTTTTCTAAAGGAGTCTCTGCTCCTGAAGCTTATCTCTTTCCCTCTGCCACTTCCCATCTTCTATGTAGATTAGCATGTCTATGGATTTGTGTATGTGTAGTTTAAACTTAGAAAATAAAAGAACTCTCTGATAAGTACTCTCAGTGCACACTGATCTCACCTGCCATTTCTCTGCTTTAACACCCTGGAGGGATTCCTATTGTCCACAGTTAATACTACAGTTAATTCTCCTCTGCTTTATATAATGTCATCTATTTGTGAAATTCAACTCATCTGTTTAAAGTTGCTTCACCAATACCTTCTCTTCTGGTTATTAATGACCATAAGGAATTGTTTTCTCTCACCTGTTTACCTGCTTTAACTCCTTCATTTCTTCAATTTCATGCTATATTTTCCTCATTATTCAAGCTGTGACTTTCATAGGATCTTTTTTGCAAAGCCTTTCTAGAGATTCCTAAGCAGAATACATGACTCACTGCTCTGTGTATTAATGGCATCTGAGGTAATGTCATAGGTATGGAGTTATACAGTAAAATGGTTAAGGAAAAGTTTCTTAAAGTCAGACTTTCTGGCCTCTAATACTGGGCTCTGCCTTTTCCTAACTGCGTAACATTTAAGAAGTTATGTAACCTCTCCATACCTCAGTTCCTTATATATAAAAGATAATATAAACACCTACTGTATAATGTGGTTAGGAGAATTTAATGAGTTAATAGATTAATATGTTCCAACTAATTCCTGGCACATAATCAAATGTATAAATGTACCTATAATTGTTATTGCCACTTTTTGGTATGAATGATTCCATGTATGTCCAGTTCTTCCTTTGGTGTGTAAACTCCATGGTCCAAGACCACAGCTAAGTTGTTTTCGTAGAAATAACAAAATTGTCCCAATTATGCCTGGGACAAAGTAAGTAGTCAGTGAGTTCACTGATTTCAGCAAGGTTAGTTGTTATATAAGTGGTCTTGTCCAAACTGAAATTCAGAGCAGAATTTGTCTTCAGTCTTTTCCTCTGCCTTTTTGGTACCTCCCTTTCCTATAATATGAGCAGAGACCTCTTTTTCTTAGGCGATCATCTCATTTCCTTAATTTCTAAGATAATTTGAATATGAAATAAAAAGTTAGCATCTGTGAATACATCAATTTAGAGGCAAATTTAAGACCTGTATTTATAAAGAGTGTTCTGTACTATCTAGTTTCTTCTCTCCCATGGTCTATTGAGGACAAAGTTGAGCATCAATGATGGAGTCACCATAACTGTAAGTTCCTAAAGTTCCTTGGCCATACTTCATATTTTGCATTGCCTGCTGTCAGGATTTAAACCATATGTTTCTCTGAGCAAGCATCAGTTGATATGGATATAATAATTAAAAATATACAAAATAAAACACTTAATGAAGTAAATAACTATTCCATTGTATTTTATTATTAATTTTATTATCACCTTCATTATTATTTTTATCTTGTAGTTCTGGGTGATATTCTTACCACCTCACACAAGCCTCTTACCAATGATCTATATCCCCAGAAAGGACTTTGTTATTGTTTTTGAAGGAAATATTAAATATTATAAAATTTAAACATTCTCCTTTTTGAGAATTTTCAGACTGCGAATGAAAGATTGGTAAGTCAGAAATTATCTCTGGCGTGTATAGGATAGTGTGTATGAGACATATTGGTTTGTCTTAGACTGGTGGGTGGGAGGATAATAATAATATACATGTATATGTATATAAACAAATAATGATGGTTGCTATAGAAACCATTTTCCTCATAGTAAGGGGTAAAACAAAGTATGATGAGCTACTTTTGAAATAATTGGAACAAAAGCATAAAACTTTTCTTTGCTGACAGTTAAAGGATAAAATCATATATGCATAGAAAGCTTGAACTGTTAGTGTATTAGGAGAAATTATGAGATAAATAAATGATTTTCCTCTGAAAAAGCAGTGTGATAAAATTATTCCTGACAAGAGACTTTTATAATTAATATCAGAGAGGCTTCTATACCCAGTAATCTAGGTTAAATGCTTTTCTATTACTTGGGGATGTATGTTAAAAAAGATTTAAATAATCAAGTATACATCACATATTATGATAAAAATAATGAATAGTTTTTAACGTGATTGTTTTCCTTAAAGTGATTACAAATTTTTTATTTGAGATTAATGAGTTTTATTGAGATATAGTTGACATACAATTACATACAATTGGGTAGTAGCCTACAATTATCTGCCCATACTTAAAATACACAACTTGGCAAGTTGTGTATCTGTGCAAACATAAATTTTTATATATGTATATGTGTGTGTGTATATACACATGGAAAAACATTATCACTTATATAAGTGTGTATACATATGCACACATAACATATGAAATCATCAGTACAATGAAGCTCATGAACATATTCTATCCTATACACGCCAGGAGTGAGAGGGGAGAGGGGCAGGGGGACAGTAAAGATGGTGGAATATGATGGACATCATAGCCCTAGCTTTATGTATGACCGCATGTATGATGTGATTCTACATCACATACAACCAGAGACATGAAAATTTGTGCTCCATGTACAGTGAATCAAAATGCACTCTGCTATCATGTAAACCTAAACAAAATAAATAAATGAATTAAAAAACTTTTCCCTTATATTTTCTTCTATAAGTTTTCCATTTGTTGTCTGATATTTAAGCCCTTAATTTACTTTGGACCTATTTTTGTATAAATTATGAGATGAAGATCCAATTTAATTCTTCTACATATGGAGATCAATTTTTCTAAATGCTCTTTCTTGAAGAGATATTTTTCCCCATTATGTGAAGTAATATATGTAGATATAGCTGTTCTGTATTTATCCTGCTTGATGTTCTTTGAGATTTTGTTTTGATTTCTCCTTATACTTCCAGTCTTACTTTTGGGAAAGTATCAGTCATTATTGGTTCAAATATTTCTCTGTTCTTTTCTTTCTCTCTTCTCCTTTGGCTTTTCCATTATGTTTATAATTTTTGTTCCACATTTTGTGGTATTCTGTACCCATTTTAACATTTATTAAACAATTATGAATTCCTCTTAGCTCCATTTTATTCAAGAGTCTATTGAATAGGTCTTAAAATAATATATCAAGTGGTTACAGTGTTATTTTAGTAAAAAGAATGCCTTTATGTTTTAACTGAGAAAAATGTCAAAAGTTTTTAAACTTTATTTCCCCATGGTAGGATTTGATTAAAAAATAAACATATTTCATTTCTCATGCAGATAAGAAGTGAAGATATGAAGGAGAATAAACCAATATGAAAGTGTGTTGTTGAGATGTTTGTGAACAATGGGAGCTCAAATCTATGGTCACTTTCTGAGGCATGATACAGTGTCTCCCAGAATGGTTAATTACTAAGAGGGAGTAAGAGATGAAGCATTTATACACAGGCTCTTGTTTTCACTGGGTAAGTGTTGCTCTCAGAGGAAAAATTCTTCTGAAATTCTTGGTTGGCTTCTACAGTGGGGAAGAAGACCTCAGAAAAAGTGTGTAAACAAAAAGTGCATTTTAACTCTAAGATTGAGAACAAGACAAATCTGCCCTCTCTCAGCACTCTGTTCAACATCACCCTGGGAAAAATAAATATCATATGATTTATCAATTCCACCACTAGGTATCTAAAGGAATTGAAATCAGTGTGTTGAAGAGATATTTGCATTCCCATGTTGATCACAGCATTATTCACAATAACCAATGTATAAAATAAGTCTGAGTGTCTATCAGCAGATGAATAGATAAACAAAATACGGTATATACACAGTGGAATACCATTTCAATATTAAAAAGAAGGAACTCTTGTCATTTGACTAGCATGAATTACTTGGAGAACATTATGCTAAATAAAATGAACTAGGCACAGAAAGACAAATAATGCATAATTTCACTTATACATGGAATTGAAAAATGCCAAAATTATAGAAGAAAATAATAGAATTATGGTTTACAAGGACTGGAGAAGGCAATTTGACATTCATCAAAGAACATAAAATCTCAGACAAAATGTATAAATTCAGGAGATCTTTTTCACACTATAATGACTAGAGTTAATGGCAAAATGTTATATACTTGAAAACACAGAGGGAGGGATAGAAAAAGGAAAGACAGTGGTGTGGAAAGAACCTGACATAATTTTCCTATGTACACATATGAAAACACCATAGTGAATCACACCATTGTGTACATCCACAAGAATGGGGTCCTAATTAGAATAAGACATATTCCATGTTTGTATAATTATATCAAAATGGATTATACTATCATGTATAACCAAAAAGGACCAATAAAAAAGTAGATTTTATATGTTCTTATCATGAAAATGATAAGCACCTGAGACAGTGACTATATTTATTAGCTTCATTTACTCTTTCTGTAATGTGTGTGTGTGTATATATATATATATATATATATACCAAAGCATCAAGCTGTATACAATAAATACATACTTTTTTGTCAATTGAAATAAGCAAAAACTAAATAATAAATATAGATCATAATTAATAATATTACATCAATAATGGTTCATTAGTTATAACTAAGGTAGCATAATAATGCAAGATGTGAGTAATAGGGGAAAGTGCATTCAGGTAAATGGGAGCTCTGTAAAATCATCAAAATGCTTTAATATATTTAAAACTGTCCTAAAATATAGTTAATTTAAAAATATAAAAAATAAACATAGTGCATACTTAAAGTGGAATGCTGTCAATGACAAGGTAAATTTGAGTTTGCACAGAACTAAATGTATGAGACTGAAATGAGAGACATTAGATGGTATGAAGTGGGATATTAGAGATGTCTGGTTCAACTGTCATTCAATATCATTTAAACGCATTTATGTAACAAAGACTTAGACTATTCACCTGAGCCTGTAAATGTCCAATGAGTGACTAAAACCAGAACAAAAAGCTTGCACATATGCCTCCACTTTGCATCTGTCTCCTTTGCTCTAGGTCACTTCAAATTTCAGGAACAACAGGACTGATTGATTAACAGTTCATGATGGGTCATTAAAACTACTTCCCTGGGAGCTAGGATTGTAGCTCAGCGGTAGAGCGCTTGCCTCGCATTCGTGGGGCCCTGGATTCGATCCTCAGCACCACATACAAAGCAATAAAATAAAGACATCGTGTCCATCTACAACTAAAAAAATCTACAACTAAAAAAATATTAAAAAAAAAACAAAAAAAACTACTTCCCTGGATGCAAGAGCAACATTTTTAAGGTCCTCAAGTCCCTGCCTGATGAATTCTGAGATAATGATAACCAGACCTCCCTGCCTAATCAATTCTTAGTTAATGATCAACCAGACAACAATCTGGCCAAGACTGCTTGACTGCACACTTCTGTTCTCCTTGTCTATATAAGCTGGAAGCTTTGGTCAGCACCCCCAAACATAGGGTTATGAACACAGTTCCCCTTGCCGTCCTGGTTTAGCTACACTGATTAAAGTTTTTTTCTTGTTTTTCACCATTACATTTTGTTTGGCTTATGAAGTGAGTGATCAGTCCTGATTTGGAGGGACCCCCAAATTCATATCCTGGCTTAGGCCACTGGAAACACCTACTCTAAATCCCATTGGAGTTTAAGTTAACTCGGCAAAGGCAGATTGCAATTATCAACATCCATGTGCCACACCTATAAACAGCAAGTACTATGAAGAAAAGGGGACAGTAATCTGAAAGCAAGAAGAGAGGGAGGGTGTATAAAGTAATTTAGTTCACGTTTCAAAGATATATTCTCTTAGGACATGATATTTAAATTCTTATAGCCTTTAAAGTGTACTTTTCTAGATCATTTTAGCACATTTTGCATCCGTTATCTGGAGATACACTTGAAATAACAAATAAGCTAATAGTTTGGTTTAGTTTAGAGAAATAGTTTAACTCAACCTTAAGTGAGAGAAAGGGATTAATGCCAGAATTTTTGGTAGCTCAGAACTAGAGTCCATGGATAATGGAGATCCTGATATAGTTCACTTGATATTATAAGTGCACTGTATTAGTTTTAGAATGGCCAGGAAACTGCCTTTTAGATGTCAGACTCATTCTCCTATTTTCCCTCCAGCTGAAGGTTTGACTATAATACAAATTGAATAAGTAAAGGGCTGTGAACAAAGGGATAGATAAAAACAAGGTGCTTTATAGATAAGCTGGAAGACAAGCAGAGAAACAATCACTTCCACCACCCCTCTAAAAACAAAAAGAAAAATAGGAAAGAAGATGACTTGAGCACAAAGGCTATTAATTGAAGGAGGGGCTTCTCAGTATGATTCATCATCAGAGTCAGAGATTATAGGAAGACTATAGCATTAACTAAAAAAGGATGAATGTAAAAGTGTAAATGTGTATATAAATAAAAATAGAAGTTGCTGAATCGCTTCCCTGTGCTATTTGCCTTTTCCACAGAGACAACTTAATTTCTGTAGAAGAGTAAACATTTTATTTCCAGTTCTCCTGAGGTTATATCTATAGCTCTAAAAATTTGCTCATAATGGTATCTCTAGAAATAAAAACTGAATATCTATCAACATTCTACATCACATGTGAGGTTACTGAGTTAAACCGGTATCATCCCTTCCTTTCTCTTTCTAATAATTGACAGTTGAATTCTATTCTAAATGTGTCCTTAGTAGCTTCTGGAGCTTTGTAAATATCCTCAAAACTCTATTTATCAACATTCAAAATTCTCTTAACACAGGTAGAGAGATTCTGGTTGTTTTATTTCACTAATCCTTATACCTTGCTCTCCTTATACCAGATGTAGTAAATCAGCATTTTTGAGGATGATGTTTAGATATTTTAACTTTCCAAAAATAAAATAAAATAAAATAAATGAAACTATCATATCAATTATGATAACCTAAAACTGTAGTTATGATAGAACAATTCTTCAATTTCTTTTCATTGATTAGGCCTTCCTAATAAATGCTCAGAATATTATAACTTCTAAACAGCATTTATTTACTTATTTGTTTATTTTGAATTACACAAGTTCTCACTGTTACACAAGATGCTCCAACTCCAAGTGATTCTCCCACTTCAGCCTCTCAAGAACCACCTACAGGCATGATATCACACCTGCACTACACAGCACATTTTTTTTTAAACTCTGAACTACATTATAGGTTAGATGATGATCCAGAGTTATTCTTCCTCATTTCCCTAGTAACTAACACACATCTGGCACATCATATGAAGTTTAAAAAGCATTTCATGAATAAATGAATAATTAAATGAATGAATTTTAGTATTGGGAAATATTTTCCTGAACTTTCACAGCACTTACTCCCAAACCAAGGAGTCTCCAAGCACAGGTGAATAAACATTTTATTTCCAGTTCTCCTGAGGTTATATCTATAGCTCTAAAAATTTGCTCACATTCACCTGTCTTCTGCCTGTAACCTCAGTGCCAACTTTTATTTGCAATGTCCTCTTTGACTTGGAGGAGAAGGGCACTAGGCTGGTGTTTGGAGTCCCAGGAATCCAACATGCTGCAGAGTGCTGAGAGCCTGGCTCTACATCTTAGGTATTTTAAAGCTTGTGCACAAACCTGTGAGTATCTCCAAGTTTACTTCAGTTTGTGCTTCCCAGCTTCAGAATGGCCAACATCCCTCATCTTTCACAAACTACTGAGGACTTCTGACAGATGTGCCAGGAAGCGTTGTCCAGAGTTTAAATTTGTCAGGTAACAAACATGATGGAGGCAAATACTCTCCAGGGATTTTGCATTTCTGAGAACAAGCTCCTGATTAAAGAAGCAATGACCACTGATAATTTCCCCAATTGTCTAATTTTCATTCAAGTAAATTCCTCTCAACTCTAAATTTACTAATTAGTAATGAAGATTGGACCCTTAATGAGGATTAGCCAAAGACTTTGTCAAAATGCACATTCTGATCAAAGTCCTCTGAATGGGATTTAAGATCTTCTTTTCTTACAAGCTCCTAGACGATATGGGTGGTTCACAGCGCAATGTGATTAGCAGGGTTTAGTGAACTAAGGCCTATCTTCATAAGTTGTATTTTACTCATAGTAGGTTAGCACTTTTAAAATATATATGAAGTCACTGCATTGAAGATCTTATGAGTATTATCAACAACTGTTGCAAGATCAAAGGATCGTCTTCCTTTGATTTAATTTGGAGAATCTTAGCAAAGTCATAGAATAGCTTAAATTTAATGATGGGTTCCACCACTAGGGCTAAGGTAGCAGAACACTGTGAATAACCTACATTAGTTGGACTTCATGGTTAAGTGTAGTGGTCAAAGCTACTCAAATTTCCAAACTGTGAAAAGGTTTCGCAAAACCTAGTGTCTGCTATGCTGATCACTCTGGTTTTGCAAAACCCTAGTGTCGTCTATACTAATCACTCTGCTGTGCTTTCAATAATTTGTCTTTCATGTGTTTCACTGTAAAAGATGGAGATAGTAGATATTCTGATTAGTTGAGCTCATACATAATACAATTGGAAATTTAAGTCTAATGCAATAATTACTTATGTCTTTAAACACTTAAATTGTGATGTGACATTTTATTCCTAGGTTCAAATCCCAGGTCGACCTCATACTTGCTATTTGACCAGGAAATTTATTTCAGTTCTCCAAACTTCTAGAATATGGAGATGTAAATATCATTACCTTATGAACGTTAAATAGCATTTGCCTGCAAGGTGCCTAGCACAGTTCCTGCTTCTTGGTAAGAACATCTTGTAAATGTTAGAGCTGTTGTTTCACTGTACTCTGTTTCAAAACAGTAGTGATAATTGATTTTCTCAGCATGTCTTACCCATAGCTCCTTTCTACATTAATGCACATTGAAACAGAGAAATCCAGAATGCTTTTACTAAGTATAGAACTTTAAAAATCATCTAAATATTTATGATCTGCAGATAAAGTTAAAACTAATTTCTGTGTCTTTGTAAGGTTTTTATAATCTTACAACCAACACCTTTTATCTTTTTTTGTCCCTTTGATATCTAGTCTCAGGTCTTCTAGCTTCTACAAATGGGCTTTTAGAAGACTTAGTTTCATCTTATCATCTTCCTTCAGCTTTTCTCTTTATCCAACACCTCTATTATATGAAACCCTATTTAATAAAGGCAGACTTATTAGCCTTTTAATGGGACTCTTTAATAAGTGCCCATGAGTATATCGCTGAAGTTTTGCTTAGCACTAGTTAATTCTGTATTATCATGCAGTACTTATGTGGGTTTTTTTAAATACTAGAATATAAACTTGACACAGTGCCTATGGTCAGTGTATAGCATACAAAGTCTCCGGACGTTTGTAAATGGAATTTTTGGTAGAAAGTTTGAGAAAAGGTATTAAGAAAAAAAAAAACAACACATTTCTATGTCTGAATTTAAGTGAGTAAGCAAAGCAGTGCTGATCAAATTCAACATTTCAGTACATACTAGAATATATGCTCCTTTGTGAGTGTGACTATTGCTAAGGGGACAGGTAAAGATGTGCTAACAGCCATGTGAATCACTACGTGCACAGAGTGGGACAGTCCAACAGAGGATTCTAAGGTTTTGAAAGTCAAAGTCTGGAATTCAGACAAATCTCTTTTCTTTCCAGAGTTCTGCAGAGTTTCCTTGTTTTGTAGTAGAAAATGCTTCTGATAATATTAGTGGGCAGTGCTGAGTAATACCCTTGCAGGCTCCTTGGTATGAACGAGTCACTAGCCCTCCACAGTTGTTGGCTGATATGACATAAATACAGTACATGATAGTAAAAGTCTGATTAGGAACAATAATGATAATGACTTCATGCTAGAATCATATCATAAAACTATCAAATCTTGCAAAAAGAAGCAATTATAAATTTCTTTTGCCTCTATTGTTTCCACATAGCTGCAATGAGTTTGTCTTGAAGACAAAATGGAATGGAAACTAGGATGTAAAAGATACTACTGGCACTTGAGAGTGATTCAAATTCATTCAACTAAAAATTTAGAATTTCAAGATAGATGTAGATCCTCATAATACTACCAAATAAAATCCAAGAGCCTATTGAAAATTGTTCACCATGATTAATTGGGATTCATTCCAGGGATGCAGAGTTTAATGTACAAATCAATAAATGTTATATACCACATCAAGAGAATAAAGGAAAAAACCTGTATGATCACCTCAATAAATAAAGAATAGTATTTGATAAAATTTAACATTTTATTTTCAAAATTAAAATGCTGAATAAATTAAAATTTGAAGTAAGATATTCTGATTAGTTGAGCTCATACATAATACAATTGGAAATTTAAGTCTAATGCAATAATTACTTATGTCTTTAAACACTTAAATTGTGATGTGACATTAAAACTACATATATACTAAGCCAATAGCCAATAATGTACTGAGCTAGAAAGAGGAAACTTCTCTTTAAGATCTGAAATAAGTCAAGGAAATATTTCCAGCCCTTTCAATTAACATGGTAGTTAATTGATGTCCTAAAGCAATCAAGGAAGAGAAAGAAATAATGACCATAAAAAATGGAAAATAAGTCAAATTGCCACTGTTTGCACATGAACTGATATTATATGGAGAATACACTTTGGTGTATCAATAAAAATATCTATTAAATAAAAGAGATTAATTTAGCCTAGTTTCAGGATACAAAATAAGCATTAAGAAGTCAGTAGTGTGCAACAATGTTTTTGGACAAGACCTTCAGGAAACACAAACAAAAAACAGAAAAATTAGATTATATCAAACTATGTTCCTTAGCTATGGCTTCTTTGGAGACAAAAACATAATGAACAGAGAGAAGAGACAACCTATAAAATGGAAGAAAATATCTGGAAACTCTCTGACAAGGATATTGACATCCATAATATACAAGAAGCTCCAAAAATTCAAAGCAAAAAAACCCAAAAAACAAAAACAACCAAACATAAAACCCTAATAACCTTAAAAAAATGAGTAAAAGACCTGACTAGATATTTCTTAATAGAAAACATACTAATGGCTAACAGGTATATGAAAAAACACTCAACAGCAGTAACAATCAGTTAAATACAAATCAATCCACAATGAAATTACCACTTAACCTTAGTATCAATGGCGATCATCAAAAGATTGAAGAGATTTGGGATATCACTAGATGGTAGAGAAACTTTTTAGCATGCATGAGACCCTGGGTATTATCCCTTAAACAGGGGGAAAAAAAGGAAAAAAAAGAAAAGAAAAAAAAAAAAACAAATGCAAGAGAGAATATGGAGAAAAGGAAACATTTATATACTCTTGGTGGGAACATAAATTAGTAGAGCCATTACAGAAAACAGCATATTGGTTCTTCAAAAAATTAAAAACAAAACTGCCATGTGATCTAGCAATCCTCTATTTGTTATATGTACCCAAGAGAATGACATCTGTATTCCAATATTGATTACAGCACTATTCACAATAGCCAAGAAATGGAAAAAACCTAGATGTCAATCAACCAATGAATGGATAAAGAAAATGTGACACATTACAGAAGATAATAATGTCCATTACCCCAAATGAAATTCTTACATTTGTGACCACATGGATGGAGGCAGAGATCCTTAAGGCACAGAAAGAAAACTTCATGAGTTCACTCATATGCAATCTAAAAAAGTTGATCTCATAAAAGTAGAAATACAAAAGCTTTTACTAGCAACTGGGGATAGAGGACATATCTTGGTCCAAGGATATACTATTTCCAATCAATAGAAAGAATAAGTTCAAGATATCTATATACAAAGTTTGATTCTATTTAATACCATGTATGGCATTCTGAAATATTGCAGAGTATATTTTAAGTATTCTCACCAAAAAAATAATAAAACAATGCATATGATAACTAGCTCAACAATGTGTGTTTGTATATGTGTGTGTATGTGTACGTGTGTGTGTATATATATACCCAACATGGTAAGCAAAACAAACATAAAATATTTATCAATTAAAATAAATAAAACATTTTTAAACTTTATTTTTTAAATTTGGAATTAGTCTTAATTTTTGAGAAATGTTTGCAAAGTTGGGTTAAAATTGGAAAGAGCTAATGTTGGAGCATGTTATTTAAATGTTGCTACAGGTAATGGTGGCTTAATTTGCCAGTACATCTTGATAGGTGCACACACTGTTTCCCTAGATGTTCTTTCTGAGGGACAGGAAGAGGGAGAGCGTCCTTACACAGTTTCCTGCTCACTGGGTAAACCTAATACATCAGTGAGAACTAGTAGGCTCACTTGTAGAAAAGGCAAGTGGACACCTGAAATTGAAAGAAGTTTCCATAGTAAAAATGAAAAGCTGAAGTTGCTGATTTGAAGCAAAATACATTATACCTTCAGTGCAGGCTGGTTCTTGGCTTACCAAGGACTAACAAGTGTTCCTCGTGTCTGCAGAAATGAGAGGCAGAGAGAGAATGTGACATGGGAAACCATGAGAGTCTTGTATGATCAATAGATTTTTGAAAGTATATTCTCTCTCCTTTTGGAGTTTACAGTTCACTGAAACAAGGGAAATATAAAGAACAGACAGCCAAATCATCATATGATTTTCACAAGCAGTACAGACTAAAAGAAATCCAGCTGTTTTCTCTGAGAGAAAAGAGAGGGACAAGGTGGAAAAGTCATTCAGGCTGATTTTTCAGAAAGAGAGTTTTCTGAGAAAACTTTTAAGTCTTCATAGCTTTGAGATTCATTTTTCTTAGACAAAGTCTGGTAGATGATTCACATGTTATCCAGGGGTACAGTAGTCATAGAAAATAAGTCAGTATCTAAGATAAATCATTTTCCTCATCTTCAAGTGGAAGAAAAAGATTGACTGTAGTGTCCTCCTAGGCTCAGATTCAGAGTCCACAATCAATTTAGCATTTGCTCAAGCAATTAGTTCAACCTACCTGGTATGATAAATGTAACATTTGACACACTATTAGTGTTCCCAGTGGACTGTAGATCTACAGTCCCTGCCTGCCCTTCCACTAAAATCTGGACAAACTTCAGTTTGCATGATGAGAAGTCTATAAAAACATGAATAGTAAAATAGGCTGCCTGGCGTGTGATCAAAACTACTTAACTATCCTCACCAAGAAAAAAGAAATAAAATATTTCTTCTGGATGTGACAATATAGGTCACTACATTTAATCATACGATATTTTCTCCTTATTTCTCTCCCTCCCTCTCTCCCTTTACCAACCATATTATATTTTACATATCTCTAAATTCACTGAATGTCTACTCTACATAGGATATAGTTTTCTCAATGGCAGCATAGATTAAATTATATTCTGATTTGGGTATGCAGAATGGCTGTGCTCCAGATTGGGTTATTGGATTTCAATTATCACTTTGTCTTCAGATTTGTCAAATTGGCCTCTCATGTGTCAAATACACTTATAATTCTTTGACCTCCCTATGTCACATGCTTGCAAATCAAGATAAAATAAATACTGCTTTAGGGACTTCTTGGCTATTCACAGATTTTAATGAATTAGGAGATAAGGCATTTGTAAATTATCACACCTACACTGGGATTGGCCACAGAAGGAGCTCAGGATGAAGGCTTCTAAACCTTGTGTACAACAGGTCAGAACATCATCATTATCCTACAAACCATTGAAGAATTCTCCAGAATTAAACTTAAGGGCTCTGAACTAATTAATTTTAAAACCACAAGTAATTCCATAGAGAGATAATCAGACATTAATTGATGCTGATAGGATGGAGTAGGCTGCAGTTTTCCTTGAAATATTTCATAAAAGGAAAAATGATGAGATTATCAAGGAGTTAAAAGATGGCAGCAGCTGTTCTAGGTCCTAGAGATGAGGCAGTAAGATAGATATAAAGAGGGGACCTGCAGTGGGAGCAGAATCCTGTGCAGTTTGGAAAATAAATAGAGAAGAGCAAATTAGAAGAGTAAAGGAAAATTCCCACAGTATTTTTTTTAAATATTTATTTTTTAGTTGTAGGTGGACAGAATATCTTTATTTATTTTTATGTGGTGCTGAGGATCGAACCCAGTGCCTCACGCATGCTAGGCGAGCACGCTACCACTGCGCCATAACCCCAGCCCCCCACAGTATTGTTTTAAAGTCGCGCTGTGTGGGTCTGATGGACAAGTTGGGATCCTGAGAAACGAGAAAAGGAGTCTTCTGGGAAGACGAAATGGGGTCTCCCAGGACAAGGGTGACAACCCACGGAGTCACTCCACCCAGACCCCGGGGTGTAAGTAAAAACTGCTCTGCTGGAGCAAAACACAGAAACATCATTTATTCCAGAAAGAACAGAAGCTTATATACACTCCTGAACCAATCAGGCCCCCAAAGTTACAAACAATGAGGTGCTCTCTGTCAAGCGCACAGTCCATTAGCATAGAATGGGGATAGATGGAAGGGAGGGGTTGAAGGTAGGGAGAGTGCTCCTACACCACAGGTATATTGGATTGGGCACAACCTGAACACATGTCTCTCTGGACTTAAGTTTTAAAGTTTTGCTCAAGTCTGAAGTCAGAGACTAAAGAAATTAGAAAGACAAGTAGGGCACATGGAAGAAAGGGTAGCCCCAAATAAACATTATGCTCTGGGTATGCAGATAGACTGTCATCACATTGGGTTTTGGAAATTAGACAGACTAATAGGGCATAAGGAAGGAAGAGGAGCCCCAAAGCTAGAAATTATAGCCACAATATTTATAAGTTTTGTGCAGTTTATATAGATGGAAGAAAGAAGGGTCACAATCACCTTTGGAAGATAGCATTTTCATTATAGTTGAGAACTGAGTTTTTGTCAATTGTATAGTAGAGTTGTAAGGTGAGGGGGTTAGCACTAATGCTTATAAGGATTATAACCATCATTAGCATTTCTTCTAATCTTTGCCTCTGTGATACACATAAGATAGAACCATGCTGAGAAAATGCCATTAAAAAGACCATAGTAATAAGAAATAATGTCAAAAATCCTAGCAAATGAGGAAAAATATTTACAAATAGACTAATCTACATGACATTGATTCATAACATATGAAATCAATGACTTAGATCTAATAAATCATCCACACATTATTTCTTTTCACAGAAATTCTTTTCTCTGTAGTATTTTCTTCAGGGCAACTTTGACATCTTTATTCCTCAGACTATAGATTAGGGGATTCAGCATGGGCACAACAGTTGTATAAAACACAGAGGACACTTTCCCTTGATCCATGGAGCTGACTGAAGATGGTTGAAGGTACATGAATGCCAGAGAACCAAAGAAGATAGCAATAGCCATAATGTGGGAGCTACACGTGCTGAAGGCTTTGGCTCTGCCCTCAGTGGAGCGAATGCGCAGGATGCTGGCAATGATGAAGATGTAGGAGCTAAGGATGGTCAGGATTGGAACAAAGATGTTAAATGTACCAAAAAATAGAATCAGCACTTCATTGACATAGGTACTGGAACAAGAAAGCTTCAGGAGGGGAAGAAGATCACAGAAATAGTGGTTGATCACATCAAATTTGCAGAACTGAACTCTAATCATGCAGCTTGTATGAGCTGATGCACAAACCGCACCTATTGTATACACCCCTGAAATCAGGGAGAGGCAGGTCTGAGAGGACATGATGACATGGTAAAGCAGCGGGCTACAGATGGCAACATCGCGGTCATAGGCCATTGAGCCAACATGTGACACTCTGCAACAGCAAAAATGAGGAAGAAGTAGAGCTGAGTCATGCATCCAGGGTAGGAGATGGTGTTCTTCTCTGTCACAAAGTTCACTAGCATTTTGGGGGTAATCACAGTAGAGTAACACAGGTCAATCAAAGACAGACTGCTGAGTAGAAAGTGCATGGGAGTATGCAGGTAAGAACTGAGCCCAATCAGTGTGACCATACCAAGGTTCCCCAATAATGTAAGCACGTAGATTCCTAGGAAGAGTAAGAAGAGAGGCAGCTGGAGCTCTGGCTGCTCTGAGAGTCCAGCCAGGATGAACTCAGTCACTGTGGAATGATTTCCTGCTGCCATGCTGTTTGCTCTGCTTCTAAAAAAGAGAGAGAAAACATGGTTGTTGGATGGAGTTGGTTATTCTTTTCCATATACATGAGAGTTCATCATATATATGATTTCTGGTTTATGTATCTCTTTGACCTCTATGTAATTCTTTACACTTGCTCATTTTACATAAATAAAATTTGTCACAATTTAATATTTATTCAGATTTTTTTAAATTATAAATGTACTTATGGAATGTACTTGTTAACGAATTTACTTCATATAATGGAGTATATTTTCGTCACTGTTATAAACATTGAGCTCTTTAAAAGTGTCTCCTATTTTGAACATTTTAATGATTTCAAGCCAATATTTCTTACCTGAGATTTGCAAAGCTAAATACTTAGAGAATTCAATGTCCATGGGTGACACAGCCTGAGTGACAACTTGGAGAGGGCAGAAACTGCCTCAGGCATTTTAGTTTGTCAGCTGTGAGCAAAGTTCTTACTATTACCAGCTATTTTAATTTTTTAAAATAATTCTTAGAAAGTCTGCATGTCCATCAAATCATTAGGTTTGTCAAATGTTATTAAAATTAAACAATATCTGTAACAACTACTGTGCAGTCTGCTAGGTGGGTGAGCTCACATTTAGCCAGTTTGTGTTCTCAGGACCAACATACGAGGGAAAGAGAATCAGTAGTGGTTAACGACCCAGCCTTAAGGTCAAACAGCATGGGTTCATAGACCCAATCATTTGCTCATTGACACCCTTGAGAAGGTTGTGTGTGTGTGTGTGTGTGTGTGTGTGTCTGGATATATGTACATATATATGTACACATATGCATATATATGTCTTAATTTTATAACTGTATAGAGAAATAAATGTGACACCTACTTCATAATTAAATTGGCAAAGGCTGCATCAGATTATGAGCAATAACATGATAGTATTATTACCTATAAACATTGTATCAGTTTGGAAACAAACTACTTTTACACATTTAATTCATAACTCCGTTTTTCCATTCAACTCCTTTATTTTTTTGTGAATTAGGATAAAGTACAATGCAGAAACATACATTGGGAAAACATGTAATTATAAGCAGCAACTCCCATTGTCTTAAACTGTGAACAATTTGATCTTTGTATACACCAAAGCAAAATCACAAATGAACTAGAGTTGCATTATTAAAAATATGAACTATAAGAAATGTGGAAATGTAGACTGCACAGCAGTTAAGAAAAGTCATAGATATAAGCAGAAAGACTAAAATAAATTTTGTCCTATATTCAATATATTGAATATAAAAAAAATTAAAAGAAAGACTAAAACAAAATATCTTGAAGAAAAGACTAAAGTAATTCTTTGAGATCTTGGAATGATCTAAGATTTTTAGAGAGGATACAAATATATACAGAGACACAGAAATAAAAACAAAAGCAAAACAAAAAACATAATCATAAGAATAGTTAATGAATATATGACCAGTGAAACCCATAAGAATAGGATCCTAATCAGAGTAAGTTATATTCCATGTATGTATAACATGTCAAAATACACTCTACTGTCATGTAAAAGAAAAAGTGAAAAAAGAAAGAAAAAAAAAACCAATGAAGCTAAGAAAATACATAAATCTAACAAAGGGCTTCAACCAAAATATATAAAGTGTATTTACAAGTAATAAAAAATGAAAACAACTAAAATTTTGAAATAAACAAAATATCTGAGCAAATAACTTACAAAAATATATGTTAATAGTCAATAAGCATATGAAAGTATGTTATTATTGATCAGTGAAAGGAAAAGGAAATATATCTATATACCTATTTTGGAATGGCTTAAGCAAATTTTTGAAAATGCCCAATGTTGGTAGTGATATGAAATTTCTCAACCACTTGGAAAACTTTTTGAGAGTTTATTAATACATTTGAACAAACATTTACTACATAATCCAATATATCTATCTGTACCTCAGTTTTCATCCAAGAGGAATGTAACATTTTTCTACGGGAAGAACTGTATCAAAATGTGCACAACAGCTTTCTACATAACAACCCAGATTAAAAACAACTCAGATGTTCATCGACAGAGAAAAAGATGAAAGAATTGAGGTTCACAAGTATATCAATCCATCCCAGCAACTAAGACTAGTGTCTAACTCCTTTTAGAATAATCAGGATGAGACTTTTGATACCTGGCTAGGTAGCCACTTGCCAGCTTAAAGCAGCCATAAAAGAGGGATCTTCACCCCTCACCAATCCTTGAGATTAAGGGACCAAAGTCTAGGGCAGGGAATGAGATAAGATTTAGGATAGAGAGAGAGAGAGAAATACCCCAATATTAAGAGAAATACCCTTAATCCATTGAAATGAAGAATCAAGCCATTGAGATGCAGAAAACAGTTTCAAATACTGGCCTAAGCACCCATGTCCTTGTAAAATGAGGGAAATACACAAGCTGGGAAACTGGCGTGACATTGTGCAGCTCCACTCTGGATCCACCTTCAGTCTAGCCCCTGATACAGCTCTTCCGTAAATATTGGACCCCTGCCCAAGTCAGGGATGCTTTTCATTTTCAAGACAGCCCACATTCTCCCTCGAATGTTTAACTACCTTCCTAAATAAACTTCTATGTCTCAAAAATTAAAAAAAAATAGAGTTGAGGTATATGTATAGAATGAAATACTAAGTATTTAAAAAGAAACAGATCACATACACAGGCAATGACACAAATATTAAATACACTATTATTTTCATAAAAAGTCTCTCTCAAATATTTGGAAATATCCCCCAGTGCAGCAGTATAGACATAGGGGTTATTTTGTTTGAGAATTTTTAGTAATGTATTACATTTATATGGAAGATACTATTTTAAGATTTTTTTTTATCAGTTTTCCCAAGTTGAAATTTCAACATATTTGATCCCTTTGCAAATGATCAGATACATTGCAATTGTTCTCAGTAATGATTTCTTTAATTAAATTATAGACTCTTCAGTGATTTCTGTCTTTGTATTTTCAATGTGGATAAATTGTGGGTATTCTGATCTTTATTGCTCATTCTGGAAGTTGTCCATTTTTATCCATCAGTTTAAGCACAGTAACTTCTGACTCTGCTGACTTCATGAGTTATATATTTGCTATTTAAATTTTTTAAATAAGTGTACTTTATTTTTCACACATTTCTTTGGTATGCTTTTCCTAAGTACTTGAAGTAGAAGCTTGAATCAACACTTCAATTTTTATTTGTTTTAGTAAACATAAGTTAGAAATTTCCTTCTAAGTCCTACTTTAGCTACGTCTCACAAGCTTAATATATCAAGTTTACAATAATATTCATTTAAAAATATTTTATAATTTGTTTTATTTTTTCATAATCTCACAGATTAGGTACAAGTGCCTTGTTAAATTTACAGATGTTGGGTGTTGTTTTTTAGCTATTCCCTTCTTAAAATATGGTCATAATTTCATCTTAGTCAATGAACTTTGAAATTTCTAAGTTATAGTTTGCTGAGGTTTTCTTTATAATAGAGTATAAAGTCAGTTTTAATAAATATTCCCAATATGTCTTAAAGAATATCTTCTTCATATTATATACACATATAGTCATTATATATATACATATGTATGTATATATACACATACATATATATTTCAAGTATTTCTAACTCTGTAATTATGTTGTTTAGTTGTTCCATATGCATGGTAACTTTTTGAGCCACTGTTCTATAGCTATTGAACAAGATATGGCAACATCTTCACAAATTTTCTGATTCTATTTTTTTCTTCCTTTAGTTTTTCAAACCTGGATCAAACCCCTTTTTTAAAATGAATTGGCCAACTTCATATATTGTAATGTGTTTTGCTTAAAGCTCCTTTTTCCTGATATGAGTGTATCATATTTTATTTTTGATTAGTGTTCACAAATCATATCATTCTACATCTGCCTCCATTTCATCATTCTGTGTCCTTACATTAAAATGTACTTGGGAAAAAAACCTAGCAACAAAATAAAATTTTAAATATGGCATCACATAAAATAGCACCAGTGTGACAAAAAATATCTAGAAATAAATCTAACATACACATATGTAGAGAGCAGTCCATGGGCTGTGTGTGGACTGTCCCGCATCATAGCCTGTTGAATAGGGCAACCTGGCGTCTGGGAATGACCAGTGGACATTTCCCCTGGTTGACTGCCCTGACTTATTGTGAGCCCATTCAAGCTCTGCCAAAGGTTCCACACAGCCCCTCTAAGATGGGTGTGACCTGCCAAGATGCCAGTCAACCTGCTGACTGCAAGACATCCCGAAGCAAGACTCCTCCCTTGAAATTTTATCAAGGTTTGATGTAATCCCTTAAGTAAACCATGGGGAGCCATTTTCTCATCTTCTCCAGCTCCCATGTGGACTGAACCTATCAGGAGCTCCAACTTTTTGAAATTCTTTCTGACTTTGTCTTTTGTTCTTCACTAATTGTTCTAGATTTCAGGTGGCTTACATACTCCTCAACAGGAAGAACAACATCCCAAGATGCTGGCTATGCAAACTTACACTCTGAAACTTTTAAATAATCCTGAAAGAAATTAGAGAAACCCTTAATAAGGGGAGGGATGTACTAGACCTATGACTTGACCACTCAGTATTGTATAGATATTAAGACACTCAGGCTTACAGATAGACTGTATGTTACTCCTAAACAGATAAGCAGTAATTTAAGACACCAAAAAGTACCTAAAGCATTACTTGATTAATTCTGAATATCTCTCTAAATTTATAGAAAATGTTGGTTTAGCCTGATATTTAGGTAGAGTTAGGATATTGAATCTTAAGCACTTACAAATATCAGACTACAATCTCAAGATGGATGTAATGATGGCTTCCTGTTCTGCACACTTTTCTCCTAGAATCTCTCTCCACTTAAGGTCCATAAATAGATTCAATAAATTATTTAACTTTAGAACCCAACTTGTTCCAAGTCAGGGAATTTTATATCAAATCCAATACTTCAATAGGATCTGGAGCAGATACAGTCCATCCTCATTTCATAGCAGTGATGGCATGGCATCTTCTAGTTTCCTGGATGAGACAGGATAATGTGGACTGTTGCTCTCCAGATTCACAGATTCACTTGAACACAAAGGGTTTTTATTAATCCAGAAATTTCCTGTATGGTTCATTATCAGAGTCACCTAGGGAGTTAATAGCTTTAACAAAAACATGATGAATGTAAATAAGTGAACATGTTTGTATTAAACAACAAAAGTTTCAGAGTCACCTCTATTCTTAGCCCTGCCCTCCGGAGAAACTTAATCTCCGTAGAATAGCTCCAACAAACATTTTGTTTTTAGTTCTTAAAAGTTACTTCTGCACCTCTAAACACTGTGCTCCTATTGCTGTTTCCGAAATTATCAACTTTGAACTTTTCACCAACTTTCCATGTTATATGTGCAGTTATTTCAGCTAAATGAGTACCTGTACGCTGTTCATTCTACATGAGACAGTCTTACCACTACTTCTTTTCAAATCTTCTTTAAATTGAAAACATCATGGAAACATCCTCCAATTCATTGTAACTGGTTAGAACTTTCTACTCTGGACTCAGAAACTAATTTCTAAAGAGCTTGCTTTTAGACTCTGATCCATGTTATAAGCCAAGTGATGGACCAGACTTATTTTCTCTATCCTCAGGAACTAGCAAAGGGTTTAGCACACTATAAAACGTTTAAAAAATATTTTGTATTAAAATGACAAGTATAAAAATTACACTTTGAATAACTGAATAAATGAAGGCATTGTGGAATATTTGCCTATATTTTCATTTTCAGTGATTACTTCCTGAACTAATAGTCTCAAATCACAGGTGTAGGATAAGCACACTCACCTTGTTTCTGCCTGAAGCCTCAATATCAAAGTTTGCTTGTTTGCAGACAGCACCAATGCTAGTGTTGGGAGTCACAGGTTCCTATCATTCTTCAGTCTTCGGAGCTGAGAGGGCAGGTTCTGGTACTCAGTCTCAGTTATTCTCGATGTTTGTGTGCATCACCAGTCAGCATCTCCAATATTTACTTTTCAGTTCATCCTTCTTCAGCTTATGTGTAGCAAATATCCTCAACTTCACAGTTACCAGAGCAGTTCTGGTTGCTGTCTCTGAAGGTTTTTTCTTGGTTTAGATATGCCAGGTACTAAATAATACCAGGCCAAATATCTCCAAGGATTTCTGTTTCTCAGGGATCAAACTCTTGAAAACTAAAGCAATTAACATTAACATTTCCCCTGTTGTTTAATTTTCTCTATCCAGTCTATACGTGTCAATTAGTGAAGGACATCTATGTTAAAATGAATATCATGATGCAGTCATCTGATGGGGTTTGAAATTCTGCATTTCTTACAAGATTTTAATCAGCATTTTTGGTTTATAGCCCACAATACAAGTAGCAGATTTTAGAAGACCAGGGGCCTTCCTGACAGTTATATTTAACTGATGTAATTTAGAAGATTCAAATGATTAATCCATCTATTTTCTTGCACAAAAATGTTTAGTTTTATATTTTATATAAATGGGTAATTTATATACCTGATTAAAAGTCTTATCTAATTTTATTGTGTTGGGATGAATTGTGATGTTAGGATTGAGGAAACTTATGTGATACTTATCTTTTGGTGCTCCTTGTTGATCTGAATATCACTTCCTAGTTTTTATAGTTGAAGGAAGTATTTAGTTATTAGATGGCTAATATGTTCTGCATTTCTACTTATTTCTTATGTTTTTACTTTTTTCTAAAAAACAATTTGTTTGAATTGAATGTACATCAGGGAAGTGAACGAATTTAGAAAAAAAATATATGGACAGTCACATATTAGGAGCTCTGAGAAAAATATTGTAAATAAGTAAGGCCTGACAACCTTTAAAGAGATCGAGGTTTTGTTTGGATAAGTGTCTCTACTACGGTGCAGATTTAAAATCAATAAAGATATTTTAAAAAATCATATACTTGGGCTTCAGAAAGTCCTTCCCCCCGACCCCCTTTGGTGCTGAATTGCCTCAAGGTTCTGGGATTCCTTTCATAGAACATTCATTGTCATTCCCACTGTCCTAGGGTGCAGACCATGTCTGACTTTTACAAGAGAGTGTTGGAGAAGAAGACCAAGAGAGCTAGAGTTGGGTTGAATGTGAATGTCTTTAACCAACATCCTCACATTGTGTTACGGAAGTGAACAATTACTTTTCCAGTTCCCCAGGTCCATAGATGGAGAGAATTTTGTTCTAGGTTGGATGATACTCAGAATTTATCTATCATATTCAAATAATTTATATAATAATATTTAGGTCTTTTGATCTGATGAAATGTAATGAGATTTTCAGGATTGAGTTTATGCTGTAATGGATAGAATCTTTTAGGGACCAAGCAAAAAAGTGAATGCATTTTGCATATTAAATGAAAATGAATCTTTGAGAGCCAGAGCATGGATAGCAATAGACTGAAAAATGTTACCCTAGACATGTTTTTGTCTCGATTACAGAACATGTGAACACATTAGAAAAGGTTCAACAGGGATTTGGAGTGTGATTAAATTAAAATCTTGAGACAGTGTTTTCTGGCTTATCTGTGTGGGTCTCATGTAACCATATAAGTCCCAATAAAGAAGGAAACAGTATGAACAGAGTAAGTCACAGAAAGAACAATGGAAGCAAAAGTTTGGAGTGTTGTGTAGGTAGAATCACAACTCAACAGATTCTAGAAGCTGACAAAGGCAAGACAAAGGTCTCTTCCATCAAGTCTCCAGAAAGAACCACCTCTGTGAACTCCTTGATTCTAACCTACTGAGGACATGAATATGTTAATTTGCTTCATTATAATTATTTTACTATGTGTATTTATATCATTATATCATACTTTATACCTTAAACATAGAAAATTTTTTAAAAATTACACTTACAGGATATTAAATGCCTAGAGGCAGAAAAGGAAGTGAGAAGAGAAAATGCAACTTGAAATTAAAATTAATATGTAAAAGTAACTATTTGTAATTTGCATTCTAAGTAAGTCAGTATATGTTCATAAAAAAATGTTGACATTTCCTCATGAAAATTATGGGAGAAAAGAGCATGAACCATAGGAACATGCTGTAGCATAGCCAGATCTGTGGGACTCAAAAACAGTTGACTCCTAAAATGCCATATCATGCCTAGTCTAAAGATAAGACAGTATTGTGTGAGATGCATTCATGCAAGATTGCTATCATCTAGTACAATTGAGTCTGTATTAGAAAAAGACATAGTTCTCCACTTTTCTTTGATCACACAAGATGTGAAATATTTAGATTTTGATCAAAAAATAAAAGTGAAAATAGCATAAAAGATATTCAGATTACAGTAACACGGTCCTACAGGAAAATAAAAATACTTAATGTACAGAAGGGAGTGCTTGCGGAGTCCTAAGATGTGCCCACAATTCCATGGGTCAGAACATACTATAAGTAAAATCACAGCTATTAGACCCAAACTTCCTGGCTTGGTTGTGAAGTTTGATTGCTTATTATGTTTGGGACCCTGTGCAGATTTTATCAACTCTCTAAGCTTTGATTTCAAAAAGGGAATGATTTCAGTATAATATTACTAGGTTAATGTAAATATTACATAGAGGTAGAATAATGCATTCAATTATCATGGACAAAGTACTTGACTTTGCAAAAAATCTCAGTGATGATGATTATTATAATTGTTACATCATTATAACTATTGTATTATTACTATTATTATTATTATTATTAAAAATAGAACTAGAGTGAATTAAAGTAATGATCAGAAACTAAGAGAGAGACATAGAACGAATTTTCATTTATGGCCCTATCTGATTCTTAATTCCATATTTGTAATCTTGAGTACTAAACAAAAAAAAAAGTTTACGTTGTTTAATTGACTCAGTATATAATAGTTTGTTGTAACATCCCTAACAACTAATACTATGCAAGATTTGCACACTTATTTTCATTGATCTTCACTTAGCATATTAAATGTCATGATTTACTCATAAGATAGAAATGCTAGGGCTGTGATATAGCTCAATGACAGAATATTTGGCTTATATGCACAAAGCACTGAGTTTTATCCTCAGCAAAAAAGAAAAGAAAATTGAAGAAATTTGGAAAATTTTAAGCAGAGGACTAAATAAAAGCATCTAGTCAACATTGCCATAAATCTGTCAGGAATTCTTAAGGAGTTAATCAATTAAAGATGATGACTTCTGTTTCTTCTGGAAATAAAATAGAAATATTGAGGAAAAATAGGAATTATAGATTTTGTATTCATCTGAAGATTGAGTTATTTGGAAATAAATTTATATTTAACATTCTTATACAAAATATTCATAAACATAATTTAGAGATAATAATTATGATATCATTTTTTAAATTGAATTTACTTGAAATACTTGAAATTATTGTGTAATGTGGTACTTTTATCTGAAGAATTTTTAAATAGTTTCTACAGATTTTTAGAGGAAGGAAAAGCTAACATTGCAATGTGGCATGAGGTACAGCTATGAGCCAGAGGGATTCAATTAAGCCCTCTCCTCCTGGGAGCAGGGGTAGTGTTTTCCAAGATTGCTTCCCAGAGAGACAGGAAGATGCAATGTTCTTACACAGTCTCCAGTCCTCAGGGTAAGGTGAACCACAAGGGCAAGAATTCCATGGGCTGACTTGTACAAGACCAAGTGGGCACCTGGAGTGTGGAGAAGTTTCCAGAGTGAAAGTGAAAAGCTCATGTTAGAGATTTCAAGTGAAACAACTTCAATGCAAGCTGGGTCTCAAATATCACAGTAATAAAAAAACTATGCCTCATGTCTGCTCAAATGACACGCAGTCTAAGACAACATGACGGGGAAACCAGAGGAGCCTGGTATAATTATCAATAAATATTTGAGTGTTTGTTCTCTGGCCTATTGGAGCTTATAGCCATCTAAACAAGGGAAATATAAAGAACAAACATTCAAACGATCATATGATTACCATAAACAGCCTTGAGAGATACATTTTTCTAGGACAGATTCTGGTGCAAATTTTCACTCATTATCCTGGGGTGCAATTGTCACTGTAAATATTCCAATAGCTTAGAGAAATAATTTTCCTCAACCTCAAGGGAAAGAAATAGATTGACAGTAGGGTCCTCCAAGGCTCAGATTTATGAACTCCACCACCAGTTGAGAATTTCTATAAGCAAGGAAGCATACCCTCCTTGGTGTGCTCAATTTAATATGTGACATAATTTTAGAGTTCCCAGGGGATATCCCTACAGAAATATGGTTTATTCACGTGCATTCCCTTCAAACAAAGGTGTGAATAAACTACAGTGTGTAAGAACACACTGGAATGTGATCAAAGCAATTTAGCCTCATCCTAAACAAATACAGATAAAATATCTCATCTTACAGCAATGCGGATTACATTACCTAAAAAGTAATGTTTTGTCTCCTTTTCTTAGCAAATTCATTGTGTTTTTTCCATATTGTACCATATCTACAAAGAAAATAATATTTTTTTTAAAGTGCTGCTTATTTTTTTAATCTTTTTTTAATAGTTGTTGATGAACCTTTATTTATTTATATGTGGTGCTGAGAATCGAACCCAGCGCCTCACCCATGCCAGGCAAGCGCTCCACCACTAAGCCACAACTCCAGCCCCCAAAGCAAATAATATTTTAATGCCAGCACAGGTGATGTTATGTTCCATTCTGGGTATAGGAAAGGGGAATGGGTATAGTAATGATGGTTGATTGAGATTGTCATCACTACCTTTGGTGCATGTATAAAGACAAAAATGGTGTGACTCTCTCTGGTTTGCAACCAGAGAAATGGAAAAATGGAGCTCTATATATGTACTATGACTTGAAACACATTTAAATAAAATAATTAAATTTTTAAAAAAGAAGAAAATTATGGTGGTTCAGATTGAGTTGAGTTCTTCACTCTACAACAAGATTTGCTATGTTGATTGATCAGGTGTCAAACATACCTACAATTTTTTAACATGCTCATGACATGTGAACAAAAATGAAACAAATATACGTATTGTTTCAGGGGCTCTTTGGTTGTTGAGAAAGGAGTATTTAAAAGTTATCAAAATTGTTCTGGGATTGGTTGACTACAGAAGGAGCTCAGGACTACTACTTCAAAATCTTTGTGTGTAACATATCAAAAGACCATTATCACCTTATGAATCCTTGAAGAATTCTGCCAAGTTAAATTAATAGAAGTGAGACATATATGAATACTTCAGTAATGAGATGTCAATAGATATTTATGAGGCATCAATGGATATAGCATATATAGTTCATATGGTTTTCCTATAAATATTTCATAAGAAGAAACAAGAAAATCATTAAGGACCCACTTGATTGCAAGAAGTGCCCGGGGCTTCAGGATGTGATAGTGAACACTATCACACTATATGTAAAGGAGCCTTCCTGAGAATAAAGTCCAGCACAATTGGAGAGTAAGAAGGCAAGTACACATTGCAAGACCAAAGAACGTGGCGGGGGTATATTGGATAACACAATCACAGTATATTCATCTTTCTGAAACTTGAACTTTAAAGTTCTGATTAGATTGTCTCAATAAGAAAAAATAAGATGCATAGCAAATGATATATATGGAAGTATAAGGCAGGCCAAAAATGTGCACAAATTAGAGATTACAACTGCCAGACAGCTATGATTTTTTAATATTTTTTGAATGGATAGATTAAAGAGTATTGTTAATCACATTTGGAAGATGTTATTTTTATTATAGCTAAAAAAATGAGCTGAACTTACAACAGTTGTACAGAAGAACAGAAGTAAAGTAATGGAGCTGGTTTTAACTGGTTTATTTATTAATATCATTCTTAGTATTTATTCTAATCTGTGTCTCAGTGACACTTGCAGATAAAAGCTCACATGGAAAATGGCATAACAAAGTCATGGGGAAGATAAATAATGCCAGTAAAATCCCAACAAACATTGACAGATGTAGAAAGATGAAATAGATCCATTCAAACAGTAAAAAAGTGACAGGTTTAATAAATCCTTTTCCCATCATTTAAAAGGTTTTTATCTTCATGAAATATTCACATCTTTATTCTTCAACCTGTAGAATAAAGGGGATTTGGTATGGGAACAATAATGGCATAAACCACAGAATACCCATTTCCTTGATCCATAGAGCTAAACAATGATAGATGTGGGTACATGAATGCTGCAGACCCCAAAAGACTACAGGCACCAGCATGCGAGAGCCTCATGTGGTACAGGCTTTGGACCTGCTCTTAGTAGTTTGAATAAGGAGGATGCTGGCAGTGATGACTATATAAAACTAAGGAGCGTTAGGATTGGAACAGGTGTTAAGTTAACCAAAACAGAATCGGCCATTTGTTGACATAGGTACTAGATCGGAAAAGTTTTAGGGGGAGGGGAATATCTCGGAAATAATGGTTAATTATCAAATTTCCATAAATTAACCCTAATCTTGCTGCCTGTTTGAGCTAACAAACCACACCTGTATCACAAAACTAAAATCAGGAAAGCAGGTTTGATGGGGTATGATGAAATTGTAACTAAGGGTCTAGAGATGGCAACAGAGTGTACATAGTTTTGCTCTATTTTTTTCATCAGTTTAGATTTGTAATATTTTTATTGTTTTCATTATATTAAGTGATGTATCATTGAAGTTACCAGAAAGGAGCAACACAATTAGACAGAAAGGGTGGATGCTTTCTGTGTAGGAGAGAATTCTCAAGAGGCCTTAAATGTACACAGAATTACCTGGACTCAACTAATATCATCATAGGTCCTGAAGCAAACATTCTAAGCTCAATTATTTCTCATGATCAAGACCATGGGCATTCACTCAAATTAATGAGCTTCAATTTTTTTTTCATATTTAAAGTGGGAGTAATATTCAAGATCTCTATGAGGGATCACTGAAAATATTAAATATAAGTATTCAGTTAAAGTTTTAGCACAATTCTTGATTTTTCAAAGAATCTCAATAGTATATGTTACTACCGTCATCATCATCATTAGTATTATATTGTTAGTAAAATAAATTAGACAGGTCTTCTTTAAGCCTTAAGAATCTTTTGATCATATTTCTTTAGATACAATTATTGCAATGTAAGTTCAAAGAAACTAAAGGGTAATTTTGGAATACGAATAGGAAAGTACAACCTATATTCCAAAAGCTTCATTAAAAAACTATCAAATTACATGTCTAGGCAAACGAAAGGTGTGTTTCCGTATGAAAATACAAACACTGATTTTATTCATGAACATGCTCACCTATCCATCATTTTCTTCAGGGCAGATTTGACATCCTTATTCCTCAGGCTGTAAATCAGGGGATTCAGCATGGGCACAACAGTTGTATAAAAAACAGAGGACACTTTTCCTTGGTCCATGGAGCTGACTGATGAGGGCTGCAGGTACATAAATGCAGCAGAACCAAAGAAGAGAACAACAGCTGTGATGTGGGAGCTGCACGTGCTGAAGGCTTTGGACCTTCCCTCGGTGGATTGAATGCGCAGGATGCTAGCAATGACGAAGATGTAGGAGGTAAGAATGGTTAAGGTTGGAGTCAAAATGTTAAAGGCACTTAAGAAAAGAACCAGTAACTCATTGATGTAGACACTGGAGCAGGATAACTCCAACAGTGGAAAGAGATCACAGAAATAATGATTAATAAGATTAGTCTTGCATAAGAGAAGTCTCAACATGAAGACTGTGTGAATTGTAGACCCAAAGATACCCAAAATGTAAACCCCTGCTGTGAGCCAGAAGCAGAGGTGATGAGACATGATGACACTATAGAGCAAGGGGCTACAGATGGCAACATAGCGGTCATATGCCATTGCAGCCAACATGTGACACTCTGAGATGGCAAAAATAAGAAAGAAGTAGAGCTGAGTCATGCATTCAGGGTAGGAGATAATGTTCTTGTCCATCACAAAGTTCACCAGCATTTTGGGGGTAATGACAGTGGAATGACAGAGGTCAATGAAGGACAGATTGCTGAGGAAAAAGTACATAGGAGTGTGCAGGTGAGAGCTATTCCCAATCAGTATGATCATTCCCACGTTCCCCACCACTGTGAGCACATAGATTCCTAGGAAGAGGAGGAAGAGGAGCAGCTGGAGCTCTGGCTGCTCCGAGAGTCCAGCCAGGATGAACTCAGTCACTGTGGAATGATTTCCAGGGTCCATTATCCTGTTAAAATTTTAAAAAGAGAAAAAAAAGTGGACTTTCATGCCCATTTGTGTGTGTGCACGTGTGTGTGTGTGTATGTGTGTGAGAGAATGAGTGAGAGAGTGAGAGAGAGAGAGAGAGAGAGAGAGAGAGAGAGAGAGAGAAAGGACAGAGGGATTCTATGGAAGTTATTATTTTAGCCCTTATTAGAGGAGATACATAATGCAAGAATACTTGGGCTTCTGCTTCTCCGGGTGAACCAATGATTCTCCTTAACCAGAGAAGGAATTACAGACATGATGGAGTTTAAAATTAAAGTATTTATAAGCTTTCCAAAAGGAGCACAAAATTTTTGGATTTTCATCTGTTTGAAGGAAAGTGATTTTTGAGAACTCTGTTCTTTCCACCTCATATTCTAAAAACTGTATTGTGAGCCATATTGAATGGCATAATTATTAAATTTTCATTTCACTGAGAATACTAAATACTTTCTATCATTAAGGTAGCATTTATAGTCTATAAAATAACAGTTTTATTAGTTTATTTTCCTTCCTAGAATTCCAATTCAAAATTGTGGAAAAACTGGGCAGCTACCTGTATAATATCTTTTCATCTGAAACTGGCACTCTGTGCCTTAAGTGTCTTCACCCAGCCCTACCACCTAACAAGACAGGAAACTGCTTGGCAGACAGCATCCTTCTGTCTTATCTCCTAAGAGTGAAGATGCACGTTCTCCTGTGCTAATTTGAATATTCCTTGTGGAGAATATGATCATATCCTGGATTCCACCATTCTGGCCAGAGAATCAATGGGTTATGACTTCTCTATAATAATTGCACTGCTTGGTTGAACTGATGGAGATCAGAAAACTCTTCAATTCTCCAAATATGAGAAGGGTTTTGGAAGACAAACACTAGATGACCAGCAGTCAATTTTCATAAGCATGTACTTTTCATGAGCTCTCTATAGAATTTAAAGATATAAGGTACATAGATTAGAAGAGTAGACATGAAATATACTTAGAAATTTTAGATCAAATTCAATACTAATCAATGGTGAGATGTGGATTCTCAAAAGACTAATATTTTTAGTTTTCACATGCAAAGAAATCAATACATTCTAGAAAACAAAAATTATCTTAACACTCTAGCAACAACATTTAGAGTACAACATTTAGTATGATATGTAGAAAAAAACCAGATAACTTCATAAAAAAGATGGAGAAATCTGGTCATTTGAAGAATGGTTGAAATAACTGGGATAATTAGCTAGCATAGTAAAAATACATGTGCAATGTACATTTTCATCCAAATATTCAACATAAGATAATTTCTTTAAGATTATGGAGTTCAATGTGTGGTTTCACAACTAAGAATATTTCAATAGTCAAATATCCTTGATTTTCTAACAGCCAGAAATGTTAGAGCAGGATGTATAACAGTTCTGAAGATGTCATTAAAGGACATGCATGTGATGAATGAGAATATTAGAATATTAAATCATCTTTAAATCTATTCCAATACTTTATGATTATGTAATTCTATAGGTCCTGATATTAGATTAGACATAGACAGCCTAATTTCAAATTTCATCTCAACCCCATATTTTGTGTGTGACCTTAGAACAATTATGCCCACTATCCAAGCCTCTGAAATGTCAGCATCTGTCTCATGTGAAAATTGAATTAAACAATGCACAATTCCTGAATCCCATTACAAAAATAACAAAAGGCAGTTTTATTTACTATGTAAATCTATCAGTCTCTCTCTGAAATATCTTTCATTAGTTCACATTTTCATTTTCAATTCACTGGGGGATTTTTGTTTGTCACACAGAATAGCTGTTACTCTGTCCTGCATAAATACACATGATAACAGAGACTTAAAATGTTCAATGAGTGTTAAATTCTTATATTGTCAATATTTTCTATTTTCTCAATTAAAGTGCAAACGTATATGTATGTCATTCAAAGACTGGTATATCTGGAAACAAAAAGAAAAGTTTTCATCATTTCCCAACAAATGTCAGAATGTGACTATTCTAGAAAAGGATGTTTGGTAGACTCTTTTTTTTCCATGATTCTCCTTAATATTTTTTCTCTTTACCTCTCATTGTTATTGTATTAAATCTTCAATACTTGAGGTAGTTTAGTTGAGGTCTAATAGTGAAACATCACTAATTATACCATTTTCTATGTGCTCATGAATATTTCTTACACTTACATGTAGCATGAACTTAATTCTGATGTTATTATGAGCCATTTACCAGCTTTTTTTCTGCCCTAATGGTAAATCCAATATAGTGCTGACACAATGCCTTTCATGCAACAAGTCTCAGTAAAAGTATTATCAGTAAAATCCTCACAAGAAGCTTTGAGATAAGTTAGCACAGATTCAAAATATATGAACAAAGTCTTCACACTGCCTGAGTAGAAATGAGTAAACAGAGAAGTATTTCCCATGATTTTAGACTGCAGGAAGATGCTAAGGGAATCTGTGCTCCCCAGGGCGTGTGGCTCTTAAAATGAGAACAGGGAGAGATAGATGATTAGCCATGCACATCTCTATTAACACTGAGAGAGAGAGACTGCAGCAGAAGAGTCTAAAACTTAAAAAAAGTTAAGGTCTGTCATTCAGACATACCCCTCCTTTCGAGAGAGTTCAGTGTTTCCTATTTTTTTCTTCTCAGTTTCTCTGGAGGGAAAATAACATTGATGGTATGAAGAGGTGACAGGCCAAAGGTATCTTTGAGTCACTAATTCTGACCTCTGCTCATGCTCAAAGCCACTTGGCTCTGCAAAAGTTGGCCAATGTGATCATTTTATATGCTGGGTATAGACAGATAAATAAGACTATGATTAGGAACAAACAATGATAATGACCTCCTAGTGGAATCTCATCCCACAAGTGTCTACTCTGGGGAATATCAACCATTAGAATTTCTTTTTTCCACTTTGCTTCTCAAATGTTTAATATTGTCATGTAGGTGTGACTTGTTACAAAGATGTGAAAGAGCTCTAGTGAGTTTCATCACATAACATGTAACAATTGAAAATTTCAAAAACTTTTGAGAAATACATTGAAGGAATTGACTGAAGTGAATTCTTACAAGGGAAAAGCAGAAAATCAGGGAAAGCCACAAATACTTATAAGATTTGAAAGTTTTTATTTTCCATGACTACTACTAACTGCAGTTAGATAGTATAATGAATTCATAACCAGCAATTCTGGAATTATTTTAATGTGGCGGCTGAATGGATGTTAATCTGAAAATACAATTTTAAAATATTCCAGATATTGCCAAAGATTCATGAGGGGTTCCTGACAAGGAGAAAGACTTTTTTCCTTCTCAAAAGAAAGAGAAGGGGAAAAATAATAAAAACATATGTGTTAAAGGAGTTGTGCTCTTACTAACCTCTTTTGTTTCAAAGTAAAATTACATTTAATATATTATTCAATGTCCATTATATGATAAAGTTTTTGAAATAATTACAATACATTTTATTACATTTGTAAAAACTAGAGGACTAGAAGGAAATGAATTAAAGCCGCTGATCAAGGCTTTATTGGAAATACACGCTCTCGGGCTGAATTCTCACAGGTCTGGCGCTGACCTGTGGCTTTCCTGGGAAGCATGAGAGATGGTTCCCTCTCTCTTCAACCTTCCTGTTCATCGTATGGCATTTGATTGGCTCTTTAATTCTCTAATGGTCTCAGAAATCTCCCTGATCAGGAGGTCCTGCGGCCCAGAGGTGTAGAGCGTTTTAGAGAAGTTTCCTCATTCCTTGGATTCAGGCTGACTCAGAGGGCAAGAGCCAAATACTGGTTTTCTTGGCCCTTTAATTTAATTTTAGTTTTTAAGTCTTGATCTTAAACACCTAGCAAACCAATCTCACCAGTTTTAAAATAAGGGTACTGGGCTTTAATTTTAAGATCTATCGGTCCTGTAGGTGATGGCTTATTTATTTTAAATTAAATTGGATTATTTGTTCATGAAGTAGTTCCTCTGTAAAACATTAACAGGCTAGTCAGAGTTTAAGGAAAATACAAAATAAAATCAACAACAGTAAAAACATATTTAGTTTGTGTAATAGCTTTCTCAAATTTTGGCTGGGTTACATATTACATCCCTGTTTGAGATCCTAATGATCTTTACAACAGAATTAATCCTTTGAACATATCTTTAAATGAACAGGAGTCTGGTCTACATTGAAGCCATTGTAGTAAGCTGGGAGACAGAGCTATTTTAGGTAAGACAGGGCTATTTACAAAATTTTAGCAGAATATTAAATAGATTAGGTCCTCATTTATTTAAAAGATCACTCTGATGTAAAAGTAACTTAAAGCCTTATTGATGATAGGTTCAGTTATGAAACATTAAATGATATAAATTGATACCATACAAGTTCAGTTTGGAGAACAACAGCTTGGTATAATGCTCTTTTACCCTTCTATTTTAAAGCTTGTATATCTGAAAGAAATGAACACATTTAATATAAAATAGAACTAGTAGAACCAGAATTTCATTGATGTTATTACATTAAGTTTAGTTCTGAAAGAAAAATTTAGATTTTAACTTTTTAATTACAGTTGTAAGCCTTTTGATCAGAAATATTTTCTTTCCTTCCAATAAATACCATATTTAGAATCTTTAATTCCTTCTGTTCATATCCCAAAGCAATCCTTGTAAACTTTTAGAACTTAGGCAACAGTAGAAACCTTTAAAACTTCATATAGGAATCTATAAACCTTTGTGTTTATTCAATTTAAGTTGAACCTTTTAAATCATGTGAATTAAAATATTTGGATTTTTTTTAGGTTTAATTGATGAGCACTCTATCTGTGCCAATTTTGATACCATGTACATGGTACATACATATATATATACATACATAGACAGATATACAACAACAATAGTAAATAAAGGCCTGCAGGCAATGTTAGCTGTTTTTTATTAAAAAAAAAAAACTCCATGGTTGAATAATATAGGACTGATCAGAAAACATTATCCTAGATGTGAAGGATTAAGGTCATGAGCTCAAAAACACAGAACTTAAGAAAAGCAAGTCTTAGAAAAAAAATGACGTGGCCAGTAAAATAAAAAAACATGCAGGGTAGTAGCTCACAGACACTGAGAAAGAGAGAGCTTATGGGCTTTAAGGCTTTTGGTCTGTGGCAGCTGCGCTAGCCCGTCTGAGCAGCGCGCAGACGCAGCGAGAAATGCAGGGAGGCGGGGCGGGCAGGCTCCGCTCAACGCCTCATCTCTGCCCTCCAGCGCTGGGACTGAGGCCGGCTTTGTCTCCTGGGAAGATAGCTGCATTCCGGCGGAACAGAGAGCAAGGAGAGGCGGGGTCTGGGCAGGGAGCGAGACATGATGGCAGCCGCACGAGGAAGAAGATACAGAAGAGCAAATGGGAAAGGGATTTTTGGGATTTTTGTTAGCGAGAAGAACTTGAGAGGACAGAACAGATGGGAAAGAAGGGAGGGGCTAGAGCACACTTTCCAACAAAGCCTTAACGTAAGGAGTTTCTGTCCATTTTCCCATCTGGTGACAAAAATTAGCCAAATCAGTGAGGATTTGAAAAATCAAAAGTTCCCCCTGGAGGCCATTTTGATCCGTTATCTAAGCCATAGTACAGTGGAGTTTTGGGGTCTAGAGCAGAGTCGGTGTTCCTTATGATTTCTCAGTGGTCCCGGGAAGTGAGCAGGAACAGGAAAAGGCATCCCTCAAAATGTTCATGTCCATGGGAAGACGGAGGGCCAGGCGGAAAATTCAGGTGTCCCTGGAAATTTTCCGGGGCCCTGGACAGTGGCAGATGGCTAACACGAGGGTTGGGAATGTCTCCCCAATCCAGGTGGCCTCGGACAGAGACCTATGCACATGTACGAAGGTACCTATGCACACAGGTAGGCCTCTGGAGCGGACATGAGTCGGGGGGGGGGCGGGGAACAAGCTGAGAAGTCAGAGGAGACAGGGCAGGGGCTGCCTACCTCACTTTTGTTGGTCAAGAGGGGGAAGACAGAAAGCAGCTCCCGGTCTGGTTCGGAGAGTTTACCTCTACCCCAGTACAGGGGGAGGTTCAAGAACTCTCCTGGGTTTCATGCCCCATTATGTAAAGACCAGAGGACTAGAAGGAGATGAATTAAAGCCACTGATCAAGGCTTTATTGGAAATACACTCTCTGGCTGAATTCTCCGGTGTGTTAGAGTGTGTCTGGGAGAAATGGCAGCTGGTGCTCTGGTGTACAAACAATTTCAAAAGGCCCAGTTAGGAAGGGGAGGGCTTCGGGGAAGGAAGAGAAGGCCAGAGTCCTTCCTGGATAGGTCAGGAAAAACCTGCTGATTGACAGGAGGCGTGTCTACTGGTGATGTCAGAGTCTGGCTGTCCTCTCCGTTTTGTAGCTGCCCTGATTGCAGCTGCCCTGACTGGTCCCTCTAATTGGACATCCTGGACCCTGATCCAACCTAACAACATTCACTTTAGAATACTTTTAAAAATTGTTAGATGTGGAGTTTTAATTTGTTTTTGAAAGGTATTTTTGCAAGTTGCTAAAGTAACTTAGCAAAAGTTCGTGAAATGGAGAACAATGTAGTTAGGAGGACAGAACTGCAGACTACTCATAAAGTGAGAAATCTTGAGATATCTTTCCAAAGGACATTGATTGTATTTAGACTTGGCTTGAAAAAAATAAATAAAAAACTACACTAAACATATGCATAAGTGCATATGTATATACAATATATATAAAAATCATGAAGAAGCCTATGATATTAATGATTCAAGAATATACACTTAGGCTATGCATGGAGACTAATATTAAGCAAACTAATCAGTGATTTAAAAAATGTTTTCTCTGGGTTTTCAGTATGTAGATATGAATAATATAGAACTTTTCTCTTCAGAATATTAGAACCTAGGAGACAAGGAGGCCAACTAGACACTGTGGTAAATACCTTGATTGGGTAGGTGCTACAGGACACTGCTATTGTGGTTCTAGACCAGAATGAGGTCAGTGAAGACTTCTGTAGACAATAAAACAATAGGTTTCCTTCTTTTGTGTCCTAACAAGTATCATATGACATGGACATAACCTGAAAGGACCCTTGGTAGGCCCTCAATTTTAACTCATAATTCTTTTTGTTTCTCTTTTCTTCTATCACCTTATCCTGTGAAATTTACTTAATAATTAAGGCACTTTAGTTAAGATCTTTAACAGTGACATCCCAGTTAATAAGACCAAATTCTGTGTGTCCATGAGCATGTTACTTCTGCCTCCATGTAGCTTGTACCAGTAATAGGTTAACTATAGCTTATTTACCAGCTTCTCTTCTACACTTAATTGCAAATTCATTATAGCATTGGCACAGTTATGGCAAGGGCATATAACAAGTTTCAATAAAATATAATCAATAAAATTGTTGCAAGAACCAGAGACAAGTTAATACAGGTTCCAAATTAAAGAAAAAAAAAGCCCTCACACTGCCAGTTGAAATGACTAAACAAAGAAGCATTTGCCATGATTTCATACTGCAGGATGAAGGAAGATAAGGGAACATGAGCTCATGAGGGAGTGTGGCCTTACAATGAAGACAGGGATAGCCATATCACAGGCAGATAGCCATGTGCATCTCCTGAAAGAGAGACTGCAGCAGAAGATTCAAAGATTTTAAAAGTTAGCATCTGAGATTCAGAGAAACACTTTCCTTCTTCCCAAAAATTCAGTGTTTTTTCTTCTTGGTTTTCTGCAATAAAAATGACTTTTATAGTTTGAGAAAATGACAGATCAAATATATTCTTTGAGTCACTAAACCGGATCATTGATGAAACTGATTCCCAAAGCAACTTGGCTCTCAGCAAAGGTTGGCTGATGTGATGATTTTATATGCTGTGTATATATTTTTACCAAAGGCATGTAGGGGAGGCCTATCACTTCCAGGTAGTAGTGTTCTTAAGTCAGGGGACATTCTCTCTCCCTTCCATATTATTTCTGTCTGATGGCCAAGTGGTGGAGATAAAGAAAGGATCCAGAGACATTATCTGAAACAAAGATAGAAGCTACATGTAGCACAGTAGAACAACAACATTAAAATAAATTATATCTGTGATGAGCTATGGAACCACCAGGAATCATCTGGTTTAATACAGCTTGGTGTATGCATGCGTGCGCGCGCTCTCGTATATGTGTGTGATGCACATCCAAACCTAATTATAATTAATATAGAAGGTAAAAATGATTCTCCCTAAAAGCCAGTAATATCATCAGGATAGCTAAAAATGCTAATTGAAAGTTTAAAAACTCTTTTCTTTTGAAATTCACAGTTTGTAGCAGAGAAATCAAAGTCAAACTGTGTTTGAGAACATTATCCATATTTATCATTGTATCTTTTTCAAGAACACTCCGTTGTATTCTTTTTATGTTTCAAGACTTTTGGTTACATGCAGCCTTTTATAATCATATTTAATAAGTCTACATATCTGTTTTTCTCTTTTGTACTAGCTCTACTTCAAAATCTTTTGTCATGTTCTTTCTTTTATTTTTTCTTTCTTTTACTTTTTTAAAAATTTTTGTTGTACTACTTCTTCCTCATTTTTCAATCTGATAACTTTTGCTAATATTTTTTCTCCATATTTAATTAGTGCAATAAAAACATAAATATTGGTGAGATTCATTTTTACATATTCCTACATACACAAAATATAACAATATAATTTGGTCAATATAATTTCCCTGTATTTCCCCTTAATACTATATTTTAATAGCACATCCTCTACCAGTTCTATAGTTCTGAATTACTATAGTTCAGTCTAGATACCTTTGCAAAATAAAGAAGAGAGAAAATTTGGCTACTAGGAAGGGAAAGAAAGTGAAGAAAGACTAATAATAGGAACAAAACCAAAAGCACAAACAAATAAATTAAAAATAAAACCCAAACAAATGCACATAAAATTTTACCCCTCTAAAATGAAAGCAAGGCTAAATAACAAATAGATGACCAAAAAAACAACTAAAATGAAAGAGGCATATTATTAGTGCAGTAAGTGTACCTCCCCCACATACACATATGTACAAACACACAGAATGGAACACATAAAAGAAAAAATAGTTTTAATTTTAAAAAGGAAAAAAATAGAAAAGAACTTAATTAAAAACAAAAGGCTTGTTTATACAGAGGCGGTCCAGATGAGGTTGATGTACTCCCAAAACAGGACTGATTCAGAGTTCTAAATGGGAAACTCCTGTGGTTGGGGTTTAGCCTTAAATTTACTTTTCAACTTTGTCAGAAGGCATTTGAAATTATATCTGTTTTTTTCCTTTTGCTAGTCAGATGCCAATCTCTGCTGGACATCTGGGTCTCAGGAACCTCCTGAAAATTTTACTCTTAGAGTAAGAGATCTAACCTTCCATTGATTTCACATAGTCCACATCCATTGATATGAATTTCCTAATATCAGACTTGAAGTGCAGACACAAGTGACTGACCAGTTTCTGGCCTCTTCCCAGCTGCTTGTATGGGCCAGTAGCAACAAAGAAAACTCCATTCTATCTCCCCTCAGTATCTCCAGCCTGGATCTCCCTGGGTATAATTCTCTTTGCACCAGTTTTAGTCACATTGGTCCAGGCACACTCTGAACTCCACACAGGTGACTTCTAGGTCAAGCTGGCAATTGTAAAGAAATCAAAGGAGACAAAAAGGCAACATGCAGAGGCAAAATAAAAAGCTGCTTGTCTGAGCTGCCAGCTTTATTTACATCAATAGCTTACCTTAGGTCATTGGCATCATTAGTACATTATTGTTCATTGTATTATTAGGCAGGTTACAGAGTCAGCAACATTATGCAGCTGATTGCTCAGTTACATACTAAATTGCAATGTGCAATGTAAGGAGCTTTATGTAGCTTTCAAGAAAGTCCATTGTTTAAAGTTACTGTTACGTGGACAGGTTTAGGAGCAGCAGAATTTAGTGAAACATTGTGGTTGTCTAACAAGAGAGTTCCTTTATTCTTAGGAGCTGAGCGGCTGAGATCAAGGTTGAGACTGATAGGACTCTACCAGAGAGCCTCCTCATGGAGGGCATTACCACAGCAGCTAGGCATCCTGCACCTTTGCATAGAAACTTTCCTAGACACCAAGCACATATTAGTTATCCTACTAGTTCCTGGGAGAAAACTGCAGAACGTTCCAACTGTGGAAAACAAGGCACCTGTTATTCCCCAGGAGTTTGCTCACCAGAGGAAATTCACTGTCTTGTACAATTCCACAGCCAGAACCCTTACAGGCAATGACTTTTATGAGCTCTCAATCTCTGGCCTCTGAAAGCTGAGAAATGGCCATTTGCAAACAGATGGCTTCTGCCATAACTTTTATTTTGCCAGCGGAGAGATTATAATCACTTTTCAATCATCAACTTGTGCCACCTTCTCTTGATAAGTTAAGATAAGCCTCTTATTCCACAGATTTTCCAAAGGCAAATCACCATGCATTTCCCTCTTATGCTTGCGTTATCCCTCCCCTCTAAGTGGGCTGGGATAACATATTATTTATTGTTTTATGATCAGAGCTTCTGAATTTCTGTGCTTCTATGATTATTTTACTATTCAATATTGAATTTCAGTGGATTTCCTTGGTCATCTACTAGGTGAGAAACAATATTCCTGTTGCTTGACGATTGAGCTGAATAGCAATTGGAGAGTGTACCCTTCCTCTAATCTGCCATCATTTATCTCCTCTTTGGTAGTTATTATTTTAAATATTATGCTTCTTTCTTCTTCTTGAATTTCTATCATGTGTACATTACACCTTTTGAAGCTGTCCCATAGTTCTTAGACATTTTGTTCTATTGTTCTAATCTTTTTTTCTCTCTTTACTTTTCATTTTGGGAGGTTTTTATTGAGATATCCTCAAGTGCAGAGATTCTTTCCTCAGCCGTGGTCGGTCTACTAATAAGCCCATCAAATTTGTCATTTCTGTTACAGTATCTTTTATTTCTAGCATTTCATTTTGGTACTGTCTTAGAATTCTCTTCTCTGATAACCTTGCCCATTTATTCTTGCATAGTCTACTTCATCCACTATAGCCTTTAGTATATTAATAATAATTGATTTACATTCCAAGTCTGATTCCAAGACTACCATGTATGAGTGTGGTATGATGCTTGCTCTTTCTCTTCAAACTGTACTTTTTGTCCTTTGTCTTTTAATTTTTTATTGGTAGGTAGACATGATGTACTATGTAAAAGGAAGAGTTGTAAAGAGGCCTTTAGTAATGTGGTAGTGTGGTGCAGGGGGAGAGAACTGTTCTATATTCTTATGATTAGGTATCAGTACTTTAGTGAGATTCTGCCCCTGTATAGTGAACATTACCGTGCTCCTCACTAGCTCCTTTTCCCCAGGTGAGACAGAATAGTTAGAATGTGTTAAGGTAGACATTTCTCTTCTACGTGGATATTTAGAGCCAGCTGGGGTTGGGTGTTCTCTTTTCCTCAGGTCAGTTAAGATATGATCGAAACCTGGCAGGTTGGAACCTTTTAAAATAGTTTCTGCTGAGGTCAGACCCTGCCAAGAAAGAGAACTACTGAATCACAAGAAAAAGTATCTGTTCCTCTGTATGTACATTAAATTTATCAATATTGGACCTTTTTTCATATGTATATCCTGAATCACATAGAAAGTATCCAGATGTACATTAAATTCATTAATCCTCAAGGTATTGGGGTTCTAGGAGCCAGGGGTGATTATTTCATCTTTGGTATCTTTGAGAGCCCAACCATCTTCTACCCCTTGCCAAGACACACACACACACACACACACACACATATACACACACACAAGTAGTATGTGAATAGTTATTTTTATATGAGTGGGGTTTTTTTACTATAAATATTTGAGCTCAAAAGAGTAAAACTTCACTTCCCATTCAAAGAGGTGGGCTCTATCTCTATGAATGAGGACATTTCAGGACAGTTATATGATGTAATTTTTCTTTATGTTTCATGATAACCTGGGTACACTCTTGGGGATCATCTTCAGATTGTGAAAATTTTCTGTAGCTCTGGGACCTATTGATTCCTACATAATATAATCTTCAGAGATTCACGTTCCTCTCCTGAGCTATAACTTAGGGCCATAAAGTATTCATGGAATAGTGGATAGACAGTTAAGGGTTGTAAGGTGGCCAGGGAGACTTTTCCATGCCTACAGAATAAATTTGTGAGAAATTCTTCCCTCACGCAGGAGCTCTCTGTATCAAGGCTGTTTGGAGCCAGTGAAGGCATAGTGGAAAATACACTAACCTTGGGGTCAGATTTGGTTATGACTTGCTCTCCATTGTTTACTTTTAGAAGAATTTGAATTTCAGTGTTCTTATCTGAAAACTGGAATTCATTGCCACAATCTTACAGGGACTTAGGAAAATTAATTAGGAGTGCATAAAATTGCATTATAAAAATAAAGCAATTCAAAAATAGTATTATTTAAGGTTACCATTATTTATGAATGAGTATAAAGAAGTCAGAATGGGCAACTACCCAAAAAAACCTTCTATGGGTAGGAACCAACTCTTCTCACTTGCAGATGTAGAAAGTTGGTAAGTTCACTTAAAATCATTGTGCCTCAGTTTCTTAATGAATATGGAAATGAACTCTACCCTCTCAGAGAATCATGGTAAGGACTAGAAGAGTAAATGTATGCTAAGCATTCAGTACAATGCCTGAACATTTGTTTTTAGCATAACTATTGTTTTCTATTTGTTTTGTAATTACAGTCCATGCAAAAGAGAATCCTCAGGACCTTCTCCAATCCTGAGACTTTTCTTCAGTGGAATTCTGGCCTTCCCCATGGCATGTGCTTCTTTTCTTGGCAAACACATCAAAAATGGTACTAAACAGTTATTATTGTAACTATTACAGCTATAGTCTTATTATTTTAAATGTGGATAAACCTTACAAGCTTAAATCAAAGCACCATGTCCATTCAGATGTATTAAAGTTGATGAACTGTGTGATAAAATCACACATTATGAATCTAAACATTATGAGAGACATAAAGGGTGAACGTTACATAGCCTCAAATTCTAAGGAGGAATCTCTCATTATGTCCTTGAAATAATCTTTTCATCAGCACTTAGACCCCAATATGATGGTGAACTCCTTAACAAGCCAATTTATTTCACTGAATTTTTTTTTCTTTCAATATTACAGCAAAATCTAGGTTTGTATCAGTTCCATGCCCTTTTACTGGTTATTCACCATGGAAAAGCACACAATAAAAATATAGGGAAGCTTTTCAGGTATTTAAAGTCAACTGTCATGTCTTTCTTGTATAAATAAAATACCCCATGGGAGCTCTGACAGCAGAAGTGTTTGAAGGACTGGCTCTGGAATGGAACCTGAGTTTTAATTTTATAACAGACTCATTCCAACTGTATGATCAAGTCATTAAAGCTCTTGGTGTTTTAACTTATGCTCTTACCTAACAAGGTTGTTTGAAACTTAAGAAAAGAAACTACTGAACTGAACAATTTAAAAAAGAAATCACAGGAACTTGCTAATGTTCAATCAATTTTAACTGTTATTTACATTAAGTTTTTTACAAATGGGGTGATTTATCACTGCTTTACTAATTTATAATCTACCTTTGAGAGTACTTAGTTTATTAGTGTTGCTTTCAAGGTATATTTTCTAAAAGGACACATTATTATTTAACAGTTAAATAATTGTTTATTATTTACTAAATCCCTGAATGTCTAAATAGTTGAAATGGTAATATGGCAGTGTTATCACGTGAAAGATTTAAATGTGAGAGAGAGAACCAAAAAAAACAAGCACTGAACACAAAGTCTTGAAGTCCTGGTTGGAGTCCATTCTCCAGGCAAGCTGACTGGAAAGGTATTTCTCATTTCAACACATCTCACTATTTTATTTGGATGACAATGCAGGCAATTTTACTCTAGTTGCTCCCTCTGAGCTACCAATGACTGAAACATGAGAGATTGCCAAAGGGATCTGAAGTCAACGATCTAGGGGGAACTGGTAAGTGCAATCTTGATAATACATGCCCTTGACACCTTCCTACACAAACACAAATCTGTTTCTTTGGCTGGAACATTCTGCTCTCTTGGGAACCAGAGCATGTGGCTTGGGTTTCCTTTCACGGTACTACAGAAATTGCACCATGTTCCCTGTGGATAATGTGTTTGTTTTTCCCTCACTTCTTTGACATCTTTTGCCTCTTATTCACATGTTGCAAGCTACTAGATTTTGCGTTCTTTGAAAATAACTCTTGGATTAGACTTAGAAATTAAGAGAATCACAGACTTTATGTCTAAGACAGGTTTTCATGTAAAAATTAGTTTTGATAAACTCACTGCATAAACACAGGGAAGTAGAAGTCCTGCTACTCTGTTTTTGCGACGCTCCATTTTGTCAGTTTGGTTTCCCCATTCTAATAGACGCAAGTGTTACTCCTTGTGGTTTAATTTGCATTTGCCTTGACTAATGATTTGAGTATCCTCTCAAGCATTTATCTGCCATTTGTATATCTTTTTTGATTAAGTGCTCCAATTATTTGCCCATTTACTTGAAGGGAAGAAAGTGATTTTTTTTTTTTTTTGAGTTTTGATAATTTTTTTAAAAAATATTTTGGATATTCTTTGTTGTATGCCAAAGTTGTAAATATTTTTTGACTAATTCTCTTATACTTCTCCTGTGACTCTCACAGATGACTTTCAATTTTTAAAACTTAATATTGAATCAATTTTAGACTTAAATTTTCAAAAATAGTAGAGCTCCCATATATCTAGTACTCAGCACCCTTAATTGTAACATTTCGTATAATTTAAGTTCTTTTATTAGTCAGGAAATTAGCATTGCTACAATTATTAATAATTAAAAACCTTATTTTGACATCATCATTTTTCCATCTAATTTTTTTTTGTTTTGTTTTGTCTTGTTTTGTTCTTTTTGTGCCATAATCTTTCCCAGGATTTCCCATTGTATCTAATTGTTTCAGACAAAAAATTTTAATTTTCATAGAATTCAATTTATGAAAACTTCTTTAAAATGCATAGATTGAATTTTTGGTATATAAGAAATCTTTGTAAAAACTCAGATCACAAAGATATTGTTTCATTTGTTTCCAGAGATATCATACGGTCAGATTTTTCACTGAAATTCATGATCTATGTTAAGTATATTTTTATGTCAGGCATTAGATATAGGCCTAATATCGTTGTGTATTGTTGTTTTTATGTTTTGCTTTTCTACAACAATGTTCAAACAATCCAGAATTAATGCTGAAAAGAGTTCTCCATTTACTTGCCTTTGCATAATATGTCAAAAATCATTGACTCCACATTTATAGGTCTGTTCCTGGGTTCTCCATTCTGTTCTATTGAGTTCTAAGTCTCTGCCTTCACCAGTATCACATGATCTTGATTAATCAACATCAATCAACATATTTTAAAATCTGGTCACATGAGCTTTCCAACTTTGTTTCTCAAAGTTGTTTTCTATTTTAAGTCTTTTGATTTTAATATTAACTTTAGAATCAACTTAATATCTGAAAAAAAGTAGGGTTGTGATTGCTTTGACTAGGTAAATTTGTTTGGGAAGAACTCATTTCTTAACAACATTGGGTCATCCAACCCATAAATAGTTTGTTTCTCCATTTATGTATGTTTTCTTTGATTGCATTCAGAAACATATTTTATTTTCAAAACACCAATCCTACATATAATTCATTAGATTTTACACTGTATATTTTGTGATATTATAAATGGCACTATTTGTTTGAATTTTAATTTCTATTTTTTGTTTGCTAATGTATGGAAATTCAGCTTGATATTTATATTAATTTTGCATCCTATGACCTTATCAAATTTAGTCATTAGCTCTTATAGATCCTTAGAGATTTACTATGTAGATAAATGTTGTTTGTGAATATAAATAGAAACAAATAGTTGTTCTTCCTGCCTTTTGGTTTTCTTCTTTGTTATTGATTAGGATTCCTGGCATGATATTAAATGTTTCTTGAAACATGGAGTCCCTCACATTTTTTGATGATAAAGACCCCTTTGTCAGGTTCTTGAGTCAAAAAAATGGGTTAATTATTGGAATTTCAGCACCCTGAGTATCCAACACTATTCTATAATTTTAGTTCACCTTGAACTCAAAATCACAAAAGTAAAGCTGGGAAAGACATAAAAAATTTGCATTGTATTTTTTTCTCTTATTCTCATTCTGCCTTTTTTTGTTTATTTTTTGGAGTTCATAGGAAAACAATTTATATTATTTTGTCTAAAGTTTTCATTGCAATCTGTGAGGCATATTGACTATTGTGACTTTAATACAATTTGGCTGAAATGAAAAGTACCAGATTATAGTCAGGGATTTTATTGTCTTCATATTTTTATGTAGATCTGCCCCTAAAAAGAAAGGTAGATTGTTAAAACATGAAACCAACACATCCATCAGAGATCTTCTTGTTTGACATCAGTGTGTACACTTGGAAGTACTGTCATCTGTTTTAAAACTCAATATTCTACCAAAAATGAGGAATCGCTCAGTGGTGACAGAGTTTGTCCTGCTGGGCATCCCAAACACAGATGGTCTGGAGACCATGCTCTTCATCCTGTTTTTGTCCTTTTACATCTTCACCCTCACTGGGAACCTGCTAATCTTGCTGGCAATAATCTCCTCCGCTCGGCTTCACACCCCCATGTACTTCTTCCTTTGCAAACTGTCTATTTTTGACATATTTTTCCCTTCTGTGAGTTCTCCCAAGATGCTGTTCTACCTGTCAGGGAATAGCCGAGCCATCTCCTATGCGGGTTGCGTGTCCCAGCTCTTCTTCTACCATTTTCTGGGCTGCACTGAGTGTTTCCTGTACACAGTGATGGCCTACGACCGCTTTGTTGCCATATGTTTCCCTCTACACTACACCATAATCATGAGCTACAGAGTGTGTGCCATCTTGGCTGCAGGGACCTCATTTTTTGGCTGCATTCAGGCCACCTTTCTGACCACTCTCACCTTCCAGCTGCCCTACTGTGGCCCCAATAATGTGGACTATTACTTCTGTGACATCCCAGTGATACTGAAGCTGGCTTGTGCAGACACCTCAGCCCTGGAGATGGTGGGGTTCATCAGCGTCGGCCTCATGCCCCTCAGCTGCTTCCTTCTCATCCTCACCTCCTACAGCTGCATCGTCTGCTCCATTCTTCAAATTCGATCTACAGAGGGCCGCCGCCGTGCCTTCTCCACCTGCAGTGCCCACCTCACTGCCATCCTCCTCTCCTTCATGCCAGTGGTCCTCATCTACCTGCAGCCCACTCCCAACCCCAGACTTAATGTGAGTGTTCAGGTCCTGAACAACCTGGTCACTCCCATGCTGAATCCTTTGATATATAGCCTGAGAAACAAGGAAGTGAAATATTCTCTGAGGAAGGTGCTACAGCAGGTGGCCTTCTTTCCTGAGAAGTAAAAGAGGATGAGTAACTACCATTCTAATGGTATCACAGTGTCTACAAAAGGCATTTCCTTTTGGGCAATGTAGAATGCAGTTATTATCACTGCCTCCTTTTACAGATGAAGCTGGACTTAGAGACATAGAGACAATACTCAAGGTCATGTAACTAATAAATAGTGTTCCACCCTAGAAAGGAATATCTTTTCCCAGTTGGCAAAGCACCTTAAACTTTCTTTTCATTTCCTCTCTTATTTGTTTTGTTTTGGTATCAGGGATTGAACTCTGGGGTACTGGACCACCAAGCCACATCCCCAGCCCTACTTTGTGTTTTGTGTAGAGACAGGGTCTCACTGAGTTGCTTAGCACCTCGCCATTGCTGAGGCTGTCTTTGAACTCGCGATTCTCCTGTCTCAGCCTCCCTAAGTGCTGGGATTACGAGTGTGTGCCACTGAGCCTGGCCCCTCTCTTGTTATTTTGTTCCTACATGCTGTTTCTATTTTTATACTCCATACTCTAGCACCTCTTCTGTGGGGGACATATGCAAGGGCATGCCACAAAATGGCGCCGAGCTACCAGCTCAGGCCTGACCACGCTGCCCTGGGAGAGCCATCACCTCACCCTTATTGGCTGACCTCTGCTTCCATGTTCGTGGACAAGACATGGACAATGAATACTCTCCTATCTAAGTGCCTCTGTACATCCCACTTCCGCATTCTTAGCTTAGTAACAGGACACCTACCCCCTCCTCTATATAAGCCTGTATCTCTCCTCAATAAATCAGTTCCTGCTTAAGACAGAAGTCTCCGGCTCAGGGTGGTAATTGCGTGCCAGATGACTTTACCATTCTCAGCCGTGGTGTCGGGGACTCCCGGGGATCCCCTCCTCCCCACTGGCTGAGGGGGGAGACTGATACCTGGCTGGGAGGACCCCGACATCTTCATTCTCATCACATGATTGTTCAATTATTTCCTCAAATGTCTCATCTGATAGTTTACGAGTTGCTCAAAAAATGGGAGAGTTTCAAGCACATGATTTCAAATGGCATTCTGTGATTTCTGAAACACTAAGAAGTCAGCCAAAGGAAAAGGACTTTGGGTGGGCCCGATGTTGGGTCTCTTATGCATCAATCAGGGCACCATTGGCTTTATCACCTACAAATCCTTTCTGTAATAGTAAACAAAAGAGAATATTGTCTGTATAACCTGTCAAAAAACATGTTACTGTCCTGTATAACTAAAAAGAATGAATAAAAAATTTTTAAAAAGAGAGAATGTAGATAGAGTAGATAAAGTCTGTGAAGAGATACTGATTCTGTTGTTTTTCAATAGAAAATTTGAAATTATTAAATTTCAATTATTAAATTTATTTAATAATTTTTTAAAAAATTACTAGGAAATTTGAATTGGGTTTTGTAACACTCAGCCGAAGTACAAGCTGCTATGGCAATGTGGTTTTGGAGACTCTTCCTACTCAAAGGCTTTGGCTTCAATGCCCTCACCTGGCCTGCCTTTCTTCTTTTTCCCAGGGGGCTTGGCATGAGAAATATGCTATCATAGTCCAGAGGGCAATGTTATGGAAAGAAAAAACTGTGAGTAGGGGGTGATAGGAAAAGAAGGTGTGAGGAGAAGGAAAGAAGTGATGAGAAAAAGTAGGGAATGATGGGCAAAAAAAAAGGAGATGACAGGAAGGAACAGAATTAGAGGGAAGTATTTTCTTCTTTTGGTTCTTTTCTGAATCAAGGATCAGTCAAGGAATCTGCCATACTGAATCAGCCACAGCATGGATTTTGACCCTCTTCTCAGTGAACCAATGCATGTATTAAAGGGGAGAACACTCTTCTGCTCAGTTTCCTAAAGTTCTTTGCCATTTACTTTCTCTCCTTGGAATATTCTTTTCAGAGTCTTCAACTGGACAAATTCATTCTCATTAGAGACTCAATTCAAATATCATTTTCTGTGTAAAACTTTATCTTGAGCAGGATCAGATTCCCACTTTTTCTATGTTTTGGAAGAGCCTTAACAAAGTCTCATCATTAATCACTGCATGTGTCAGAATGCATGTCAGGAAAGCATTTTCCAAGAGGAAAGTGAGGCAAGCTCAGGGAGGATAAGGGAAAAAAAAATAGGGTTACTTGGGAACTGATAGTAGAGAATTGACTTCCTTGGTTCAACAGATAAATATCTGAATCTCAGATAACATTTTGTTGTGGTCAATGAAGCAAAACCTTGGTTTTCTCCAATCTGTCAGTTGTTTTGCACCTACGAAGCATCTTCAGAGTAAGAGCATATTCTTCTTGTACCCTCTTAAATGAAGCTTCAATGATAGTCAATTCGTTCTCTTTACAAGGGCTTTATTAAATAGAGAAAACATGGCAATAGTCATTTTTTATTCATTCAATAAATCAATATTCATGGTGTCCTCTCTTTTTTTTTTCAGTTCAACTTTTAAAGCAGAAACTGATTTTTATAAATCCAGTAAACTAACAATTCCATTTTTCACAGTTTAGGTTGCCATCTTCAAATAGTGCAATTACCAGTTTATGCTTTCACATACCCAGTAACCTGTCTGCCCCGCCGCCTTTAGTGATTTGTGAATAAAGGTCGTGCAGAAACAAAGTTGTCCTGAATGGATCGCAGTTTACAGAAACACAGTTTTTGTTGTAAAATTGTCTGCTCAGTTTATTTTTCTTTTTACATCACCCCATCGAACATACCTAGAGACCCTCGTTTTTGGTTCCTTGTATATAAGAGGACTGTAGAGCTACGCAAGTTTTGCATCTGTGTCCTATTTGTTCCTGTCTCCTTTTGATAAAGTTTAGTTATGTAAATGATTTTACCATTGAAACAAATGCGACATTGAGAGGTCATGAGACCGGTTTCCTACCCTTGAAGCAGAATCACTGAGGAACCCATTTATCTCCAAATCTGAGTCCTGGGCAGGACTTTTGCCCTCATTCTGTGATGATCTCTTTCTGGACTTAGAGATCTCCAGCATAGCAGGTCTCATTCCTACAGTGAACAGTTCTGAGCACTTCCATCTAGGCCTCATTTGCAGCTTAAATTCTTCATCTAATTTTATTTATTTATTTATTTGTTCTATTTAGGTTTACATGATAGCAGAGTGCATTTTGATTCATTCTACACAGATGGAGGATAACATTTCATTTCTCTGGTTGTATGTGATACAGAATCACAACATACATGCAGTCATACATAAAGCTAGGGCTATGATGTCCATCATATTCCACCACCTTTACTGTCCCCAAGCCCCCTCTCCGCTTCCACCCCTGTGAACAGGGTTCCTCCATTGTTCCCATGTCCTCCCCGCTATTATGGATCAGCATCCATTTATCAATGGGTACATTTGGCATTTGGTTTTCTGAGATGGGCTTATTTCACTTAGCATGATATTCTCCAACTCCATCCATATACCTGCAAATGCCATAATTTGATTCTCTCTTATTGCTGAGTAATATTCCATTGTATATATATACCATAGTTTCTTTATTCATTCATCAGTTGAAGGACATCTAGGTTGGTTCCACACTTTAGCTATTGTGAATTGAGCTGTTATAAACATTGATGTGGCTGCACCATTATAGTATTGCTGTTTTTAAGTCTTCTGGGTATAGACCAAGGAGTGGGATAGCTGGGTCAAATGGTAGTTCTATTCCAAGTTTTATAAGCAATTTCCATACAACTTTCCAGATTGATTGTACCTTTTTCCCCATAACCTCACCAACACTTATTGTTGTTTGTATTCTTGATAATTGCCATTCTGACTAGTGTGAGATGAAATCTTAGGGTAGTTTTGATTTGCATTTCTCTAATTGCTAGAGATATTGAACATTTTTCATATGTCTGTTGATTGTATATCTTCTGCTGTGAAGTTTCTGTTCAGCTCCTTGGCCCATTTATTGATTGAGTTGTTAGTTTTTTTGGTGTTAAGTTTTTTGAGTTCTTTATATATCCTGGAGATTAGTGCTCTATCGGATGTGTGTGTGGCAAAGATTTGTTCCCAGAATGTCGGCTCCCTGTTCACTTCATTGATTATTTCTTTTGCTGAGAAGAAGCTTTTTAGTTTGAATCCATCCTATTTGTTGATTCTTGATTTTACTTCTTGTGCTATAGGAGTCTTGTTAAGGAAGTATGGTCCTAATCTGACATGATGAAGATTTGGGCCTATTTTTTCTTCTATTAGGTGTTGGGTCTCTGGTCGGATTCCCAGGTCCTTGATCCACTTTAAGTTGAATTTTGTGCATGGTGAGAGATAGGGGTTTAGTTTCATTTTGCTGCATATGGATTTCCAGTTTTCCCAGCACCATTTGTTGAAGTGGATATCTTTTCTCCAGTGTACATGTTTGGCTCCTTTGCCTAGTATAAGGTAACTGTATGTAAGTGGGTTCATCTCTGTGTCTTCTATTCTATACCATTGGTCTACATGTCTATTTTGGTGCCAGTGCCATGCCATTTTTGTTGCTATAGCTATAGCTTTGTAGTATAATTTAAGGTCTGGTATTGTGATGCCTCTTGCTTCACTTTTCTTGCTAAGGATTGCTTTGGCTATTCTGAGTCTCTTATTCTTCCAAATGAATTTCATAATTGCCTTTTCTATTTTTATAAGGAATGACTTTGGGATTTTAATTGGAATCGCATTGAATCTATACAGCACTTTGGGTAGTATGACCATTTGACAATATTAATTCTGCCTATCCAGGAGCATGGGAGATTTTTTCATTTTCTAAAGTCTTCTTCAATTTCCTTCCTCAGTGTCTTGTAGTTTGCATTGTAGAGGTCTTCACCTCTTTTGTTAAATTGATTCCCAAGTATTTTATTTTTTTGAGGCTATTGCAAATGGGATAGTTTTCCTAATTTCTCTTTCAGAGGGTTTATCACTGATGTATAGAAATGCAATTGACTTATGGGTGTTGATCTTATATCCTGCTACTTTGCTGAAATCATTTATTAATTCTAAAAGTTTTCTGGTAGAATTTTTTGGATCCTCTAAGTATAGAATCATGTCATCTACAAATAATGATAGTTTGAGTTCTTCTTTTCCTATTCGTATCACTTTCATATCTTTCATCTGTCTAATTGCTCTGGCTACAGTTTCAAGGACTATGTTGAATAGCAGTGGTAGAAGAGGGCATCCCTGTCTAGTTCCCGTTTTTAGAAGGAATGCTTCCAATTTTTGTCCATTTTGGATGATGCTTGCCTTGTGTTTAGCATAGATAGCTTTTACAATGTTGACATGTGTTCCTATTATCCCAAGTTTTTCTAGTGTTTTGAACATGGAAGGGTGCTATATTTTGTCAAATGCCTTCTCTGAATCAATTGATAAAATCATGACTCTTATCTTTAAATCTATTGATGTGATGTATTACATTTATTGATTTCCGTATGTTGAACACACATTGCATCCATGGAATGAATCCCACTTGATCATGGTGCACCATTTTTTTAATATATTTTTGTATGCAACTTGCCAGAATTTTATTGAGAGATTTGCATCTATGTTCATCAGAGATATTGGTCTGAAGTTTTCTTTCTTTGATGTGTCTGTCTGGTTTTGGAATCAGGGTGATACTTGCCTCATAGAATGAGTTTGGAAGAGTTCCCTCCTTTTCTATTTCATGAAATAGTTTGAGGAGAATTGGTATTAATTCTTCTTTGAAGGTCTTGTAGAACTCAGCTGAGAATCTGTCTGGACCTGGGCTTTTCTTGGTTGGCAGGCTCTTGATGGCATCTTCTATTTCCTTGCTTGAAATTAATCTGTTTAAGTTGTAGATGTCCTCTTGGTTCAGTTTGGGTAGATCTTATGCCTTTAGAAATTTGTCGGTATCTTCAGGGTTTTCTATTTTACTGGAGTATAAATTTTCAAAATAGTTTCTAATTATTCTCTGTATTTCAGTAGTGTCTGTTGTGATATTAAGAATTTTTCATTAAGAATTTTCATTAAGAATTTTAGTAATTTGGGTTTTCTCCCTCCTTCTTTTTATTAGAGTGGCTAAGGGTTTGTCAATTTTGTTTATTTTTCAAAGAACCAGCTTTTTGTTTTGTCAATTTTTTGAATTGTTTCTTTTGTTTCAAATTCATTGATTTCAGCCCTTATTTTAATTATTTCCTGTCTTCTACTTATCTTGGTGTTGATTTGTTCTTCCTTTTCTAAGGCTTTGAGATGAAGAGTCAGTTTATTTATTTGTTGACTTTCATTTCTTCTAATAAATGAGTTTAACGCAATGAACTTTCCTCTTATTACTGCCTTCATGGTATCCCAGAGAATTTGATATATTGTATCAGAGTTTTCATTTGTCTCTAAGAATTTTTTTATCTCTTCCCTGATTTCTTCTGTTATCCATGCATCATTCAATAGCATATTATTTAGTTTCCAGGTGTTGGAGTAATTTCTATTTTTTAATCTGTCAGTGATTTCTAATTTTATTCCATTGTGGTCAAATAGGATGCAGGCTAGTATCTCTATTTTTTTGTATTTGCTAAGACTGGCTTTGTGACATAAAGTCACAGTCCTTTTCTATTTTGGAAAAAGATCCATGTGCTGCTGAGAAAAAAGTGTATTAGCTCATTGATGGATGGAACACTCTATATATGTCTGTTAAGTCTAAATTATTGATAGTTTCATTGAGATATATGGTTTCTTTATTTAGTTTTTGTTTGGAAGATCTATCCAACAGTGAGAGAGCTGTGTTAAAGTCTCCAAGTATTATTGTGTTGTGGTCTATTTGATTCTTGTATTTGAGAAAGAGTTTCTTGACATGCATAGAAGCCCCATTATTTGGGGCATGGATATTTATGATTATTATGTCTTGTTGATGTATGATTCCCTTAAGAAGTATGAAATTACCTTTTTTATCTCTTTTCACCGTCTTTGGTTTGTAGTCCACTTTATTTGATATGAGGATGGAAACTCCTGCTTGTTTGCAGGGACCATGTGAGTGAAACGTTTTTTCCCACCCTTTCACTTTCAGTCTGTGGATGTTTTTTCCTGTGAGATGAGTCTCTTGAAGACAGCATATTGTTGGGTCTTTTTTTTTAAATCCAGTCTGTCAGTCAATGTCTTTTAATTGGTGCATTTAGGCCATTCACATTCAGGGTTATTATTGAAATATGATTTGTAATCCTGGTCATTTTGGTTTACACCTTGACTTGTTTTCTCTTTTCAATGGTCTTTCCTTTAGTGGAGTTCCTCTCTTCGAAAATTTTCATTGTTGGTTATCATTTCCTCCTCATGGAATATTTTGCCAAGAATGCTGTGTAGTGCAGGCTTTCTTGCTGTAAATTCTTTTAACTTTTGTTTATCATAAAAGGTTTTTATTTCATCATCAAATCTGAAGCTCAGTTTTGCTGGATATAGAATTCTTGGTTGGCACCCATTTTCGTTCAGAGCTTGGTATATGTTGTTCCATGATCTCCTGGCTTTTAGGCTCTGGATTGATAAATCTGCTGAGATCTGAATTGGTCTCCCGTTATATGTAATCTGGTTCCTCTCTCTTGCAGCCTTTAAAATTCTATACTTATTCTGTATGTTGGGCATTTTCATTATAATGTGCCTTGGTGTAGATCTGTTGAAATTTTGTACATTTGGTGTTCTGTAAGCCTCTTGTATTTGATTTTCCAATTCATTTTTCATATTTGGGAAATTTTCTGATATTATTTCATTGAAGAGATTGTGCATTTCTTTGGTTTGAAATTCTGCACCTTCTCCTATCCCAATAAATCTTAGATTTGATCTTTTGATGCTGTCCTATATTTCTTGTAAGTTCTGTTCATGATTTCTTACCATCTTCACTGTATGGTCAAGTTTATTTTCAAGACTATATATTTTGTCTTCATTATCCAAGGTTCTGTCTTCCAGGTGATCTAGTCTGCTGGTGATGCTTTCTATTGAGTTTTTTATTTGGTTTTTTGTTTCCTTCATTTCAAGAATTTCTGATTGTTTTTTTTTTTAATATCTAGCTCCTTCTTAAAGCAATCTTTTGCTACTTGTAATTGCTCTCTTATCTCTTTGTTAGAAAGATCAATGATTGCCTTTATTTGCTATTTCTTTGTTGGATTGATCAATTTTTGCCTGTATTTTCTCACTTATGTCATTCTTAAATTCACAGATCATTTTAATTATGTACATTCTGAATTCGTTCTCTGAAATTTCATCAACTGTGTTGTGAATGGATTCTGTTACTGTGGTATCACAGTTTATTTGGGGCACTTTCTTTCCTTGTTTTTTCATGTTGATTGTGTATTTTCCTTTCTTGCAATACCAATCTGAAATATTGTGCCTTCTATCCTATAATCTTGTATTTACACTCCAGATTACCTGTATCTCACCTTGGAGCTACTTCTGGTCCCCCAGTTTCCCCAGATGGACACTACTGCCACTAAAGTTGGTGGCAGAGGTAGTGGACGTACCTCAATAGGGCAGTGGTAGTGACCTTGGCTGGCATCCTGTGACGGTCCCTGAGAGCTGTTTTGGGCCCTCTATTGCACTTCTGCCGGTGAACAGGAACTCTGCAGCAGAACTGGGGGTGGGCCCAGGCCTCAATTAGGCAGGGTCATAAGCAGGAGATTCTGTGTGAGACCCTTACCATGCGTGTGGACTCCCCTGTGGCTGGTGGCTAGCAGTCTTTAGTCTCCCCCTGGCTGGACACCTGTGGAGTTTCCTGAGGGTGATTTTGGGCCCTCTGCCACTGTGCACCACAGGAAATCAGTTGTGGAACTGGGGAGGGCCCAGGCCTCACTTGAGTGGGGCTTCCTCAGGCAGGGGTCTCTGCGGCAACTCTTACTGTGGGTGTGGGCTCCCCTGTGTCTGGTGGCTAGCAGTCTCTGGTCTCCCCTTGGCTGGACACCCATGGAGTTTCCTGAGGGTGGTTTTTGACCCTCTGAGGCTTCTGCCAGTCCGCAGGAACTCTGGAGCAGAACTGGGCTCATGGTGCCCTCTCTTAAGACAAGTACAGGACAGTGACATGTTCAGAGAAATAGAGTGAGCAAAGTGTAGTACATGACTGATGTAGACATTCAACAGATACTGAGGATACCATGGCCCTTTCTATTCCCTATGCCTAGTTCCCTAAAGTTTAGCTCAAAAGAGAATATGTGTTCAGGTGAGGAAAGCTTCATTAAGGAAACTTTAGTGAAGTTTCCTTTAATGAAGTCAGAGGAGAAATTCATCTAACTTTTTTCTCTCTCACTTACAGGTTGTGAGGCTCCTCAGTAATATAGAGATGATAATACTTGTCTTGCTGTTGTAAAGATTAAATAACACAAAAGCAAAATACACATTCATCATATTGTAGACACTCCAAAAATTTAATAATTATGACATTTTGGCTGTTTTTTCAATGTTTTCATGGCTTGCACCTTCATGTCTCTGAAAAAAAATTTATAATGATATGGAAAATTCTTATTTTGTGATAATTAAAATGGGTAAACACTATAAAATCGGAGCTTTTTTTTTTTTTTTACAGGGCATGGAATCCAGAGGCACTTTACCACTGAGCCATATGCCCAACCTTTTTATTTTTTATTTTGAGAAAGAGTCTTGCTAAGTTGCTTACAGCCTTGCAAATTTGCTGAGGCTGGTCTCAAATTTGTGATCCTCTTGCCTTAGCCACCTGAGCCTCTGGGATTACAGGTGTGCACCCAGCAGCATGTCTCCAAGATTTTAATGCTCAAATGCCACAGTCACAAATGCAATTTCCATGATTATAGTATTAAAATATTACCATTCACTTCATCAAGCTTTTTCCACTTATCATACTATATATTTTGATTCATAACACAGGCCACTAATAGGCAATATGTTGTGTATTTCATATTGCATGTTGACTGTATCCTTAACTAAAACATAAACTCTGCAGATGTTTTTCCACTTTTGTCTATTACTGTATCTCACATGGTGTGCCCTAAAGAAATATAAATTTTTGTAATCACACTCTTGTCTTGCTTCTTATGACAATGATGAGTCCCTATTAACCACATTCTTTTAGATATACTACATTCCTGCTTGTTTTATTAGATTTAAGTATTTGCCTTCATTTTTAAGTAAGAACTTCCCCTAGATGGGAATTCTCTCCTTTACACCAGAATTTTCACAGACCATACTTGACATTTATTTATGTATTCCATTTGTCCTTATATTCATTCTCTGCCTTAATGTTGAATATTACCAAATTATACCTATATTCTTTAGAAATTGTTTGCTCTGAAGAGTTAAGTCCCTGCTATTCCACCTCCACACCCAAATATATATTAAACTTTGTTCAAATAACTCTGTGGTTTCTATCCCTTGACAGAACTATGGCTGATGTATTTTCTACCTAAGATTGGCAACAAAGCAAAAATGTTTGTTCTCATTAGATCCATTCAATAGGTACTAAACATTACAGGCAGAACAAAGGTCAAGAAAAGTAAATCAAAGTTGTTCACAAGGAAAAGGAAGAAATACAGTGATCTTTATTTATAGACAATGTAATCATTTATGTGGAAAATCCTATGGAATCTACTGAGAAGCTACCAAAAATAAAACATTAATTTAACAAGGTTTCAAGATACATATTACAGCTGAACCATAAAAGTTCAGGCGGGGAGGTGTTTCAACCTAGAAGATTTTTGTTTAAGTTGTCTACATTTTAAGCAAAGTGGTGATTTATTTTTAAAAAGACTTAGGAAATTTTAAAAAAAATGTTTATTGTTCTGGCTACAGGTATCAGAAAATAGAATACTTCAATAAGAGTAAAAATTTGCTCATACTCCTCTGATGTCAATCCCCAAATACCTTGAGCCCAGGCAACAAGGATCTACTTCTGTCACTATACATTTGTGCTTACTTTTCTGTAATTTGAAATTAACAGAATCTGCAATGTGAACTCTTTGGTGTCTGCATTTTTTCACTTAGCTTAAGTCTTTTGCCATTTAACTGTGTTTTGTTATGTGTACAAAGTCCCTTACTTTTTATTGTAATGGAATATGCCATCTCTAGGCATAATATAATGTGTATTTTCACCTGTTGATTAATATTTTACTTGTTTCCAAGTTCTTATTTTTACTATTATTAATAAAACCATCCTGCACATTAATGGATAAGTCTTTGTATAGGCATGTATTTTCATTTTGGGGGGGTAAATATTTAAGAGTGACATTATTGTGTCATTTTTACTTTTCTGTTTCTCAAAGTGATCACAACATTTTACATTCCTATCAACAATGTAAGACATTTCCACTTGCATGCTTACATGTACAATTATTCATCTAAAGTGCTTAACATAATGCTTTCGGTATGTAGGTGCTCACAAATTTTAGTATAATTGAAGGTACCAGGATATTTTAACATATGCAAACAATGCATTGTTTTATAACTCTGTAACATCCAAAAATAAAACAATTGAACAATGTTCTATTTCTTATTATAAATCTGTTTACCCACATGTGATAGCCCTCATCCAAACTTACTAAAATGCTAGAAATATAACTTTCCTCCTCAACACACACACACACACACACAAACACCAAAAAGATGTTGGGATTAATCAGTTTATGATAATACCACATGTATTTGAAATTTAGTCAAAATTTGCCTGTTGTAAAAAGAGGGATAGAGCCAAAGTTTTGGTAATAAAAGAAGGCAAAGGAGGAGTAGCACAAGACCCAGACCCCATTTGCTGCATACAATAATGACATCAAAGCCTTAGGAAAGACAGAACAATGATATTTTTGGTAATTACTGCTGGGAATCAAGGCTTTGTTAAATCAATTTAACACAAAGAATTCAGAGATATGCTCAAAATTATACCTCTGGTTAATGGTTAAGCTAGAAATTGTCCAAATATTTGTCTATTCCAAAACTCATGGTTTCTATGTTTCTACTTTATTGACAACCATGTATTATATATGATATTTAGTATTGATAATAAAGTATGTTTTCTAGGTTCATTTAAAAATGACACATGAATGATCAGTACTACTCAGTGAATACCATTTCAGTGAAACTCAGGAAAATGTCTTTATCGCTCAAAATTATGCATTTGCCATCTATAAGAACCCTCTGAGGTGACCTCTAACAAAAGAACCTGTGGCCAATGGTCAACAGTTGTCATTTTTATGTCATGTAGACATCAGACATAAAATGTTGTGTTCTGAATCTTTTACCTTTTAATGTTTGCCCCATTGAGAGCTTTGTCATGTTACAAAGTTGACTGGCCACTTTGAGAAACTGCAAAGCCATTTGGGTTTTTTTGTGAAAATAATCAAGGTGTTGAAGTCTTTCTGATGGTATTCCAAGGCAAAGCCAAGCATCCATGAAACACCCACATTAACTTATATATACTCGTGTATACATATAAGCCATTCATATTGATTTTTTCCATAGATACACTAGAGTTTCAGAAAAAGCCAACACATTTAAAGCATAATAAAGTAATATAAGTAGTATAATTCTCAGTCTAATGCCCAGTCTTATTATGCTTGTTTTTTTGGAATTATGGATTGAATTCAGGGCCTGGGGCATGCTAAGTACATGCTCTACCACTAAAGCTATACCTCCAGCTCTATCCAGTATTTTTTAAACTGAAGATCCTTGGGTTATGAATTTAAATGTTCATATTTTATGACTATCTAAAATTAATAAGTCATATTAGATGTAATTTAGATAACTATCTTCTAAATGAATATTGTCAATTAAATTTTAGTGCTTATATTTGGGTTTGTATTGAAAAATTTGATCAAACTGGGTAATAAAAATGCCATCTAATCATGGTGCATGAGTAAAGTTTACTCAATAATCCAATGGAGATAATTGGAGGCACAATAAGTTTTTACATTACATGAAGTGGTATCAGATTGCCAAATTCAAAGAAGGTGTGCTGCTGCACCATTAACTAAATAGTCATAATTTGTAGATATCACCATTATAACTGTAAAATTTAAAATGTTTATTACTATTGAGTAGAATGTTTATATGCAGTGGAAAATCTTATGCCAATATTATAACCTAATTGTTATCATGTATTTGCATATTCACAGTCAAGTTAATCATTCAGTCAAAATAATGCCTTCAGAAGGTTTTAAGTGGCACATCAAAATATTGGTTAATGTAAAAGAAATAAATGCAAAGTTCTTATAATTATCAAGTAAAGGATAAATAACACAACAAAGGACACATAGAAAACAGTAAAATGTCGGAGATGAACCAATTCATGTTAATAAATACATTAAATGTGAATGACTAACTACTGCTATCACTTATATATTTATACATACATATATATATGTGTGAGTTAATTTGCTTATCTATGTAAATTCACAAAAATATAATTAATTTTTAGAAATTTTTGTAACTGGTAATTAAGAATCTCCCCTACAGGGACTGAGGATATAGCTCAGTTGTTAGAGTGCTTGCCTCACATGCACAAAGCCCTGGGTTCAATCACCAGCATCACCAAAAAAAAAGAATCTCCACTGCAGAGCTTCAGTTCAACTCTTCTTAAATGTACATTCTAATGCTACATTTTTCGGTGACTTGGGTAAATCCCTTAACTTTTATAAAAATGTGTTGGATTATTTCAGATCTAATGATCTATAAATTATTCAATTATAAAAAATATATAAAAAAGAAGGAATATAAATTTTTCTAGTTTTTCCAAGAAGAGTTTATTTTAGTCAAACTTCTTACAGTTATCAACCATGAGAATAGATGTGCTTTATACAACATCCCTGTATGCATTTTAGAAAAGAAAATCTGAGCCCTTAAGAAAGGATTTCATAATTTTCCTGCCAGAGGAATCATAATAAATGATGAAGGGTCAGGTTTATAGAGACTGACTGTTTAATTTGCTCATGACTCTACCTCATGTTGCTCTCACAACAATCCTATGAGGAAGGGTTGGAGCAGGATCTCTTTATAGATGAGGACAGTCAAGAATGTAACCTCTCAAGCAAATCTGCAGTCCAGGTCTTCTGTGTCCCAATTTACTTATTCCTTTTTACTAAAAATGATTTCACCAGACCAAAATTACTGCTGAAACAGCAAAGAGTCCTTGAAATGTTGTGTTCTGAACACTCACACTGGGCTCATTTTGTGAAGTTAAACCTCTCCCCATTTGCTCATTGGCTATTGAGATCCCTGTTCCCTGGATAATTTGGTTGCTCATATCTTTTTCCTGGTTTTCTGTTAGGCTATTTGCCCTTTTCTTCTTAGTTTGTGAGAATTCTTTACGATTCTGGATATCAATTTTTGTGGATATATATGTTTCAGTCATCCTTTCCCATTCAGTAGCTTTTCCTTTAAACACAGCAAAAAGCACAGTTACTAAGAAGACAATTTAACAAGTTTTGATGAGTAAATTCACCCAGTAACTAGTACACCCATCAGGAGTTACAAGCTTATCCCATGGACCAAATCCAGCCCACAGCTAATTATTATTAGCTGTATTATTATAAGCTAAGATTGTCTTTTACATTTTCAAGTGGCTGAAAAACATTTTAAAAGCACAAAATTCAAATTCCAAGCCATGAAATTGTTACACACCTGTAATCCCAACAATTTAGGAGGCTGAGACAGCAAGATCACAAATTCGAGGCCAGCTTCAGCAAATTAGTAAAATCATGTGTCAAAGAAAAATAAAAAAGACTGGGGTTGTAGATCAGAAGTAAAGCACCCCTGGGTTCAACCCCCCCAGTACCATAATAATAATAATGATAATAATAATAACTATGTCTGCTTTACCTAGAGGAAAAAAAATCAGAATAGTTACAATGGAGAACTTATGATTCATAAAGCTTAGAATACTTGCTATCTGATTCTTTAGAGAAAAAATTTACCAATCCTTGATATAGACTATTGTGATCACCCCATAAAGTCCTTTAGTGTTTATTTTCATCTGTCTATTTACTCCTTACACAAAGGCAATCACCATAATGAATTTGGCTTCCATAGATTGATTATTGTCTATTCTTATATTTGAAATAAATTGAACCATACACTATGTACAGGTACTTTTTGCTTTATGATGGAGTTACATCCCAATAAGCCCATTGTAAGTTGAACATATAGTAAATTGAAAATGTTATTAATACATGTAAACTACTAGACATCATAGCTTAGCCTAATACACCTTATATGTGCTGAGAATACTTATATTAGCCTACAGTTAGACTAAATTTTCTACCACAAAGTATATTTTATAATAACAGTAATGAATATCTATGTGATTTATTAGATAACTTATCCAAAAAATGCTGGCCACACAGTACACTGTAGAGTACAGGGAAAATTACAATAATACTGGCAAAAGCTATCAATACCTAGCACAGTGAAGGACTGGGATGAGATAACCAGAGAACTCTTAAATTTTCTTAAACTTACAGCTCAGACACAGAATAGTTAACATTTGGTAGAACCTAAATAATCATTCCCTCACTTTAGCTATGGGATACAGGAGAGTGCTTCTATAATCTGCAATAAAAAGCTAAGTAGAAATATTTTCCAATCTCCAGTGTTCTACATGGTATCTTATATGACTTCTTCCTAAATAATTATATGTAAGTATCTGTGTGTGTAATATGACAAAGCAAGAAAATGATCCATTTAAGGAAAAGAATATCACCTTTTTTTTGGAAGTGAACCAGAGAAAATTTGCATATTGGAACTAGCAGAAAATGACATTAAAATATCTAGTATGAAGATTTAAAGCTTTAAAGGAAAGATGGAAAGAACAGATGAACCAATAAAGAATTCTCAGAAAAATATGTGTATATAATCCACTTAAAATTCTTTTCAGACTTTGATTTTGAAAAAAATATCATGAACTGTTTTCCAATACAGTATTGCTTTCTAGAATTCTTTCCATTTTCTTCTAGACTACGTTTTAGATGAAAAGTAGAGGCTCCTAATCTATTTTCTCTACATATAAACTGCTTATTCCACTTTCTTTTTTTTGATACTGGAGATTGAACTCAGGGGCTCTCGACCACTGAGCCACATCTCCAGCCTTGTTTTATGTTTTATGTAGAGACAGGGTCTCACTGAGTTGCTTAGCGCCTCACCATTGCTGAGGCTGGCTTTGAACTTGCAATTCTCCTGTATCACCCTCCCTAAGTGCTGGGATTACAGGCTTGCACCAACACACCCTGCTTATTACACTTTTAAATTATTTTCCTCTTATTGCTGCATTCTGAGTTAATCCTTAGGACCAACTGTTTTCCTAATTTACTAATTTCTCAGTGATAACTTCTAATTTATTATTTATGTCTTAAACTATGTCTAGTCTACTGTTCTGCCCAAATAATAATTTATTTTTCATTTCAATAGTTATATTTTCATCCTGAGACACAACATAGGCTCTCCTTTTATTATTCTGGATTTTATTTCACTTTTCCTTTTTTGTTTAAAAGTTCTGTCTTTATACAATTTTAACAGTTAATATATTTGCCTTAATATAAAAATGAAATTCTAAAAGACACTCAAGTATTTCATAGGCAGTCAAGAATCAGAAGAAATAGAAATTTTTTTTAAAAAGCACAAAACAAATAAAATGACAGATATAAGCCCTAACATGCCAATAAATACTTTTTTCACATGTGGTCTAAATTTATCAATGACAGTAGCTAAGAAATAGAAAACAACTCAACTATATGCTGTGTACAAGAAACTCATTTCAAATAGAGTGGCATGAGTAAGTTAAAGGATGAAAATATATACCATGAAACATCAATTTTAAAAAATAAAAGTAGACAAATTAATATTATTTAAAGTTAATATTCATTAAAGTTGACAAAAGCAGTAGGACAAAATAGCAATAAAAATTATTAACCTAATAAACGTCTTCCAGTATGGACACGAAGAAGCAAATGTTTTAATTACATCAATATTATAGTATATATAGAAAATCTGTGGAATTACAATAGAAAAAGCTACTATAGAATAGTGAGTTTAGATAGACTGTAGAATATAGGATCAATATAAAAATACACCCTTTCAATACATTAGCAATGAGCAAAATGATACTGAAATTTTGTAATATCTGTTGCAAAAACATCAAATGTATGAAATCCTTACCTAGTGAAAGATACGTAAAAACTTATAAACAAATAGACAAAATCTTACTGAGAGAACTATTAAAAAAAAAAAAACCCTCTGGATATACTGCATTCTTGAATCAGAAGACAATATTATTAAGATGTAAGACTTTCTCCAATTTATTTATGGATTCAATGCAATCCAAATAAAATTTCTAATAGGCATTTTGTCAAATTTTATAAGCTGAAATTATTCATAAAAAATAGCTTAGAATAAAGAAAAAAACTAATTATAATACAGAAGCAATTCTGGAGCATGTAGGTGGCAGGATTCAAAGCACATTATAAAGCTAGATTTAAGAAGACACAGTGGTGTAGACATCAGGCTGTACAAAAATAGGCCCACACATGGATGGTCAACTGATCTCACCAAAGGCATGTGTCAAGACAATCCGATGGCACAGTGCATGCAAGTGTATGGGTGAATCTCAAGGTAACTGTGTTGAATAAATGAAGCCAAGAGGACTATATTTTCTGTATGAATATAAATATAATAAATTCATTATTTATAAATATAATAAATATAAAATTATTGAAAATGCAAACTAATCTGCAGTGGCAAGAGTAGATTTATGATCGCCTAGGGAGGAGTTCAGAAGAAAGCACAACAAAGCATGAGAAAAGTTCTTTGGGGCTGTATATATTCATTTTCTCTGATTAGGGGTAGTTCACTGGTAAATACATATGTCAAATTTATCTAGAATCATAATGCTTAAGTATGCTGTTTATTGTGTGTCAATTATATGCTGGTAGAGCTCTTAAAATTTTAATAAATGAAAAGACAACTCACAATGAAATAAATTGGCAAAAATTAATGTCTGAAGTTAAATCTGAACTGGAAAAATACATAGGAGACCAGAGCTGAAAAATTTCCAGAGATACACAACATTTTGAAAAAATGCCTGAGAACCTGGTTATATTCACATTACAAAAAAGAAATACATCACTTACTCCTTTTCTTCACATATTATTCCAAATGCCAGATGGGTTAGCAATTAAATAAACTGCTCCCATGTTTGGAGAAAATCAAGTAAATTTGGGCTAATTTACAGAAAATTTAAAATACTGAGGAAAAAACACTTTTTGATTTTTATTAAGCAATTTAATTTTTCACATGTTGACAACAGCTTGATATTTATTATGGAAGCATTACTAATTTTCCTAACACTCAGGAGAAAATGTTTTATCTTATGTTTTAAATACTCCAGAGATTAATAGGATTGCTGCTATATTGCCAACAAACACAAACTTTGTAATTTTTTCTTCCCTACAGCATCTAACTACTGGGATGACAAGTCTCTAAAGAGAATATTAGTTCACAATCATCTCAGGAGGTTCAAACAGATCCAAATAAAATTTTCCTTTAATAATAGAATACTAAAGGTCTGTAGAATTATTCTTCTTGCTCTGTTTGATTGGACCTTAGACAATTTCTCTTCATTAATAATCACTGAATTCCTATTCAGAGTCAATTCTACTATACTTTTCAGGCTCTGAAAGATACTGAGCTTCCAGCATTTGGTGATAAAACTATTTGGTAATTGTATATGTGAGTGTGTGCATGTGTGCACATGAGTGTGTGTATTTACATATATAAACTATGTGAATAAGGATTAAAAACTCATAGGGAGACCAGCAGCACTTTCTTGGTGACAACATTCAGGTAAGTCACAAAGTTCTACCTGGCTTTGGTAAGATACTATGGTTAAAGTTGAATTTCGAATGATGGTTAAAAATTCTTCTCATCTATGCTGATAAAACTATGGGTTTGTCCTTGATGGACAAGAGTAAGCACACAGGTACTCTAAGCTTTGTGGCAAGCAGGTGTGCACAGACGCCTTTGCAGAGACCATTTCTCCTTCCACTTGCTTGGAATCTGTCCTGATCTCAAACTCTTGGCTTTCTTGTCTATTATAAATCTGTTCCTGTTAATACCTCTTATTTTATTGAACTTTGACATTTACATTCTTAGATGCATTGAATAACATAATATTAGAATGCTTACTCAAATCAGAAATGCCTTTTACTAAAAGGACACTAACATTAACCTACTAATCCAATTTCTCTAAAAAATTGGTCAATTCATGTATAGAAACTGAAGCTCCTGACTTCTAGCCCTCCTCATTAACCACTACATTCAGCGTTAAAAATAATGCTGTCCCCATTTTATGTTTCCTCAATAGTGAATTCAGAAGAGTCTAGAAAGCTAGCCTTAAAAGTGAAAGGAGGGCATCCTTGGCATTGTCTCTGTTTGCTTTATTCCAGATAATCTTTCTGCCTGCTCCTCTCTCCCCTACTTATACTTATGAGAAACCTCTGCCAGGATGTTCAGTAAGTTGGATGTTTGTCATCACAAATAACAAAAATCTTTTGAGATTGGGCTCTTACTCTATTAGGAAATGTCAAATAAGCTTTGTATCAAATACCTTGTTCAGCAAAGGAATGTCAAATCATGTTTGTTAATGACACATACTCCACACAGGAATATGTTTTAAATATTTATTAGAAATATATCAACATGGAAACATGATACTGTACTCAATCTTTTCCTTTATTTGTAACAATCATTTAAAATTGTCTAAAAAGCATAAAAATGTTAAAAACATAAATTCAACCATAGCAAAGAATTGGAAGAACATAAGAATTTTGTGTATCTCTGGATGAATTACTTCCTTTGAATGCTGTAAGAAATTAAGAATTAGGAAGTGCACAGAAATCAATGTGTACATAGAAGTTGAAGGAAGAAAGGAAAGAGAAGAAATAGGCACAAGGTCTCCACTAGGTCCCAGATTATGTGTTCGATGCTTCCAATCCACTATGACAGATGCTCAGTTGGACTACTACTCTAGAACTACAGCAGTTACAAGTTACTCACAAGTGTAAAGAAGTAAAAAAGAATAGAAAAGAGAAGAAGAGGCTCTAAACATCCTTTTTTTTTCAGCACAATTTATAGTAATAATAGTGAAAATATCAATGCCAAAAATTTATTGATGGCTTTCCATGTACCCACCATTGGTGTAGAGTCTTTGCAAACAGCATCCCTGGATGATCTCATCCAGTTTCATAGTTTTAAATACTATGTATGCACTGATGACTCAGAAAAACCATGTCCCAGCTAGACATCTCCCTTGAACTCTAGACCTGTGTATCAAATTTCTTATTTAACATATCCACTTGGCTTTGTAATAGGCATAAAAATTATTATGTGCAAAGCAGAAAAATACCTCCCAAACTTGCTTATCTAACACCATTATTGACCATCTTAAGCCTACATTGTTAAACCAAAACTTGCTACTATTCTCAAGCACCCATATTCAACATGTGCCACCCCCACCAGATTATTCTGCCTTTTTTTTTAACCATTTCCACCACTATCATTCTTGCAACTGGAGCACATTTTATGTAACTCCTGAGTGTACTCCTATGTGACTTCTTCATGAATATTCTTAACAGAATAACCAAAGTCTGAGTGACCCTTTAAGAAATACTCTACCTTCTGCAAACTCTCCAATCACATCTAGAGTGATATTCATAGTTTTTCACCATGACCAACTTCTGACACCTAGCTATATAGTTCTCTTCCTTGTTCTCTCTGCTACAACCACATCGGTCTTCTGGCTGATTCTCAAACATGCCAAGCATGCTCTCTCTGAGCCTTTGAATTTGATGTTTGCTCTGACTGAAACAAGGAGGCAGCTATCCTGAATTCAGAATGCAGCTCAAACATCACTTCTTTAGAGTCCTCCCTGGACTGCTCTCCCTAATTACCAGCCTGTGCCCTCTATATTGCTGTTTTATTTATAATATTTTTCACCACTTGACTCTAAATTCTGTATGCTCTTGCATTTATTGATCTCTATTAGAACATAGGATTTATGAAAGGATAATAATAACAATAATAATATTGTATCTTCAGGACACAGAAGACTCTCAGCAGCCTTGGCTAAATAAATAAATGGACCATTTTAAAAGCGACATATGGTCAAAATTACTTTTCTTTTGTACATGAAGAAACTGGGCTTCAAACAGAAAAAATAACCTCTTCAGGGTCACAAAGGGAAAAGCTGCCTGAAAATGAATCCAGTTTCATTAGACTTTAAGACCCAAGCTTTTTACCACTTCACTTGACTAAAACACAACCATAATAAAGTATATGTGTTCCTAAAAAGTTATAAAGTAGCTTTGGGGGAAGGAAGAAATCATAGCAAAAGAAACTCCGTGGGCTCAGAGAACGTTCCTGGAGAGTGAGACTTTTTGAATAGCTGAGAAAGGTGGATGATTGCCTGGAAGTATAAAAGGGAGTAGGCACAGGAATAAGAGCAAATTTGTAGAGAGAAAAGAGGAGATCTGGGAAACACTGCAGAGCCTGATTTGACCAGAGGGAGTTGTTCTGAAAAACATTAGAGATTAAGTTTATTCACCTACTATCCAAATGTTATTTTTCACAGTCTTTCTTTGAACTTGCTCCAAAGTGTCACTCTTGCCCCACCTGGTCTTTGTATGCTTAATCATGTTTCATCCTAGTCTTAGTAACCAGAGGCCTATTTTCTTTTTATTTCATTGATTTTCTTCAATGCACAGTTTGTTGTTGTTGTTTTATAATACATCTACATTGTCGGAATTGAGGGGCAATTTTTTATAAAATAGCAGTGTGTGTGCACTCATACATGTCTTCCATTTCTGATTTTTCCACTTTAAAGATATTGAAGGGACAGTACAATCTTATTTTCACATGAGGATAAAATGCTATTGATGCTTAAAAAGTGTATAAGACTACCTTAGTATTTTCTAACAACAGAAAGAAAATATTAAAGTAAGTAATTTAGAACTAATATTAATGAGTAACATAATAACTAGAGTTGTGCAGAAGTTACCTTAAGGTTCAGGGGGAAATATGTTTTACAGAACACATTGGTTTTTAAATAAGACTAACAAGATGCAAGTCCTGACTCTCATGCTTACTAGATGACCTCAGATATATTACATAAACTCTTCTGTAAAATTGTGAAAATCATATTACCTTCAAGTTTTGAAACATAGAGCAAGTGCTTATTTAATCTCTTTCCTGTTTGTCACTCAGTACATCTGTAAAGTGAAGACAAGAGCCCTATCTCTATCTTGGGTGTTTTGAAGATGTAATGAAGTGAATACCATATTCCTCGCCTTCACCTGGTACATGGAAGATCTGGATCACTGCAGCACCTTGCTTGGTCATTGCTCTCCTTCTGCACAGTCTCTGAGTACATGACATTTGCTTCCTTCTAGCACTGTTTTTATCCCTTATTCCCAGCATGGCTTCATTCCTCTCACATCTGTATCATAACATAAGTAGGAAGAAGGAACAGCAAACTCGAAACAAGGAACCCAGAGGGGAAGTGGAAAGCCTGGAGGAGAGCAAAGCCCTTCGAGATTAGAGTGAAAGGCTGAGTGAGCTGGGTACAGATGCTGAAGTTAAAGGGGAAATTTAAGGGGCATCAGTAAGACATCAAGCTCCAAGACTTCAGAGGAGGACACAAATTTCTGTGGATAGAAAACCCACTAAATGGAACAACAGCTCTGTGAAGTTATTTTTTATTCACAGGAACAACTACAGGCTCTTTTTCTAGAGATTAAATATTTCTCTTATAAATGTCCTATGGGAGTAATAAAAGCTGAAGCCAAATGAAGGATCATCATCTTAATAAGAATTAAATTAAAAGTAGGTTCTAGCCAGTTGGGTTTAGATTATGAAATTCTGGGTCAGTTGAAAATTATGTCATTCCTGGGACCTCAAACTGCTAAAAGTTACCAGATGACGTTTGTCCAGTGAGAACGTCCTCCTTGCACCACTCCACCTATCCCAATAGGAAGAAGAATGGGCATAGGGAATTATTCCTCAGCAACTGTATTTGTCCTGGAGGGGTTAACAAATCTCCCAGGGCTTCAACTCCCTCTCTTCTTTCTGTTTCTATTAATCTATGTGGTCTCCATGTTGGGAAACTTGGGCTTGGTCATTTTAATCAGGATCAACTCTCAGCTTCACACCCCCATGTATTACTTTCTCAGCAACTTGTCCTTCATAGATCTCTGCTACTCCTCTGTCATAGTCCCCAAGATGTTGGTGAACTTTATGTCAGAGAAGAATTTCACATCCTTTCCTGAGTGCATGGTGCAGCTCTTTGTATTCTGCTTCTTTGGTATTGACGACTCCTACATGCTGACCGCCATGGCGTATGATCGTTATGTTGCCATCTGTAATCCCTTGCTCTACAGTGTCACAATATCCCACGGAGTCTGTTTGCTACTGGTCACCAGTGTGTATTTGGTGGGGGCCTTTGGGGCCTTGGTTCATACCAGCTACATATCTACCCGCTCTTTCTGTGGAACTAACATCATCCCCCATTACTTCTGTGACATCCTCCCTCTTCTGAGTATATCTTGCTCAAGAAACTACACCAAGGAGCTTTTGGTGATGGTTTTGGTTGCATTTAATGTGTTTTCATGTGCTTTAGCCATCCTCATCTCTTATGCATTCATCCTTTCCAGCATCCTGCGTATACGCTCAGCTGAGGGAAGGTCCAAAGCCTTCAGTACCTGCAGCTCCCATCTTGCAGCTGTTGGGATCTTCTATGGCTCCATAATCTTCATGTATTTTAAACCAACTACCAGTGATACAATTCAGGAGAAGGTGGCCTCTGTGTTTTATACCACAGTGATTCCCATGCTTAACCCCCTCATCTACAGTCTTAGGAACAAGGACGTCAAGGAAGCCCTAAAAAAAGTTCTGAATGGTGGATGCTCTCCAGATCTGTGTAGAAAATAACACATTTTATCTCTAATGTATGTTTTTGATGCCTTTTTCTAGTAAGAGATAACTGTATTTATGTGAGTTTGTCCCCATAAATACTACTGATCTGCATTTCTATTGCATTTTTGTTACTTTAGCTCTGTGTTATAGTTTAAGGTCTGCTATTATGATGCCTCCTGTTTCATTCTTCTTGATAAGGATTGTTTTGGCTATTCTGGGTCTCTCATTTTTCTAAATGAATTTCATGATTGCTTTTTCTATTTCTATGAGGAATGTTGTTGAGATTTTAGTTGGAATTGCATTAAATCTGTATAACACTTTTGGTAGTATGGCCATTTTGACAATATTAATTCTTTCTATCCAAGAACATGAGAGACCTTTCCATCTTCTAAGTTCTTCTTCAATGTCTTTCTTTAGTGTTCTGTAGTTTTCATCATATAGGTCTTTCACCTACTTTGTTAGAGTGATTCTCAAGTTTTTGCTGTTGTTGTTTTGTTTTGTTTTGTTTTGAGGCTATTGTGAATGGGGTAGTTTTCCTAATTTCTCTTTCTAGGAGTTCATCACTTATGTATAGAAATGGTGCTGGGAAAACTGTAAATCCATGTGCAGCAAAATGAAATTAAACTATTATCTCTCACCATGCATAAAATTCAACTCAAAATGGATCAAGCATCTATGAATTAGACAAGAGGCCCTGCAACTAATAGAAGAAAAAGTCAGCCCAAATATTCATCATGTCATCTTAGGTCCTGACTTCCTTAACTAGACTCCTAAAGCACAAGAAATAAAATCAAGAATTAATAAATGGGACAGATTCAAACTAATAAGATACTTCTCAGCAAAGGAAACAATCAATAATGTGAAAAGAGCCCACAGAGTGAGAGAATATCTTTACTACATGCACATCAGATAGAGCATTAGTTTCCAGGATATAAACTTAACACCAAAAAATTAAATAACTCAATTGTTAAATGGGCTAAGAAAATGAACAGAGACTTCTCACAAGAAATATACAATTGATCAACAAATATATGAAAAAAATGTTCAATTTCTCTAGCAATTAGAGAAATGCAAATCAACACTACTCTAAGATGTCACCTCACTCCAGTCAGAATGGCAATTATCAAGAATGCGATCGATAATAATTATTGATGAGGATATGGGGGGGAAAGGCACACCTATACATTGCTGGTGGGACTGCAAATTGGTGCAATGACTCTGGAAAGCAGTATGGAGATTACTTAGAAAACTTGGAATGAAACCACCATTTTAACCAACTATCCCACTCCTGGGTCTATACCCAAAGGACTTAAAATCAGCATATGATAATGGTGCAGCCACATCAATGTTTATAGCAACTAAATTCACAATAGCTAAACTGTGGAACCAACCTAGATGCCCTTCAACAGAGGAATAGATAAAGAAACTGTGGTATATATACACAATGGAATATTACTCAGCATTAAAAAAGAATAAAATCATGGCATTTGCATGTAAATGGATGGAGTTGGAGAATATCATGCTAAGCAAAGTAAGAAAATCCCCAAAAACCAAAGGCCAAATGTTCTTTCTGATAAGTGGATGCTGATCCATGGGGCCGGGGCATGTGGAGAGAATGAAGGAACTTTGGGCAAAGGGGAGGGCAGGAAGGGGTGGAGGCATAGGGCCAAGAAAAATGGTGGAATGAGATTAACATCATTACCCTAGGTACATGTGTGACTGCACATATGGTGCAACTCTATATCACATACAAGTAGAGAAATGAAAAGTTGAGCTCCATTTGTGTACAATGAATTGAAATGCATTCTGCTGTCATGTATAACTAATTAGAAGTAATAAAAAATAAAAATTTTTTAAAAATAAAGTAACACATTTTATATGGTAATTTAAAACATACATTTTCTCTTTTAGTTTTGCTTGGTTTTTGTTTTGGGGGGAGTTTTTTCGGTGCCAGGGATTGAACTCAGGGACACTCGACCACTCAGCCACATCCCCAGTCCTATTTTGTGTTTTATGTAGAGACAGGGTCTCACTGAGTTGCTTAGTGCCTCACCATTGCTCAAGCTGGATTTGAACTCGTGATTCTCCTGTCTCAGCCTCCCAAAGTTCTGGGATTATAGGCTTGCATCACCATACCTGGCTAGTTTTGCTTGTTTTTAAAAGTAACTAGTTTTCAAGTTCAAGTTCACTGTTAAGCTAAAATGTCCAAATGGTTTGCTTTGGGGGATTCATACTTCTTTTTATTGCCCCTACTCCCAACACCCACTGCTTTTTCACCCTTGCTAGCCTCTCTTGCCCATTGTTATAAGCTTAAGTGTATAACAATATAGCCTAGAATGGTAAATAAGCCTGAATCTAGTCTTCAGGAAAAAAACAAGACAAGTCAAAACTGAGAGCTAATTTGTAAAAGAGCTAACTATGGTTGTTTTTAAATTCCAATATCATAAAACAAGAAAAAAGTCTGAAAAACAATTTTGTATTTATGTATACTAAAGGAAAATAAGAAATAATTGTTATGCCGGTAAGATCTGAGAAAAAAAAATAGAAGAATGTAAATCTTCATTGTTGAAGCAACTGATGACATTGAAATGTGGATTATATATTCAGTAATAAAATTGTACCAATGTTAAATCTCCTGAATGCTATGGTTGTTTTGGTTGTAGAAGAATGTCTTCATTTTTAGAAAATATATGCTGAAGTATTTGCGAACAAATTATCAAGATGTATAACCATCTCTCAGGCAATACTGAGGAAGGATAGAAGAAATAAGGGTAAGTTGGAAGGAAAGAGGGACTGTAACCTTAGATTTAAAACCTCCCTAAACACCTTCCCCTTCCACCCCAGGCTTGTTTGACTCCAGGCCTGATTTTTCAAAGGGTCTAATAAATCTTAGAGTACTATGAATTCAATTAATTAGTGCCTACGTGATTTGTCAGTTCACAGAATGTATTGTTACAGTAATATAGAAGCCTAAAGAGAGATATTGTTAAAGACACATGACATGGGTACAGTCCAAGTGCTACACATTAAATAGATAACATCAAACTGGAGATTTTAAGAAGACAACCAAGGCCTGGTGTGGGTTCTATGATCAAAGAAACTGAGCTCATTAGGCTAACACTACCCCCTTAAACTTGTCGTGTTCATCATTTAAAATGTTCATTAAAAAAAAGTCTTAGATCCTCAAAATGTATGTCCAAGCACTCATACTTCTTATTGATTTCAGTGTGTATCTTGCTTTATTATTTGCTTTCCTGAATAAATCTCTACTTGTACCTCTTTTGATGTATCCTGAAATTCATTTCTGTTGTACAGGTCGAGAATCTGCCAAGGCTGAGTTCAGTTCCTCTTCTCCCTTTGGGAGACCTCCTTGGACTTCATCCTGTAATAATACAAGGTACGATTACATAGAGATGTGTGTGTGTGTGTATGAGAGAGAGAGGAACAGAGAGAGAGAGAGAGAATGCATTTTATTCATGAAGTGTCATATAGAGAAGAGAATGATAAAGTCAATATGATAAAATGTTAACTCATGAATACAGTTTCAATCCCTGGCACCAAAAAAAAAAAAAAAAAAAAAAAAAGACAACATCTAATGATCCATTAGATGTAGATAATAATATAAAGAAAATAATGAAAGATTACACCAGTGTTTTTGGATTCAACAAGTAGGAGAATATATTTGAAGTTTCCAAAGGTAGAAAAATAGTAGAAGAAGCTGGCTTTTTCTAGGATATATTCAATTCATTCTGAGCGTAAAGTCTTCCTTACCAAAAAGTAATAAATAAATGACCTTAAGGCACAGTGAGTATTGTATGTTTTGTTTGTATACCAACACATGTTATTGAAAAAATATTTGTTCAAGAAATATAGCAAAAGGATTCCAGATTTCAAAAAGGAAACAATATAGCACCAAGGAAATTGAGTGTATTTTTGCTAAAAACAATTCCAATTAAAATTGTACTCACATGTTTCTAAATGAAATATATTACCTAGAGAGCTTTCACTTTCCACATACAGTCCTTCACCTACAATCACAATGGGGTAGAATTTTAAAGCCATATTCATATGTTAAAATGATAAAAAAATAAATAAACAGAACACTTTAGGCTATTATGGAAGAGTATGATCCTAACACAGGTTTGGCATCTAGGCTCTTAAAGACTTATTAAGAATTAATGAATATTATGTCATTATTTTGAAAATGTTCTGATTTTCCCTTGCTGGAGTCATGTAAGAATTAGTACTAAATAATATGCTTCAGAGACTGATGAATGAGGAATATATTTAAAAAGTCACAGCGTAACAGGAGTTTTTATATGGGGAACTATGGAATATTGGATGGCCTTTGAATAAAATTTTAAAAATGTCAAAATATAAAATAAAATAAATCCAAAACAGCAAAAATCATGGACCAGGGCTAAAAACAGCAGGAAGATATGAAGTTGAAATAGTGTACTACCACTCTTTCAGAGTATGTTGACTCTGCTCTGGTATCAAAATAAAATTATTATACTGGGGTATAGGAACTCTGAACAAATATGCTATAAAATATCTCTATAAATTTTGATGGTTTTATTTGTGTCTCTGAGATGGAATTTTATTCAATTCTATAATTCTAATTTTGCTTCCAGATTCTTCAAACAGAAATGATTAGGCCTTCTGACATATGAATTCATAGAAACCTGTATATCTCCTGGGTTACATTTGTTGGGAGAGCAGTCTTACCTACCCCCAGAGTCTGGGTGGAGTGACTCCGCAGACCGTCACCCCAAAACCTCGTCCTGTGAGACCCCACTTCATCTTCCCTGAAGACCCCTTTTTGTCTCTCAGGACCCCAACTCCTCAAGCAGACCCACGAGGCATGACTTAAAGCAATAGTTTTTGAACTTTGTCCTCTCCAGAACTGTCATGATGGCCATGCTATTCTGGGGGTTTCATCTACAAGTCGATCCCTTGTTAATATGGGCACTGGGGTTGGTAGCTGGTCAGAAGTTACCTTAGCATAGCTGCTCTACTAAAGGAATCTTCCTTCCCAGACAATTGGAGATATCCATAGCCATAATTCCTAGCTTTACATCAGTATCAATGGACCTGTCAAGAATTAGTCCCATTAATCCTCTTCTCTTGACACATTTTCCAACTAGCTCCCTTGCTTCTATTTATTTTCTACAAATTAACTACCACCCTTTGCTTTCTCATCTATTTCAGAAGTAGTTTAAAGGACCCTAAAGTAACTTAAAGAATGCTTGTGACCTTGCCTGCATTTCAGTCTCCTCCTTACAGTATGACCTGAAAACTCTTTAAACATTTTGTCCTTGAAACCAGAAAACTATGGTACTTAATAATAAAAATATTAGTAACTATTAAGTATCACATTTGTAGAAATGAGCTATAAAATCCTGTTTGTTGAAGTGCCTCCCCCTCATCTTCCTCCCTTTGTACGTAAATGAGAAATTTTAGACTCAGAGAGAAAAAGTAGCTTGTCCAAAAACTCAGCTAATAAATGAAGAATCAGGGATGGATTCAAACTTAATCATTCAGACTCTACAGTTCAAGCTCTTTATTATTATGTTGATTGAAACATGAAAATTTTTATAAAGAATTAAAAGAGTACTTATAAAATATTTAATTTTCCTCAGTTAACTTACATGAAGAAATAGTTGTATAACAGTGGTCCACTTTATGCTTTGAATATAGCCCTGCTGCTTTCCCACTGCAGCTTATTTTTAAAATGAACATTTTTTTCTTCCTTTCTCCCTGCTCCTCCCTAAACTTTCCCCATTCCTAATCCCAGGGGAAACAGAATAACCTTATTTCCCCATCCTAGGCAGAATTATCTGTCCTTAAGCACACACCCACCACAGGAACAAAGTAATTCAGACTTTAGGGATGGCACCAGATTTCAGAAATAACTAGCTCCTAATTAAAAAGTAAATTACAACTCTGGACAGAGAACATATGGAATGTAGCCTTTAAACCCAGATGGGCAGAATCATAGCCTCTGGGACAGGAGTCCCCTGTATTTCTCCTTTGCTAGCAAAACAATAAAACTCATTTTTCTTTTTCTCAAAATTGTATGCTGGCTATTGGATTGGCATCAGGGACAAGGATCAAGCTTTCAATCAGAGTAGCATTTCTTTCCTAGGTTCCTGCTCTTTACACAAGTACTTTAGAACTTCTTACCTAGTTTATTAAGCCTGATATTATCAAAGCCCAGAAAATTCTAAAAAAATAAGCTGAGTCTCTGTGGACGGTGAAGTAAGTCTATCTAACCCAAACTATCATTTTCTCAATGACACAATGTGACACTTAGAAAGGCTAATGTTTTGTTCAAAGTCATATACCTAACAAATATTAAAATTAGTGTTACTGTTAGAGGACAGACAGACAAGGATGGTGGGAACACAAGGTTAAAAGAATAATTCTATAAAATGGAATTATTTTAATTATTAAAAGTTGAAGTCCAGAACCTGGACTTCATCTGGATATCCCAACAATAACACAAGGTTAACCTGTCTTGATTCTCACCTGAAGTTTTGGGGATAAAGAAATTGGCCAGTTTCCCCTCTCCATATCTTTCATTATCACATTATTTATAGTCCTTATCTAACTACAAGCTTTCTTAGGCACTGATTAGAGTTGATCCAATACCTTGTCTCAAATTTAAAATAAAAGTCGTAGGGATGTAGCTCAATGATAGAGTGCCCCTGGGTTCAGTAGCCAGTAACACCCCAACCACCACCACCAATACAATTTTGAGCTATAATAAACTGTAATTCTCAGGATAAGGAAGTGGATGCTAACCCAGATTTTCTATGGTCAACTCCAGTAATTCTTCTTATGCAAATGAGAACCTATAATTGCCACTTTCCTATTGATATGTGTAGATGTCAAAAGTTTTCAAATAAACTTTATTGTTGCTACTCCATTTTGTCCTAGATATCCTTTTATCTGGTGCTACTAATCTCTCTTTTCTTATTTAATAACAATTCCCATCAGTAAGTGTTCAAACTACCCAAGCCTACTCCCTACTCAGATTCATTAAAAGCTTTCTAGTTTCATCCCAACAGCACCTCTGCTTAGAACACTGTGCCCCAAGATGCTCACATGCCTAAGATTTTTTGATCCTAAGATCCCTTTTCAAATGTCACATCTTCAGGTGTCCTGATCACCTAACCCCAGTGACCTCACAGTGTCGTAAAACAGCTTGTTTTCTTTTCATCAAAATGTATATCACTGCCACACATTTTCTTGTTTTTTTTTTTAAATGTTTTGTTTCATTCCATTGAGATGTAAACTCTATGAAAACAAGGACCTTGCTTGTTCATTACCATATTTACAGAATATTGGAGAAAGCATGAAACTAGCTCAGTTAATTTCTACTGGATAAAGTAAGATGAAAAAAGAAGAAAATTGTATTTAATGTAAGGTTCATTGAGAAAATCATGTTGGCTCAACCAGAAGTGTCTCTTGTGCGAACAAAGGAAACTTTGGAAGTACCCTTGGCTTCTGATACTTGCTTGCCCTTTCTCCTTGACATTTATAGAAAGCCTTACATAAGAATACTCAGGGGCTTCTTGTGAATTCTTTTGATCATCTAACCTGTTGCAATCTTTGTAATCTCCAAAACAAAAAGGAGAGAGTTTCAGCAAACCACAAGTGCCCAATAATATCAAATATACAGAGATTTCCAAGAAAATAAAAATTTAAACTGTAATTTTACAAGAAAATTTTTAGTTAAGATGTTTTTAGATGATTACATAAAAAAGTTCTTTATGAAACTCACCATGTAAAGATTCTCAGGGGTAACTATTTAAGGTTAATAAAGTCCAGTTGTTACCAAAAGCTCATTCCTTGTCCCCAAAGCCAATCCAGTAATGAGGACATGGTTTTAAGAAATAGTAGAAGTTTTATTTGACAAGTATATAAATGACATGTATCCACCATTACAGTATCATACAAAGTAGTTTCATTGCCCTAAAATTCCCCTGTGCTCCACCTATCCATTTCTTCATCCCTTCACCCACGTCCCTGAAAATCACTAACTTTTGTCTTCATAGCTTTATTTTTTCTAAAATGTAATATAATTGGAATTGAGCAATATATTTTCCTCTAATTAGCTTTTTCACTGAGAAATATGCTTTCACATTTCCTACAGATCTTTCTGTGGTCTGATATCTCATTTTTAAAAAATATCAAATACTATGCCATTGTATAAATGAAATTTATTGTTTATTCATCCATCTGTTAAAGCATCTTGGTTGCCTTCAACTATTTTTAATAATTAAATGCATACACATGCATTTTTTGTGTGTGGACATTCATTTTCGACTCATGTTGGTAAATAGCAGAGAGTGTGATTGTTCAATCACATGGTAAGAGCATGATTGGATTTGTAAAGCCCTGCCAAACTGACTCTCACCATGGCTGTACCTTTTGCCTTCCCACCAGCAATGAATGAGAATTCCTATTGCCACACATCCTCAACAGAATTTGGTGTTGTCAGTGTTTAGAATTTCAGATGTTTTAATAGGTATGTGGTAGTCTGTCCTTGTTTTAATTTTCAATTAATTGCTTAATTGTTTCTTTGGTGAGATGTTTGTTTAGACCTTTTGCCCATTTTTAAATTAAAATGTTGGTTTTATTGAGTTTTAAGGGTTATTTCTATATTTCTATGTTTTTTTTTAAATATTTATTTTTTAGTTGTAGGCAGACAGAATATCTTTATTTTATTTTTATGTGGTGCTGAGGATCGAACCCAGTGCCTAACGCATGCTAGGTGAGCACGTTACCACTGCGCCATAACCCCAGCCCTATATTTCTGTTTTAGCATAACAATGTTCTACTAGATATGTGTTTTACAAATACTTTTTTTTCCCTTTCTATAGCAAGGATTTTCGTTCTTTAACAGTGTTTCTTATAGAGCAGAAGTATTTATTTATTTATTTATTTATTTATTTATTTATTTATTTATTTATTATTTTTGCAATACTGGGGATTGAACATAGGAATTTGCACATGCCAGTCAGGCACTCTTCCACTAAGCCACCCCCAGCCCAGAAATTTTAAATTTTAATGAAGTTCAACTTATTTTTTTCCTGTAATGAATTGTGTGTTTTGCAAAGGATTGTGATTTATTTGTTTGTTTGTTTTTGTGATACTGGGGATCAAACCCAGGGCCTTGTACATGCTAGGCAAATTCTCTACCACTGAGCTATATCCCCAATCCTTGTGTTGTATTTTTAAAAGTCACCACCAAATTCAAAGTCATTTAACTTTATCCTATGTTATTTTCTAAAGAGCTTTATCTATTACAGTTACTCTATAATACCTTTGAGTTAGTTTTTGTGAAGGTTGTGAGATTCATTTTCATCTATTTTTCTTTCTTTTGGCAGACATCAGTTAACTATATTTGTATGGATCTATGTCTGGGCCTTCTATTCTGCACCACTGACATTTTGTTTACTCTTTGGTTAACACCTCACTTTCTTGAGAATGGAAGTTTTATATAAATTTTGAAGTCAGATACTGACAGCTCTCTGACTGTTCTTCAATAGTGTGTTAGCTAGCCATAATATATCTACAACATTTCCCCAAGCTTTCCCTTGGAAAGAAATACATAATGGAATGCTCACTCATTTGAATCACAGAAAACCTGCTGTAACACAACTGATTCATCATTTCTACTATTAGACTGTTTATTTGTATTGAAGGAAAATAAATCTTGACCTTAATTGTAACACAATAATGTAAAAAACTAAAAACAAGAGATATGAATTTCTGTTTTCAGAGCTCAACAATGAACTCAGAGACCTTTGCTTTTTGAAGTGAGAATCTCATTAAATTGCTCTCTGCAGTAAGCCTACAAGCATCTCAAATGGGAACACCATTCTCATATTTTGCATACATTTTTCTTCTTCCAAAAAGTAAAATCAAAAATTTAATTCTGTACATTGGAAATGCCAAAAATCTGTGTATACTATAATTGCAGATGCAAATACCACTTATTGTCTTTCTTGTTCTCATACAAATTTTCACCTCTGAGAATTTTCCCCAGATCTCCTGGAGAGTGTTCTATTCATCCATCTCCTTAGGGGGCAAGGACCTACAAACAATGAGTCAGAGTATTCCCTTGCTTAGAAGGGGCTGATCAGGATATGGAATGGAAAGAGATCTCATTCTCTCCACCCAGTGTTATTAAATCCTAGAGCCATAATAGATCTTGCAGACCCTATTATATATAATATAATATATAATATAATATAATATATAATATATACCTTCATAGAAGAGTAAAGGTGAAGTGACTTTCCCAAAGTTACGCAGTGAATTAGCAACACAGCTGGGGCATGAAGCAAGTTTTAGAGATGGTCAGCTGGGGCTCTATTTCTTCTTCATTTCTAAGAGTTTCTATGGAGTTTTTCAGTGTTTATATTCCACACTCTAAACAAGAGCAGCAAGGCACTGGGTAGGGCATATTTTCCATAAAGCCAACTATGTGAATTCATCTCACATCATAAGAAAGCAAACATAACCCGAGTAGGAGCAACGACTCTCTTCAGCATCCAAGTAAGTGCACACATAGGAAAAGCATTGTTTTCTTAAAGTTTTTACTGTAAAATAGAATTACTTATGGATTATTACAAATTTTTATTTCAATAAAATTAGTTAGCACAAATATATGTGGATATTAGTTCACCCAATTCAACTGAAGTTGAAGGAGACAAGTTTTCTCTTGCCTATGATGTGCAATGGGTGGAACCACAGAAAAATGTATCTTCTCTTTCTCCTAATTCCATTAATATCCTAAGATGGACCCACAATATATCCCAAAGCTCTTCCTAAATATAAAATCATGTGATGACATACTCACTTATTTAAATAACAGAACTTCAGAATAAATTTGAAAACCTTCTTAACTTGGAGCATCAGGATTGCTGTGCTTCCCTCTGTGACCTTGAACCCTGACCTTAAGATATGCATTATCTCCCCAGTTCTTGTTCATTCTACAGTAAACAATTACCCAATGCACATGCAGGCCCATCACTAGTCCTGAAGTTACTTTCTTCACAATTGATTTAACTTCCCTGTTAAAAGCATGGAGGATCCCAGCAGATGTTAGTCTGAAGAGTTCAGATGAAGTTCCAGCTCCAGTCATAACTGTGGAGTGCCTGTTTATTCCAGACACCAGTGTGGTCTCTGAGGGACAAAAAGGGGCAGGCAGCCTTGCTCTGTTCAGATACTACCCAATTATTTTAGGATCATATTGGCTGAGCACAGTGGCTCATGCCTGTAATCCCAGTGTCTCAGGAGGCTGAAACAGAAGGATTGCGAGTTCAAAGCCAGCCTCAGCAAAAGCAAGGCACTAAGCAACTCAATGAGACCCTGTCTCTAAATAAAATATAAAATAGGGCTGTGGATGTGGCTCAGTGGTTGAGTGTCCCTGAGTTCAATCCTGGGTACCCCTCAAAAATAAAAAGATCATATTGTATTTTTTCTGTTTCTGTATACCACATAATGGTCTTTTACTAAAACAAACTCAAAACTGATGTGAAAAAAATTTAATTCTCCAGTTTATAATTGATAATCACTAAAGTATTCTCATTTGATGATCAGATTTTCTTTTCTTCTGTCACACCAGTAATAAAACAATTTCCCACCATGAAAACAGAACTTTCTTACTTTCTGTGATTTTTCCCTTTTCTTGGATTCACATCCTATTTCTTGGTGGAAATCATAAGATGCAGTTTTAAAACCACAACTGAATTTGTCCTTTAGAGATTCACGGACCAACCAGAGCTCCAGCTGCCCCTCTTCCTCCTGTTTCTAAGGGTCTATGGGATCACTGTAGTGGGAAAAACTGGGTATGATCCTCTAAGCTCCAAACTCCCATGTATATATATATATATATATATATATTTTTGGTAATTTGTCATTCTTAGATCTCTTCTATTCCTCAAACTTCTGGGAAACTTTATATGAGAACAAAATGTTATCTCCTATTCTGAATGCATGACACAGCTCTTACTCTATTGTATGTTTGCTACTGCTGAGTGCAAATGCTGGCAGGCATGACATATGATAGATATGCAGTTATCTGAAATCCACTCTACAGTAAGTCTGTATCATGGCAGCTTTTAGAGCTGTGGCTCACACTTCTTCCATGATCAGACTTTCCTTCCGTGGGGACAATGTCATCCATCCTTATTTCTGTGACATAATTCCCCTCCTACGGTTAGCCATCCTGCTCTAGCACCTACCTCAAAGAGCTTCTGGTGATACTTATAGGTAGATTCAATGTGTTGGCACCAACTGGGCCCATCACCATCTCTTATGCCCTCAAACTCACCAACATTCTTTGAAAACCTTCATCTGATGGCAGTTCAAAAGCTTTTAGTACCCTTGGCTTTCATCTGACAATCATAGGGATCTTCTATAGACCCATCATATTTATGTATTTCAAGCCAGGATCCAGCAGCAGCATGGACTGGGAGAAGGTAGCCTCTGTGTTCCACATCATAGTCATCCCCATGCTGAATCTCTTCATCTACAGCTTGAGGAATAAGGATGTCAAAAACGTTCTCAGCAAAGTATTTAGGAAGAGATAAGGTCTACTCCAAAGTTAGTGGTCATAAGACTAAAGGGTCATGATGATCATTTGACCCCCGCTCTTTTTCTTAAAATTAACTTCCCTGTTTCTTAGAACTCACAACCAGTTTACATTCCTTGTACCACAGCTACTAGATGTTATCCCTTTCATTGAAGTTAATGCGCACACACACACACACACACACACACACACACACACACTCCTATCCCTTGAGACATTCACACACACACACTCCTATCCCTTGAGACATTCTCTCTAGACGTTATGATTCACTGGGCCTTTGATAAAGCCTGGACATGCTTACTTTTTTTAAAAAAAAGTCTGAATTAAGTTTGCGTGGTCCTACTTCTTTCCCTATTGAGAAAAAATTGGTTATCTTTTTCCTTAGTAGGGGTAATTGGTATTCATCTCTTGTCTCACATGACTAATCATATAACACTCAAGGTTAAGAAGTCCTATCGGATTAATCTGTAATAGAGAACAACAACCTTAACAATTATGAGAAAAATCTAAAAATAAGTGCATATTTGGCTAATTTGCAGTCCCACTTGTAGCCTCCTTCTTTTGTATTTGTTTATTTTTTGTTGCTGCTGTGTATGTTTCTCTTGAAAAGCACAATTCTCAAATTAATAAACCTTGATAGAAATTAAAAAGGATATCATTAATAGCAAAACAACTAGCCCAAGCTAGGCCAGTGAGACTGTTTTACAAGAGGATAACTCATTCGAGCAAAATGCATGGACAACTGACAATTCTACCCTTTAATTTAGTAAACGATAAACTTTCCTTTGAAATCTCAAGATACTAAGATTATGGACATGTTCCAGGGAGGCAACCCTAACAAATTCTCTTCTGCACCCTATTTTTTTCCAATCCTATTGTATTTCCAAGTAGGATGACTGAATTCTTGTGAGGATGGATTAACTAGTAGTTAGTGATCATGCTGAACAACCTCACCCACTCAAGGTATAAGTTCCCTACTGTTCCTCTTTCAGCCTCCACTGTCGAAAGGAAAACTCTATTTCCAAGTCCACATTCTTTGCTATGGATAGACCCAGAGTAACATTTCTGCCCATGCAGTCTACCCATTTCTCAATATTCCCTGTAAAAATAATAGTTTAAAATCTGTGCTTGCTGAGAGGAACCGACCAGCTCAGCTCCTATATTTTTTCTCCATTTCTTTCTTATTTTCTGATTACTTTATTGAGGCATAATAGACACACAATAAACTGTACATATTTCAAGTGTACAATTAGATAAATACTGATATATGTATACAGTAACCACATCATCACCATTATCTGCATAAGGAATGTATCCATTATACTTAAATGTTTCCGCTGGCCAGTGGCAATCCCTTCAATGTTATTTTTCACTATAGGCTAGTTTTCATTTACAAGAATTTTATGCAAATTAAGCCATATGGTTATTAATCTCCTGTATGGTCCTCATTTTACTTTGAATAATTATTTTGAGCTCATTGATTGAGCAATATTTCCTGTGGTCACTATTATTATTTTGATCTTCTAATAAGCATGTAGTGGTATTTTATTGTGATTTAACTTGCATTTCTCAATTAAATCAGAAAATAATGGTTTTTTTTCAGTTTTTTTTAATTATTGAAATAATAGGTAATAATGTTGAACATCTTTTCTTATATATTTTTCAGAGAAATGTCTGTTCAGTTCCTCCTTTTCTAGAGTTTTTTTTTCTTTTCTTATTATTATTTCAAAGGCTCTTTATATCTTTATATGTTCTGAATGTTACCTATCAGATAAGTGATCTGAAATATTTTCTCCCTGCCCATGGATTATTTTCATTCCCTTTACAAGGTCTTCCGAGTACAAAAATTCAAGATTTTAATGAAGTCCAATGTATCACTATGTTTTCTATGGATTATGCCTTGGTTGTTATATCCCACACATATTTGCCCAAACCAAGGCCATAGAAACTTTCATGAAAACTTTCTTCTAGAAACTTCAGTTTCAGGTTATATATTTAGGTATACAATCCATCGTGTATATGTCAAGTGTGGATCAAAGTTTAATTTTGCATCATTTAATTGGTTCTAACAATATTTGTTGAAAAGACCACCTTTTGATCACTAAAATACTTTTGCACTGTTGTAAAAATTGGTTGTCCATATATGTGGGGATCAATTTCTGTGCTATTCTTTTCTGTTGTCTATTTATGAATCTTGTTGCCAAGCCTCTGTCATTATGACAGCAACTTTCTGATACGTCTTCACATTGGGTAGGTTTAGTGCTCTAAGTTCTTTTAATCATAGTGAATGTTAAGATCAATTTGAGAAGCAATGTCATAAGAATATACAGACATGGTACACCATGCCTATTACTGAGGTCTTCTCTCAGCAGTATTTTGTCTTTTCAAGATCGAGAGTTTTTAACACATTTTGTCAGCTATATACCTAAATATTTCCCACTTTCTTGATGCTACCGTGAGTAGATTTATTTTTATACCAAGTTTTGATGGTTCCTGTTAGTATGTAGAAAGGCAATTTATTTTTGTGTATTGATATTTTATCCTCAAGTTTTGCTAAGTGCACCCATTATTTCCAAGAGTGCTTTTAAGGATTTCATTAGATTTTCTATAGTTGTACTTCTTCCTTTCCAATGTTGATATCATTTATTTTTATTTTACTCACTGAAATGCCTGGAATCTCCAGCAAAATAGTCAATAGAAGTGAAGAAAACTTATTTTGTTGTTTTTAATCTTAGGAAGAAATCATTCAGTCTATCAAAATTAAATATGATATTAGCTATATGTTTTCTCAAATTGAGAAATTTCTCTTTTATTTCTAGTTCATTGAGAGCTTTTTCAACTAAATAGGAAAATAATGTATTTGTCAGTTTTTTTAATTATAATTTGTTTAGTTTTTAAAAATATTATCAATTACTTTGATTATCAAAAGTTAAACCAAGATTAACTCCTTAGAATAAACTCTACTTTGACATAATATATTTTCTCCTTAATATACTAGATCTATTTTGATTAGAATTTCACATTTATTCAAGAGGGATGTTTGCTTTCAGTTTTCTATCATGTGATATCTTTGTTAACTTTGGATATCAGGGGTATTCTAGCTCCATAGAATAAGATAAGAAGTCTTTTATTCAAGTTTCTGGAACTGGATTTGTAGAGCTGGTATTTTTGCTTCCTTAACTAGTTAATAGAATTTACCATAAAAACAATCTGAATCTAAGATTTTCTTTGCATGAAGATTTTCTAATTCAGTTAAAAGATACAGGGAAATCCTAGTTATTCACTTTCATTTCAGTGAATTTCGGTTGTGTATATCCTTCACAGTATTAACCATTTCATTTACATCCCAGAAATTTCTCAATCATGCTTAGTCATGCTTCATAATTATTAATATTATTCATTTTAAATGTTTATAATTTTCAAATGTCACTTCACTCATTCTTTGCATTGGTAATTTATTTATTTTTTGTTCTTTTGATTAGTCTATTTAGAGGGACATTGATTTTATTGATTTTTCTCAGGAAAAGAAAAGATGTTTGTTTTTTTGTTTTCTGTCTGGTTTTCATTGATTTTCATTTGGTCTCATTTATTTTATTTTTCCTGTTCATTTATTAATACATGTCTTGATTTCTGCTCTGGCCTTTATTATTTTCTTCCTTCTGGTTCTTTGACTCTCATTTTCTTTTATTTTACTAATTCTTAAAGTGTATCTAAATCATTGATTTGAGATCTATGTTAACCCACAACACTAGGGGGAAAAAAAGATAAAATACCTATTAAGAAAGCTCAGTATTTGTTGACAGGTGTTCTTTTTGTATGTTTATTTGTTTTGTTTTCTTCTTCTTTGGCCTGAAGAAACAAAGTCAAAATGACATGATTATAATCCAAAGTTCTTTCCCCCTTCCCTGTGCTTATATTATCAATGTAAAATACAGTTAGGTTAATTTGTTTCTGTTTGTATTCCTTTAGAGATTTGTTACTACTTTTGTTGTTTTTCTTTTATTTTATTCACTGTATAAGTAATATGAGTGCTCCCAAACTCAAAATTAGTTTTTGTGGATGTTTGTGGATGTACTATAGTTCATTTGGTACATTTTCATATTCATATTTCATAGTTCAATACTATTTTGCCTCCATAAATCTGGGAAAATAATAATGTTTTATATGTTATCATTTATATTCCTTCTGATGTCTGCAAAACTGTTGACCTGAACCTTCATATTTAATAGCTCTGGAATAGCTCTGGAATAGCTCTGTTATACTAGTATAATGAGCTCACTATAGCCTACCAATCTCAGTAATGATAATCAGAAATCTGGTCAACAACAACAAATGACCATATTAGGATAATGTGTATGTGAATGTGTGTGTGTATGTGTGTGTGTGTATTGTTGTGTGAACTTGGAATCAAACCCAGGGCCTTGTTTATCCCCACTGAGCTACATCAGCAAACCTTGAGGACCCTTAAAAGCTAGTTCAAATATTTACTCAAAATGGGTTTTAGACCTAATTGTGAAAATCTAAAACTATGAAAATTATCAAGAAAAAACTAAGAGAATGTATTTAAAGGCTTTCTAGAGAATTACACAAACACATAATTTAAAAATGATAAATTGAACACAAAATTAAATACATTTTCTGTTTGAATAACACACAACTTAGAATATGAAAAACGGGGCTGGGATTGTAGCTCAGTGGTAGAGCGCTTGCCTCGCATGCGTGGGGCCCTGGGTTCGATCCTCAGCACCACATACAAAAGCAATAAAATAAAGACATTGTGTCCATCTACAACTAGAAAAAATTTAAAAAAAAAAAGAATATGAAAAGCAAGTCAGAGATTAGGATAAAATATTTTCAGAACACACACCTGATAGAGGTCTTGCATCCAGAGAGAGAACACATCCAGAAAAAAATATTTAAGTACAATTCAATAATAAGAACTCAAAAGCTCAGTAACAAAATGAGCAAAAGAATTCAGCCAGACACTTCACAAATAAATAAATGAACAAGAAGCACATGAAAACATTAGTATCATTAGTTTGGTATCATCTGTTAGCAGAAAAAGTAAACAAAAGCCCTGAGACACTAATACATACACATTTCAGTTACTAAAATTAAAATATAAAACCTAATGTTGGAGATGATACAGACCAACTGTAACTCTCTTGCATAACTACTAAAAACATAAAACATGCCACAATAGAATATAATTTGGCAGTTTTTAAGATACTTGAGTATGTACCTACCATATAATCCAGGTTTTTTACTTATAGGTATTTGCTCAAAGGAAATACTAATATATGTCCACATAAAACCATGACATGAAAGTCCATAGCAACTTTACTTTTAATGGCCAAAATGATCCAAATGATCATCAACAAATAAATGGATGTATTGTAATAACAGATAAATGATAAGCCATAAAAATGAATTTATGAATGAATATTTAAATCCCTGTTAGAAGTGAAGAAAAGCCAAGGACAAATTAATACCTACTGTGTGATTACATATGCATGAAATAGGAAATTCAAATAATATGCTGAGACAAAATACAAATCAGTTATTGCCTGGAGGTAGAGGTAAAAAAAAACACTCTTGAGACTCAACTAAATAATTCTTATTCTGAGTGTGGTGACAGTTTCATAGTTCTGTCTATGTGTCAAAACTAATAAAATTCTACATTTTACATATGTGCATTTTCATGTATTTTCATACTTTAATTAGCTAATATGTAGAGATATTTCAGTAAAGTCAAAAGAATTATCTAGAACCACAAAAAATATATTTTGGTATTTGTATGGAAGCTTTGTTAAATTTCTACATTAATTAGGGAAAATTAGTATATTTAAAAGTTTAATCATTCTAAGAAAAGAAAGTATCTTTTCATTTGTTCAAGCCTATTTCTTTACCTTTTAGGAGTACCTGAATGTTTCTCTCAAACCAATTTTTTATTAATTTGTTAAAAAGAGTAACATGTATTTTATCTTCTTGTTGCTATTGTAAATAAGGTTTATATCTTGTAACTAGTTTTAATTTATATCAATTTCTGAGTGTTAATTGCTGTCTTCTATTTTGTTTTAGTTTTATCATGGATTCTCTGGGGATTTCAAGATAAAAATTGTATCATCTGGAATTAAAGATATTTTCTTTCTTTTTTTCCCTAATTCTTACTCTCTTGCATGTTTTCTCATGTCTAACTACATTACTAACAATATAAGTATAATAACAAATTAAGATGAAATGGGTCACAAGCTTCCCTTGTTCCATTTCTCAGTAGAGAGAATTAAGAACCAATGAGGAATAGAAATACAGGGATTTTGAATATATTAAATAGAAAATAAATAATGAAAGCATATTGAATAAGACCTTCTGACTAAAATTGCCATTTTTTAAATTGCCATTCTTGTCCTAAAACTCTTATTCCTGTGTTTGATTCTTTGATTTCTCTCTCCCTATCTTTTTTCCTTTTCCTTATACATTTCTATTCTTCTATCATGAATGAATGGATGATATCTAGATGAGGTTGTGTTTTACCATGCAAATGAGTAGAGGACTCAGTACCCTTCACATAGCAGTCTTCAATAAGCAAGCATGGAATATTAGGAAGAGAAGAAGAATGTTAGAGAAAATCTGAGTTCTCATTCCTTTCCCATGACAGTAAGAAAAAAAAACTATCTAAACATGAATTTTTCTGTCAAAACACAGGAACGCTTATACAAAATGGTTTTTATTTTATTTAAGTGATTGAATTGACTAGAGATGGGAATGTAGCTTGATGGTGGAGTACTTAACTACATACAATGCTACAGTCCAGAAGGCTCTGGGTGCAATTCCCTGCAGGAAAAGAGGGGGGGGGCGGTGGAGGGAGGGTGGGAGGAAGGAAGGAAGGAAGGAAGGAAAAGAAACAAGCAAAAAATCTTGATATTATGCATTTTACAACAAAATAACAAAGAGAAATGAACAAAATATACTATTCATTTATCCCATTTTTAAACTCTCAAAAATGAAAACTCATTTCCCCACCAAGACCTTCCTCAATGCTTTCTTTACATCCTTGTCCCTCAGACTGTATGTTAAAGGGTTCAGCATGGGGAATCAATGTCATATAGAACACAGAGGACACCTTCTCCTGTTACAGCAAGTTACTTGAAGGGAGCCTGAAATACATGAAGGTGATAGATACAAAGAAGATCCCCACAGCCATGAGATGAGAGCTGCAAGTTCCAAAAGCCTTGGACTGGCCCTCTGAAGAGTGGATGCAAAAGATGCTATAGAAGATGAAGGCACAGGAGATAACTACAACCAGGGTAGGCACCAAGGAGATTAACCTCACAATGACAAAAAGTAGAAGCTTATTGAGGTGTGCTTTGGAGCAGGAGAGATTGAGGAGGGGAAGATTATCACAGAAGTAATGATTGATGATGTGGGATTTGCAGAAGGTCAATTTCATCATGGCACTTGTATGGGTCATAGCAGACAGAACACTCAGGATGAAGGCAACCAGCACAATTCGTGAGCAAAGCCAAGGGGACATGGTCATGTTATAAAGCAGTGGGCTACAGATAGCAACATAGTAATCATATGCCATGATAATCAGGAGGTAACCCTTGACCACCACAAAGACCACAAAAAAAAAAGATCTGGGTCGTGCACTCAGAATAAAGTATTGTATTCTTCTTCCTTAGAAAGTTCACCAACATTTTAGGGGTGATGACAGCTGAATAGCAGAGATCAATGAAGGAGCTGAGAAAATTATACATGGAGGTGTAAAGCAGAGGGCTGGCTGCAATCAGGGGGATCGTGCCCAGGTTCCCCACCACAGTCACCAGGTAGATTCCCAGGAACAGGAGGAAGAGGGGCAGCTGGAGCTCTGGTTGCTGTGTTAAACCCAGTAAGACAAACATGGTTGCTGTAGAACGATTTGCTATGGCCATTCTTCTTTGAGATTTCTGTAGAAATGAAAATAGAGAATTATATTAAAGAGTATCATTACTCCCCTTTCAAATGTAACAAAACCTGCACAAGAAAGTTAACAAATACTAACAGAAATACTAAGTCACAATTTTCATCATCTCTGATTCCCATATCTGTGCCCTATCTCCCTAAATCACCCTGGACTTCCTCCAAGTTGATCCAGAGTTTAGATCACAAAAAGTGCTAGTGGGCTAACTCAGAAAACTTTATGTCCTAAATTGGCATCAAATTAAAATCATGGTATGTGGGGAGAGTCACTGATAGTTATGCAATAACAGTAGAAAATATTAATGGATTATTCTAACCACTGTCTCATTGTTCCCAGATTTCTCACACTCTGAAGCCAACAAACATCTCCCTAACATCTGCAAAAAAGGAAAGAATAAAACCTCAGATGCAGCATTGAAAATATTCTCTAACTTACAGCTGGAGTCAAGATGACCATGAAGTTGGATATAAAACATCTAATCATCACTTCCTGAGTGAAAATCTCTCTAACAGTCCAGGACACCAGTGCTGAAAAAGTGGCAGTGCTCCTGCAACACCACTTGGCTCTCCACTGAGCTGGCAAAGAATGGCAGGGGTTTCACCACTGCATTCCCCCATGAAGGGAAGGTGCTCAGCTCATGAGTCTGCTTAGACCTCAAGATCCACAGAACAGTCAGTTGGCTGCAACTCTTCCTGTGAACAACTATTACCCTGTGTATAAGGCCCCTATACCCCACTGAGCAGACTTTACATGGCAGAAAAAGATGATTCTTGGGTTCCTGAAAGAATGTTGCTGTTGTTGTAAACCTTGAACTTTCCAACGCTCAGTACCAATGGGTGTTCAGGCCCTGGATCTGAAGAAATAAGAATGTGCTGTGTTTTTCACAGAAGAAGTGCTGAGTTGGTTCACACTCTTTACAATATTAATTGCGCCCCTGAAGGTACAGTTTGGATAAGTGTATGTGTTGCTAGGGTACCAGTTATCCTATTCTTTCATTTAGAAAAGGCAACAAGAGAGAATAATGATTATCATCTTCCTTTTCTTCTTCCTCCTCCTGTCCTTCCTTCCTCCTTCTTTCTCTCCTCTTTCTTCCTCACTGATTGCATATTACTTCCACATGCTTTCCATATTTTATTTAATTTTTGAAATCCCTCTAAAATATTATTTACTGTTATGTCCCTATTTTCCTGGTAAAAAGAGATAGGCACAGAATATTGAAGTGTAGAGTCAGAACTAGAGTAGAGGAAGTAATAGTGCCAGAATCCCTCTTTGACCCAGTTTACTTCACTGAAGGACTAATGTCTTCATACCTGTCATTTTCTAACTCATCTTAAAACTGAGAGGATGAGAGCCATCAAGGAAATATGAACATTTTCAATTTCTATAGAATAGTCCAGATTTCAAAGCATTTTCTGGGAAAGGGAGAATCTAGATGATGAGCACTAGCTCCTGCATGGTGGGCAGACTGAGAACACTGCTCATCCTGGAGGGGTTCAGAGCAGGAATAGTAGAGATCTAGCATAAGTTTCTGCATCTCATAATTCTACCTAAAGCTGATAGCAGCTTCAAGAAAATACAGAAAGAGGAAAACAGATATTTCTGGATTTGGAAAAAACTATCCAACAGAATATTTAACATAAGAAATGACTGAAAGAACATTTTCCCATAGCATCCTTAAAGGACAACACAATAAGACAGTTTGTCTTTAGCTGTGAGCTACATTCTCCAGACAATATCCATGATGTTTGTAAAGATAAGGAACAAACAAAACAAAGAGGGGTGCTTGTATTTTCAAGTAAGTGTTTCCATGTACCTTCATGGAAGTTCACAGTGAATATGTGAACATTAAGTACTCTAAATAGTTCAGCTGGAAAGAAATCTGCCCAATTCTGAGCTCAATACTTCCCATATCTACTTGATAACAAAAATTGTAAATGAGCTTAACAAGGCTAAGTGATTGTCTGCATAGCAAACCAATGTGAAGATTTTAGTGTCAGGAGAGCTTTAAGTTCAAGAGCTATTGAAAAATAGCTATTAGGAAAGCTATTTGGTGTAAATCTCTCTTCTAGTCTGTGAAGTGGGTATGAGAATACCTTTTTTCAAAGGGTTTGTTATGATCAACTAAAATAATGATGGTAAAGATTTGCTCTCTAAAAGCATGAATCAAAATTTAATGTGGCACATATTTTAAAAATATATTTAACTATAGAAAGGCACATAATGTGGGGAGTTGGAAAGGCCACCTTGGTAAGGAGAAGATGGACTCATGTGTCTCTTCTTCATCCCAGGTCCCTCACCTTGGTTTGAATAATGAAAATATGCTAAACATTTGGGGTTGGTCAGGCTTTTAAGTATTAGTGTCTCCTGATTTGGAAATTTTGAGACAGATTAAAAATGTTGCCTCTTTTTGAAGAAGATGGGACATCAAGGCTCTTCATTTCAAAGAGGGTACTACTAGCAAGGACTTCTGAGCCCAGTAGCAAATGAATAAGGGCTATTTGGGATAAAGAGATCCTTGATTTGTCTCCTATTGTCCAAAGAATATTCATTCAAGATAACAAGATGTTAGAAATTTATGTTTAATATTCTGTAAAAAAATATGAACACTCTACTTGGGATCATATCTTCCCTTATTATCCATATCTCTTGGATACTTGTATGCATAGACTGGTGCACAAGAAGACAAGAAATACTAATAAACACAAAAGCCAGAAACACTTCAGGGAAGCAAACACTTCAGTCTTGTGAGGCCTCTTCACCAGTGTTGTTTACATTTAAACCTGGAATCATTCCCACAGATTATGTGACCCAAGTCATAAAGAAGTGACAAGGCAGGATTGCTAGAAAAGTAGATAGAAGGACATGACCAACTGGAGTGGACAGTGGAGCAGATGCTCCTGGGTAAAGCCAAAATGTTGAATGTGTGTTGGCACTGTTGCTTGTCACCAACTGCCCTCCTATTAGACATGACACAATTGCCATAAAATAAACTGGACACTTATCTGGATCCTGCACAGAGACTGATGTTCTTAGAAACAGTCCACTTTACTCATGTCACAGATCCCACTGATGGCTGACAATAAACAATGCTTTCCTACTTCCTAATGCACACATTCGTATGACAAAGACTGAATTATTTGGTTGGCTAAAAATAAAACATCAAACAATTTATCCAATAGTACAAACTCTCAAGAAGATAACACTTAGCTTCCCCAGTATGAAAAGCATGAGGGTGGTATGAAAAGCAGTTTTTAATCTGAGGTTTAGTGAGCTTAGAGATCTCATTAGAAATATAAAACATACCCATAAACATATAAATCCCCTAAGACCTACAGAAAAATTAGTTAAAATAAAAAGGTAGGAGAGAGGTTAATCATAATATAAAATTTACTTAAAGCTGAGATTATTAATTTTCAAGACTTTTCCTCTTTGAGGTTGTCACATTTACTTTAAAAATGTTTGGTTTTTGAGATACAAAATATTCTCTTTTTATTATATGATCTTAATGTAGACAGTCATATATTTTGTTGCTTGTATATTTATTTGTGTATTGTGTTTGAATGATTTAGTTGGCAAACCAAATATTAGACAAACTTAGTTCCTTATTGAAATTTTGCAGAATCGGGTCCAAGATGGCGGCCTAGACTACCGCAGCATTCCTAGTCTCTCTAGGCCCAGGGTTTAAAGTAGTGAAAACACTGTTTCTCAGTGAGTTATCAGAGGACACCTGATGGCTGCCTCCACCCAGGAATTCCACTTATGTGTCTGCATGGGTTGCCAGGCCCCAGTGTTTGCACAGGACCCTAGCCCCGCACTCTGGCACAGGACGCTGACCAATTGCCCATGCAAAACCCGCTCCCACACAAGATCCCCAGCTCCAGTGCCCACACGCACCGCAGAACCTCGGGTTGCCCACCCACATAGGACCTCTAGCCCATTGTTCCCACACAGGACCTCCTGCTCCAGCTCAGGACCCCTGGCTGCTGCTCTTGTGTGGATCTCCATCTATCAGAACTTCCCTGATCGCCTACAGCTGGGGACATGAGACAGGATCTGGAGACAAACTTTTACTTCTACATATCACATTGCAGAGCTGCAACTTTGAACACATCGCCAAACACCACTGCCCGACCTGGCTCTTCACCCTAGCTCTGAAGCAGATCCTTCACTGTGAGACTCCTGCTTCACCATCTTGTACCTGAGCAGACAGAAAACAGTAAGCAACAGACAACTCCACCTACTGGAAGACAAGGGAAGCAATCCTGTTTATTTACATTGAGACTTTTTTTCTTCTTCTACTATTCCTTTTTTTTCTTTTTTCTCTTTACTTCCATTCTTTTTCTTTTCTGTCTCTCACTCTTTTCCTGCCCTCACATACCCAACATTTGTGAAACTAAGAATTTTTTATGCAGTAGGCTACTAAGGACTGGGATATCTAGTTAGTATATTATAGTTTTATTATATAGTCTCATATCTTCTACTTTTACACATTTTATTTTTCTTAATTTTTATGTATCCTTATTTGATGTACTCCATTTTCTTCCTACTTACTAGTCTTCTCCAAATCTCTTTCTCTCTTTTCTACTAATAGCCAACTTCTTTTGGATTCCTCTTTCATGGTTTCTAGGATCTAATAATTCTGTATCTTCACTTCCTACCTCCCTAACATCTCATCCTACACCCCACCCCTGGTTCTTTCTAGTCCACCAGCAGAAACTGTAGACCCTTGTGCAAACCTATTATTTATATAGTAGATGCTAATTAAACTCATAATTTCTGTATATTGTGATAAAGCTGTAAATGTATTTAGGAGCTATTAGGCACTACTTGGTTTAAAACTATATATTGATTGTATTGAGATCTGTCAATATTGGTCTCCCCCTTAAAGGAGAGGGATTGGAACTCTATAGGGAATCTATAAGCCTATAGGATAAAAACTGTAACATCTTGGACCTGCAGTGCTAGAAGGGAAGACACAAAAACGACATGAAAAAACAAGGGAAGAAAGTGCCTCAAACCAAGATACTACATTATTAGAATCTATGGTCAGCACAGCAGAAGAAATGTCAGAGAAGTAGTTCAGGATATACATAATTAAAATGTTCTGTGAATTAAAGAATGATATAAGAAAGCAAAGCAAAGCAACAAAAGATCATTTGATAAAAGAGCTACATAGGCAAATACAGGAAGCAAGAGATTACTTCAATAAGAAGATAGAGATTGGGAAAAAGAACCAAACAGAAATCCTTGAAATGAAAGACACAATAAACCAAATTAAGAACTCAAGAGAAAGCATAACCAACATATTAGATCACTTGGAAGACAGAACCTCAGACAATGAAGACAAAATATTTAATCTTGAAAATAGAGTTGACACACAGTGAAGACAGTAAGAAACCATGAACAAATAATCCAAGAATTATGGGATAACATGAAAAAACAAAATTTAAGATAGAGATAGAGAAAAGCATAGAATTTCAAACCAAAGAATGAACAATCCATTCAATGAAATAATATAAGAAAATTTTCCAAACATGAAAAACAAATTGGATAGTCAAATACAAGAGACTTACAGGACACAAAATGTACAAAATCACAATAGATCTACACCAAGACACATCATAATTAAAATGCCTAGTATTCAAAATAAGGAGAGAATCTCAAAAGCCACAAGAGAAAGGAATCAGATTACATAAAGGGGAAAACCAACTAAGATCTCTGCAGACTTCTCAACCCAGACCCTTAAAGCTACAAGAGCTTGGAACAACATATACCAAGTTCTAAGAGACAATGGATGCCAACCAAGAATCTTATATCCAGCAAAATTAAGTTTTAGATTTTATGATAAAATAAAAACCTTCCAAGATAAACAAAAATTAAAAGAATTTACAGCAAGAAAGCCTGCACTATAGAACATTCATGGCAAAACATTCCATGAGGAGTAAATAAAAAACAACAATAAAAATCTGCAAAGGGAAAAACTACACTAAAGGAAAAGCCAATCAAAGGAGAAACCAATTCAAGTTAAATATTTAAAATAAACCAAAATGTCTGGGAATACAAACCATGTCTGCAATAATAATACTGAATATCAACAGCCTAAACTCAGCAATTAAAAGACATAGACTGGCAGATTTGATTTTTAAAAAAAGACCCAACAATATACTGCCTCCAAGAAACTCATCTCATATAAAGATACACTTACAAACTGAAGGTGAAAGGATGGGAAAAAGGTATCAGTCACATGGACTGTGTAAATAAGCAGGGATTTCCATTCTCATATCAGATGAAGTGAACTTCAAACCAAAGTTAGTGAAAAGGGATTCATACTGCTTAAGGGAATCATACATCAACAAGACATAACAATCTTAAGTATCTATGCCTCAAACAATGGGGTAGCCATGTATGTCAAACAAACCCTTCTCAACTTCAAAAATCAAACAGAACACAACACAGTAGTACTGGGTGACTTTAACACACCTCTCTCACCACTGGATAGATGTTCCAAACAAAAACTAAACAAAGAACCTACAAAACTCAATAAAACAGTCAATAATCTAGACTTAACAGATATACATAGAACATTCCATCCTTCAACAAGCAAATATACTTTTTTCTCAGCAGCACATGGATCCTTCTCCAAAATAGATCATATGTTATGTCACAAAGCAAGTCTTAGCAAATACAAAACAAATAGAGATACAACCCTGCATCCTATCTAACCACAATGGAATAATATTATAAATTAATGACATTGAAAAATAAGAAGCTACTCCAACACCTGGAGACTCAATAATATGCTATTGAATGATGCATGGGTAACAGAAGACATCAGAGAAGAGATAAAAAAAAAATCTTAGAGGTAAATGAGAATTCCGGTTCAACATATCAAAATCTCTGGGACACTTTGAAGACAGTGCTAAGATAAAAGTTCATTGCATTAAGCTCATTTATTGAAAGAAGAAAAAGTCAACAAATAAATGACTTGACACTACATCTCAAAGCCCTAGAGAAAGAGGAACAAACCAACATCAAAAGAAATAGAATACAGGAAATAATTAGAATCAGAGCTGAAATCAATTAAATTAAAATAAAGGAAACAATTCAAAAAATTGACAAAACAAAAAGCTGGTTCTTTGAAAAACTAAATAAAATTGACAAATCCCTACCCACCCTAACAAAAAGAAGGAGAAAGAAAATCCAAATTACTAAAATTCATGGTGAAAAAGGAAATGTCACAAAAGACTCTGCTGAAATACAGAGGAAAATTAGAGACTATTTTGAAAGCTTATACTCCAGTGTAGACATAAAACCCTGAAAACATTGACAAATTTGTAGAGACATATGACCTACTCAAACTGAACCAGGAGGGCATTCATGACTTAAACAGATCAATTACAAGCAAGGAAATAGAAGATGCCATAAAGAGCCTTTCAACAAAGAAAAGCCCTGGACCAGACAGATTCTCAGCCAAGTTCTATAAGACTTACAAAGAAGAACTAACTCCAATACTCCTCAAATTATTCCATGAAATAGAAAGGGAGGGAACCCTTCCAAACTCATTCTACAATGCTAGTATTGCCCTGATATCAAAACCAGACAGAGACACATCAAAAAAGAAAAGTTTCAGACCAATATCCCTGATGAATATAGATGCAAAAATTCTCAATAAGATTTTAGCAAATTGCATACAAAAGCATATTAAAAAAAATAGTGCACCATGATCAAGTGGGGTTCATTCCAGGGATGCAAGGTTGGTTCAACATACAGAAATCAATACATGTAATCTATCTCATCAATAGATTTAAAGATAAAAATCACATGATTTTATCAATTGAAGCAGAGAAAGCATTTGACAAAATACAGAACCCTTTCATGTTTAAAACACTATAAAAACTAGGGATAGTAGGAAAATATCTCAACATTGTTAAAGCAATCTATGCTACACCCAAGGCCAACATAATCCTAAATGGACAAAAATTGGAAACATTCCCTCTAAAAACTGAAACAAGACAGGGATGCCCTTTTTCACCACTCTTATTCAACAAAGTCCTTCAAACTCTAGCCAGAGCAATTAGACAGACAAAAGAAATTAAAAGGATACAAATAGGAAAAAAGAACTCAAACTATCATTATTTGCAGATGACATGGTATTACAGAGGATCCAAAAATTTCCACCAGAAAACTTCTAGAATTAATAAAGGAATTCAGCAAAGTAGCAGGTTATAAAATCAACACCCATAAATCAAATGCATTTCTATACATCAGTGATGGATCACCTGAAAGACAAATCAGGAAAACTACTCCATTCACCATAGCCTCAAAAAAATAAAATACTTGGGAATCAATCTAACAATCTAACAGGAGAGGTGAAATACCTCTACAAGGAAAACTACAGGACACTAAAGAAAGAAATTGAAGAAGATCTTAGAAGATGGAAAGATTTCCCATGCTCTTGGATAGAAAGAACCAATTTTATTTAAATGGCCATACTATCCAAAGCATGATACATATTTAATGCAATCCCAATTAAAATCCCAAAGTCATTTCTTATAGAAATGGAAAAGGCAATCATGAAATTTATCTGGAAAAATAAGAGACCCACCTAGCCAAACAAATTCTCAGTAAGAAGAGTGAAGCAGGAGGCATCACAATACCATACTTAAACTATACTACAAAGCTATACTAACAAAAGCAGCATGGTATTGGCACCAAAATAGACATGTAGACCAATGGTACAGAATAGAAGACACAGAGACAAACACACATAAATTCAATTATCTCATACTAGACAAAGGTGCCAAAAACATACATTGGAGAAAAGACAACATATGGTGCTGGAAAAACTGAAAATCCATATGCAGCAAAATGAAACTAAACCCCTATCTCTCACCATCCACAAAATTCAACTCAAAGTGGATCAAGGACCTAGAAATTATACCAGAAAATTTCTACCTAATAGAGGATAAAGTAGGCTCAAATCTTTATCACATTGGATTATGCCCAACTTTCTTAACAAGACTCCTAAAGCACAAGAAATAAAAGCAAAAATCAATAAATGGGATGGATTCAAACTATAAAGCTTCTCAGCAAAAGAAACAATCAATGAGGTGAACAGAGAGCCCACATTCTGGGAGAAAATTCTCATCACATGCACATCAGATAGAGCACTAACCTCCAGGATATATAAAGAACTCAAAAAACTTAACACCAAAAAAATAAACAATCCAATCAATAAATGCACTCTGGAGCTGAAAAGACACTTCTCAGAAGGAGATATACAATCAATAAACAAATATATGAAAAAAATGTTCAACATCTCTAGCAATTAGAGAAATGGAAATCAAAACTAAGAATTCATCTCACCCCAGTCAGAATGGCAGCTATCCAAAATATAAGCAATAATAAGTGTTGGCGAGGATGTGGTGAAAAAGGCACACTCAAACATTGCTGGTGAGACTGCAAATTGGTGCAACCTATCTGGAAAGTAGTATGGAGATTCCTTAAAAAACTTGGAATGGAACCACCATTTGACCGTGGTATCCCACTCCTCAGCCTATACCCTAAAGACTTAAAAACAGCATACTACAGTAATGCAGCCACTTGAATGTTTATAGCAGCACAATTCACAATTGCTAAACTCTGGAAGCAACGTAGATGCCCTTCAATAGATGAATGGATAAAGAAACTGTGGTATATATACAGAATGGAATATTACTCAGCAATAAAAGAGAAGAAAATATGGCATTTGTAAGTAAATGGATATAATTGGAGAACATTATGCTAAGTGAAGTAAGCCAATCCCAAACAACCAAAGGCCAAATGTTCTCTCTGATTAGTGGATGCTGATACATAATGGGGGTGGGGGTGGGGAGCATGGGAGAAATGGAGGAATTTTCGATGGAATGGAGGTGGGTGGGGAAGGAGAGGGGAAATGAGAGTAGCAAGTATGGTGGAATGAGATGGACTTCACTACCCTAGGTACATGTATGAAGACATGAATCATATGACTCTATCTTGTTTGCAACCAGAGAGATGGAAAATTGAGCTCTATATATGTGCTATGGCTTGCAATGCATTCTTCTGTTTTAAAAATAAATTAAAAGAAAACAAAAGAAAGAATGAGAAGTTAGGGGCTGGGGTTGTGGCTCAGCAGTAGAGCATCCACCTAGCATGGGTGAGGCACTGGGTTCGATCCTCAACACCACATAAAAATAAATAAATTAAAATTAAAATTATTAAGAAAAGAATGGGAAGTTATACTTCATGTATGTATGATATGTCAAAGAATAAATTAAAAAAGGTATTTAAAAATAAATAAATAAAGTCATAGAAAAACTAAAAAAGAAAAAAGAAATTTTGATCTCTTGGAAAAATCCAAATTCTGAGAACTATAGAGTGGTTACAATATGACAGAATGGTCAACATAGGAAAAAAAAATATTCCATTTACCCTTCCTAGGCAAGAGCTTGGGTCAGAAAACTTCTAGGACCTTTAAAAAAATTGTCCATGGACTCCTTCCCTCAGAACCAATATTTAATTACTAGGACTCAATCACTATTCTGCCTCTCCTCCTATATCATTGTGTCATTCAATAACTTAAGTTGCTTTCATCTATTTTTCATGATTCCACTTGCCTAAGGTGCTTCCCATCTGGGGACAAGTGAGGTCTATATTCTCCTGACCTAGAGTCACTATCAAAGGAGATGAGTACAGAAGAGTCACTTCAGCTATCTTGTGCCTGCCAAACACAAATACCAGGCTTTCACCAGTGAACTTCATTCGTTAATAAATTTTAAAAAGCATTCAATGATCTCTAATGAATTTTACACATAAACAATATATGAACATAATTGACTCAGAACTGGATTTACTTAGTAGTTTGTCTCAAACCTTCCCAAACAAAAATAATAGTGTTAACTATAATAATTGTTCTTTATATTATTACTATTGGCAATACTATGTATAGATGCTCATTATGTAGTAGACATTGGTCTAAGCACTTTACAAATATAATACTAATTTGCTCAAATTAATTGTCTCTGAGGAAATCATTGAGAATCTAAAACTCAAATTCCTTATCTATAAAATTACAGACTTCAAATGTATAATTTTTCAAATTTGTTAGTGCTGTAAATTTATGATGAGAAAATTTACACAAAAAAAAGAAAGGCAATCTTTGTGGTCCAATTGTGTTTTAATTCAGAATTTCATGCCAATAATTGTTCTTGATGGAAAGATAGAAAGGACTCTGGATTAACATGTAGGAGACTCAGTCTATACTCTCTGTTTTTTTTTTTTTAATTATTTTATTTAAATGCATTTCAAGTCATAGTACATATACAGAGCTCAGTTTTTCCAATTCTCTGGTTTCAAATCAGATAGAGTCACATTATTTGTGTCTTCATACCTGTACCAGGGGCAATAATGACCCTCTCAATCAACCATCATTACTATACGCATTACCCTTTCTTTCCTCCCACCTCCCCCCTGCCGCATCCAGAGCTCCTGCATTTCTGCTATGTTTCCCATTCCCATCCCCCTTATGTATCCTCATCCACTAATCAGAGAGAACATTTGGCATTTGGTTTTTTGGGATTGGCTTACTTCACTAAGCATAATGTTCTCCAATTCCATCCATTTGCCTG